>CAWUFW010016324.1:0-315883 GCA_963921515.1 Calotriton arnoldi
TTGCCTCTTTCTGCACCCCTCTCCCCTCTTTCTTTTTGCACCTCTCTTGCCTCTTTCTCACCCATGTTCCCTCTTTCTGCACCTTTCCTGCCTGTTTCTGCACCTCTCTTGCCTCTTTCTGTACCTCTGTTGCTTCCTTCTGCACTTCTCTTGCCTCTTTATTCACACTTTGCGCCTCTTTCTGCACTTCTCTTGCTTCTTTCTACACATCTGTTGCTTCTTTCAGCAATTCTCTTGCCTCTTTCTGCACTTCTCTTGCTTGTTTCTGCACCTCTCTTGTGTCTTTCTGTACCTCTGTTGCCTCTTTCTGCACCTCACTTGCTTCTTTCTACACCCCTCTTGCCTCTTTCTGCACCCCTCTCCCCTCTTTCTTTTTGCACCTCTCTTGCCTCTCTCTCACCCCTGTTCCCTCTTTCTGCACCTCTCCTGCCTGTTTCTGCACCTCTCTTGCCTCTTTCTGTACCTCTATTGCTTCTTTCTGCACTTCTCTTGCCTCTTTCTGCACCCTTTGCGCCTCTTTTAGCACCTCTGTTGCTTCTTTCTGCACTTCTCTTCCTTCTTTCTGCACCCCTCCTGCCTCTTTCTGTACCCCTCTTGCCTCTTTGTGCACCTCCCTTACCTCTTTCTGCACCCCTCTTGCCTCTTTTTGTACCTCTGTTGGTTCATTCTGCACTGATCTTGCTTCTTTCTGCACCTCACTTGCCTCTTTCTGCACTTCTCTTGCTTCTTTCTACACCTCTGTTGCTTCTTTCAGCAATTCTCTTGCCTCTTTCTGCACTTCTCTTGCTTGTTTCTGCACCTCTCTCGCATCTTTCTGCACCTCTGTTACTTCTTTATGCACTTCACTTGCTTCTTTCTGCACCTCTCTTGCCTATTTCGGCACCTCTGTTGGTTCATTCTGCACTTCTCTTGCTTCTTTCTGCACCTCACTTGCCTCTTTCTGCACTTCTCTTGCTTCTTTCTACACCTCTGTTGCTTCTTTCAGCAATTCTCTTGCCTCTTTCTGTACTTCTCTTGCTTGTTTCTGCACCTCTGTTGTGTCTTTCTGCACCTCTGTTGCGTCTTTCTGCACTTCACTTGCTTCTTTCTGCACCTCTCTTGCCTCTTTCGGCACCTCTGTTGCTTGTTTCTGCACTTCTCTTGCCTCTTTCTGCACTCCTTTTGCCTCTTTCTGCACCTCGGTTGCTTCTTTCTGCACTTCTATTGCCTATTTCTGCACCTCCACAGTTTCTTTCTGTACCCTTGTTGTCTCTTTCTGCACCTCTCTTGCTTCTTTCTGCACTTCTCTTGCTTCTTTCTGTACCTCTCTTGCTTCTTCCCGCATCCTTCTTCCCTTTTTTGCATCCCTCTTTCTGCTGTTCTCTTGCCATTTCCTGCACCTCACTTGCCTCTTTCTGCCCTTCTCTTGCTTCTTTCCACACCTCAGTTGCTTCTTTCAGTAATTCTCTTGCTTCTTTCTGCACTTCTCTTGCGTCTTTCTGCACCTCACTTGCCTCTTTCTGCACTTTTCTTGCTTCTTTCCACACCTCTGTTGCTTCTTTCAGCAATTCTCTTGCCTCTTTCTGAACCCCTCTTGCCTCTTTCTGCACCCCTCTTTTCTCTTTCTGCACCTCTCTTGCCTCTTTCTGCACCTCTGTTCCCTCTTTCTGCACCTTTCCTACCTGTTTCTGCACCTCTCTTGCCTCTCTCTATACCTCTGTTGCTTTTTCTGCACTTCTCTTCCACTTTCTGCACCCTTTGCGCCTCTTTCAGCAACTCTGTTGCTTCTTTCTGCACTTCTCTTCTTCTTTCTGCACCCCTTCTGCCTCTTTGTGCACCTCTCTTGCCTCTTTGTGCACCTCTCCTACCTTTTTCTGCACCCCTCTGCTCTCCTACCTTTTTCTGCACCACTCTTGCCTCTTTTTGCACATCTGTAGGTTCTTTCTGCACTGTTCTTGCTTCTTTCTGCATCTCATTTGCCTCTTTCTGTACTTCTATTGCTTGTTTCTGCACCTCTCTTGTGTCTTTCTGCACATCTGTTGCCTCTTTCTGCACCTCACTTGCTTCTTTCAGCACCCCTCTTGCTTCTTTCTGCACCCTCTCCCCTCTTTCTGCAGCTCTCTTGCCTCTTTCTGCACCCCTGTTCCCTCTTTCTGCACCTTTCCTGCCTGTTTCTGCACCTCTGTTGCCTCTTTCTGTACCTCTGTTGCTTTTTTCTGCACTTCTCTCGCTCTTTCTGCACCCTTTGCACCTCTTTCAGCACCTCTGTTGCTTCTTTCTGCACTTCTCTTCCTTCTTTCTGCACCCCTCCTGCCTCTTTCTGTACCTTTCTTGCCTCTTTTTGCACCTCTCCTACCTTTTTCTGCACCCCTCTTGCCTCTTTTTGTACCTCTGTTGGTTCTTTCTGCACTGCTCTTGCTTCTTTCTGCACCTCTCTCCCCTCTTTCATTTTGCACCTCTCTTGCCTCTTTCTCACCCCTGTTCCCTCTTTCTGCACCTTTCCTGCCTGTTTCTGCTGCACCTCTCTTGCCTCTTTCTGTACCTCTATTGCTTCTTTCTGTACTTCTCTTGCCTCTTTCTGCACCCTTCATGCCTTTCAGCACCTCTGTTGCTTCTTTCTGCACTTCTCTTCCTTCTTTCTGCACCCCTCCTGCTTCTTTCTGTACCCCTCTTGCCTCTTTGTGCACCTCTCCTACCTATTTCTGCATCCTTCATGCCTCTTTCTGCACCCCTCTTCCCTATTTCTCTACCTCTCTTGCTTCTTTCTACACTTCTCTTGCTTCTTTCTGCACTGCTCTTGTTTCTTTCTGTACCTCTCTTGCAAATTTGTGTATCCCTCTTACCTCTTTCTGCACCCTGTTCCCTATTTCTGTACCTTTCTTGCCTGTTTCTGCACCTCTCTTGCCTCCTTCAGCACCTCTGTTGCTTCTTTCTGCACTTCTCTTGCCTCTTTCTGCACCCCTCTTGCGTCATTAAGCACCTCTGTTGCTTCTTTCTGGACTTCTCTTGCTTCTTTCTGCTCCCCTCTTGCCTCTTTCTGTTCCCCTTTTCTGCACCTCTCCTGACTCTTTCTGCACCTCTCTTGCCTTTTTCTGCAGTTCTCTTGCCTCTTTGTGCACCTCTTTTGGTTCTTTCTGCACTTCTCTCTCCTCTTTCTGCACTCCTTTTGCCTCTTTCTGCACCTCGGTTGCTTCTTTCTGCACTTCTATTGCCTATTTCTGCACCTCCACAGCTTCTTTCTGTACCCTTGTTGTCTCTTTCTGCACCCCTGTTGTCTCTTTCTGCACTTGTCTTCCCTCTTTCTGCACCTCTCTTGCTTCTTTCTGCACTTCTCTTGCTTCTTTCTGTACCTCTCTTGCTTCTTTCCGCATCCTTCTTCCCTTTTTTGCATCCCTCTTGCCTCTTTCTGCTGTTCTCTTGCCATTTCCTGCACCTCACTTGCCTCTTTCTGCCCTTCTCTTGCTTCTTTCCACACCTCAGTTGCTTCTTTCAGTAATTCTCTTGCTTCTTTATGCAGTTCTCTTGCGTCTTTCTGCACCTCACTTGCCTCTTTCTGCACTTCTCTTGCTTCTTTCCACACCTCTGTTGCTTCTTTCAGCAATTCTCTTGCCTCTTTCTGAACCCCTCTTGCCTCTTTCTGCACCCCTCTTTTCTCTTTCTGCACCTCTCTTGCCTCTTTCTGCACCTCTGTTCCCTCTTTCTGCACCTTTCCTACCTGTTTCTGCACCTCTCTTGCCTCTCTCTGTACCTCTGTTGCTTTTCCTGCCTTCTCTTCCACTTTCTGCACCCTTTGCGCCTCTTTCAGCAACTCTGTTGCTTCTTTCTGCACTTCTCTTCTTCTTTCTGCACCCCTTCTGCCTCTTTGTGCACCTCTCTTGCCTCTTTGTGCACCTCTCCTACCTTTTTCTGCACCCCTCTGCTCTCCTACCTTTTTCTGCACCACTCTTGCCTCTTTTTGCACATCTGTAGGTTCTTTCTGCACTGCTCTTGCTTCTTTCTGCATCTCATTTGCCTCTTTCTGTACTTCTATTGCTTGTTTCTGCACCTCTCTTGTGTCTTTCTGCACATCTGTTGCCTCTTTCTGCACCTCACTTGCTTCTTTCAGCACCCCTCTTGTTTCTTTCTGCACCCTCTCCCCTCTTTCTGCAGCTCTCTTGCCTCTTTCTGCACCCCTGTTCCCTCTTTCTGCACCTTTCCTGCCTGTTTCTGCACCTCTCTTGCCTCTTTCTGTACCTCTGTTGCTTTTTTCTGCACTTCTCTCGCTCTTTCTGCACCCTTTGCGCCTCTTTCAGCACCTCTGTTGCTTCTTTCTGCACTTCTCTTCCTTCTTTCTCCACCCCTCCTGCCTCTCTCTGTACCTCTCTTGCCTCTTTGTGCACCTCTCCTACCTCTTTCTGCACCCCTCTTGCCTCTTTCTGCACCCCTCTTTCTGCACCTCTCTTGCCTCTTTCTGCACCTCACTTGCTTCTTTCTATACCCCTCTTGCCTCTTTCTGCACCCCTCTCCCCTCTTTCTTTTTGCACCTCTCTTGCCTCTTTCTCACCCATGTTCCCTCTTTCTGCACCTTTCCTGCCTGTTTCTGCACCTCTCTTGCCTCTTTCTGTACCTCTGTTGCTTCCTTCTGCACTTCTCTTGCCTCTTTATTCACACTTTGCGCCTCTTTCTGCACTTCTCTTGCTTCTTTCTACACATCTGTTGCTTCTTTCAGCAATTCTCTTGCCTCTTTCTGCACTTCTCTTGCTTGTTTCTGCACCTCTCTTGTGTCTTTCTGTACCTCTGTTGCCTCTTTCTGCACCTCACTTGCTTCTTTCTACACCCCTCTTGCCTCTTTCTGCACCCCTCTCCCTCTTTCTTTTTGCACCTCTCTTGCCTCTCTCTCACCCCTGTTCCCTCTTTCTGCACCTCTCCTGCCTGTTTCTGCACCTCTCTTGCCTCTTTCTGTACCTCTATTGCTTCTTTCTGCACTTCTCTTGCCTCTTTCTGCACCCTTTGCGCCTCTTTTAGCACCTCTGTTGCTTCTTTCTGCACTTCTCTTCCTTCTTTCTGCACCCCTCCTGCCTCTTTCTGTACCCCTCTTGCCTCTTTGTGCACCTCTCCTACCTCTTTCTGCACCCCTCTTGCCTCTTTTTGTACCTCTGTTGGTTCATTCTGCACTGATCTTGCTTCTTTCTGCACCTCACTTGCCTCTTTCTGCACTTCTCTTGCTTCTTTCTACACCTCTGTTGCTTCTTTCAGCAATTCTCTTGCCTCTTTCTGCACTTCTCTTGCTTGTTTCTGCACCTCTCTCGCATCTTTCTGCACCTCTGTTACTTCTTTATGCACTTCACTTGCTTCTTTCTGCACCTCTCTTGCCTATTTCGGCACCTCTGTTGGTTCATTCTGCACTTCTCTTGCTTCTTTCTGCACCTCACTTGCCTCTTTCTGCACTTCTCTTGCTTCTTTCTACACCTCTGTTGCTTCTTTCAGCAATTCTCTTGCCTCTTTCTGTACTTCTCTTGCTTGTTTCTGCACCTCTGTTGTGTCTTTCTGCACCTCTGTTGCGTCTTTCTGCACTTCACTTGCTTCTTTCTGCACCTCTCTTGCCTCTTTCGGCACCTCTGTTGCTTGTTTCTGCACTTCTCTTGCCTCTTTCTGCACTCCTTTTGCCTCTTTCTGCACCTCGGTTGCTTCTTTCTGCACTTCTATTGCCTATTTCTGCACCTCCACAGTTTCTTTCTGTACCCTTGTTGTCTCTTTCTGCACCTCTCTTGCTTCTTTCTGCACTTCTCTTGCTTCTTTCTGTACCTCTCTTGCTTCTTCCCGCATCCTTCTTCCCTTTTTTGCATCCCTCTTTCTGCTGTTCTCTTGCCATTTCCTGCACCTCACTTGCCTCTTTCTGCCCTTCTCTTGCTTCTTTCCACACCTCAGTTGCTTCTTTCAGTAATTCTCTTGCTTCTTTCTGCACTTCTCTTGCGTCTTTCTGCACCTCACTTGCCTCTTTCTGCACTTCTCTTGCTTCTTTCCACACCTCTGTTGCTTCTTTCAGCAATTCTCTTGCCTCTTTCTGAACCCCTCTTGCCTCTTTCTGCACCCCTCTTTTCTCTTTCTGCACCTCTCTTGCCTCTTTCTGCACCTCTGTTCCCTCTTTCTGCACCTTTCCTACCTGTTTCTGCACCTCTCTTGCCTCTCTCTATACCTCTGTTGCTTTTTCTGCACTTCTCTTCCACTTTCTGCACCCTTTGCGCCTCTTTCAGCAACTCTGTTGCTTCTTTCTGCACTTCTCTTCTTCTTTCTGCACCCCTTCTGCCTCTTTGTGCACCTCTCTTGCCTCTTTGTGCACCTCTCCTACCTTTTTCTGCACCCCTCTGCTCTCCTACCTTTTTCTGCACCACTCTTGCCTCTTTTTGCACATCTGTAGGTTCTTTCTGCACTGTTCTTGCTTCTTTCTGCATCTCATTTGCCTCTTTCTGTACTTCTATTGCTTGTTTCTGCACCTCTCTTGTGTCTTTCTGCACATCTGTTGCCTCTTTCTGCACCTCACTTGCTTCTTTCAGCACCCCTCTTGCTTCTTTCTGCACCCTCTCCCCTCTTTCTGCAGCTCTCTTGCCTCTTTCTGCACCCCTGTTCCCTCTTTCTGCACCTTTCCTGCCTGTTTCTGCACCTCTCTTGCCTCTTTCTGTACCTCTGTTGCTTTTTTCTGCACTTCTCTCGCTCTTTCTGCACCCTTTGCACCTCTTTCAGCACCTCTGTTGCTTCTTTCTGCACTTCTCTTCCTTCTTTCTGCACCCCTCCTGCCTCTTTATGTACCTTTCTTGCCTCTTTTTGCACCTCTCCTACCTTTTTCTGCACCCCTCTTGCCTCTTTTTGTACCTCTGTTGGTTCTTTCTGCACTGCTCTTGCTTCTTTCTGCACCTCACTTGCCTCTTTCTGTACTTCTACTGCTTCTTTCTACACCTCTGTTGCTTCTTTCAGCAATTCTCTTGCCTCTTTCTGCACTTCTCTACCTTCTTTCTCCACCCCTCCTGCCTCTCTCTGTACCTCTCTTGCCTCTTTCTGCACCTCTCCTACCTCTTTCTGCACCCCTCTTGCCTCTTTCTGCACCCCTCTCCCCTCTTTCTGCACCTCTCTTGCCTCTTTCTGCACCTCTGTTGCCTCTTGCTGCACCTCACTTGCTTCTTTCTACACCCCTCTTGCCTCTTTCTGCACCCCTCTCCCCTCTTTCTTTTTGCACCTCTCTTGCCTCTTTCTGTACCTCTGTTGCTTCCTTCTGCACTTCTCTTGCCTCTTTATTCACACTTTGCGCCTCTTTCTGCACTTCTCTTGCTTCTCTCTACACCTCTGTTGCTTCTTTCAGCAATTCTCTTGCCTCTTTCTGCACTTCTCTTGCTTGTCTCTGCACCTCTCTTGTGTCTTTCTGTACCTCTGTTGCCTCTTTCTGCACCTCACTTGCTTCTTTCTGCACCCCTCTTGCCTCTTTCTGCACCCCTCTCCCCTCTTTCTTTTTGCACCTCTCTTGCCTCTCTCTCACCCCTGTTCCCTCTTTCTGCACCTTTCCTGCCTGTTTCTGCACCTCTCTTGCCTCTTTCTGTACCTCTATTGCTTCTTTCTGCACTTCTCTTGCCTCTTTCTGCACCCTTCGTGCCTCTTTTAGCACCTCTGTTGCTTCTTTCTGCACTTCTCTTCCTTCTTTCTGCAACCCTCCTGCCTCTTTCTGTACCCCTCTTGCCTCTTTGTGCACCTCTCCTACCTCTTTCTGCACCCCTCTTGCCTCTTTTTGTACCTCTGTTGGTTCATTCTGCACTGATCTTGCTTCTTTCTGCACCTCACTTGCCTCTTTCTGCACTTCTCTTGCTTCTTTCTACACCTCTGTTGCTTCTTTCAGCAATTCTCTTGCCTCTTTCTGCACTTCTCTTGCTTGTTTCTGCACCTCTCTCGCATCTTTCTGCACCTCTGTTACTTCTTTATGCACTTCACTTGCTTCTTTCTGCACCTCTCTTGCCTATTTCGGCACCTCTGTTGGTTCATTCTGCACTTCTCTTGCTTCTTTCTGCACCTCACTTGCCTCTTTCTGCACTTCTCTTGCTTCTTTATACACCTCTGTTGCTTCTTTCAGCAATTCTCTTGCCTCTTTCTGCACTTCTCTTGCTTGTTTCTGCACCTCTCTTGTGTCTTTCTGCACCTCTGTTGCGTCTTTCTGCACTTCACTTGCTTCTTTCTGCACCTCTCTTGCCTCTTTCGGCACCTCTGTTGCTTGTTTCTGCACTTCTCTTGCCTCTTTCTTCACCTCTGACTTAGAGGTAGTTTTAATCCCCCTGCCCTATTATGTACTAGGGCCTTACAGGTGAGGTCATGCCAATCACAGGGGTACGCCAACCCATAGTGTACCCTAGTGTATGTAGGTGTTTTCACTGTATTCTAAGTGTCTTTCAGCATAGCACTGGCTCCGGGCCTGGTCAGTTATCACCAGTACCAGTCAGCAAAAAGTTGGGGGCACAGGATGACTTTGCAACAACGCCTCTTTCTGCCCCTCTGTTGGTTCTTTCTGCATATCTCTTGCTTCTTTCTGCACCTTTCTTCATCTTTCTGGACTTCTGTTGCCTCTTTCTGCATTTCTCTTGCTTCTTTCTGCGCCTTTCGTCCTCTTTCTGCACATGTCCTACCTATGTAGGCATAGTTAGAAATTAGCATTTAAAAAACCTTTGAAATTCACTGAAAAAAACAGAGGTTTCAGGGACGTTATAGTTAGGAATTAGCAATTGAAAAACCTTAGAAATTCACTGAAAAAAACCATAGGTTTCAGGGACGTTATAGTTAGAAATTAGCATTTAAAAAACCTTAGAAATTCACTGAAAAAAACATAGGTTTCAGGGACGTTATAGTTAGAAATTAGCATTTAAAAAACCTTTGAAATTCGTGGAAAAACCATAGGTTTCAGGGACGTTACAGTTAGAAATTAGCATTTAAAAAACCTAACAAATTCACTGAAAAAACCACAGGTTTCAGGGACACTATAGTTAGTTGGACATTTCACTCGTACAAGACCAGAGAAATTCAGCCGTTATAGTTACTTGAGCTAACTATAACTTGCGCCCAAACAATGCACTGCTGATGCCATCACATATTACATCATTCATGACATGGTCAGTGACATTACTGATGACATCACTGATTACAACATCCACGTGATAATCTGATGCACCTCCTCACACCCTAATATACCTTTGATACACCCACTCTAAAATACAGACTATCATTTTTGAAACCATAGACACACCAATACCAGTTACTACATACCCACTCACTGATTCCTAGGTCTACACACACATCCACTCATTCACCCATACAGTCACTCATTCATGCAGTCACTCATCAATACAGCACTATCATATGCACTCATACACCTATAAAGACACTCACACACTCATCCATAGAGTTACTCACACCCCTAGTCAGTCATGCAAAGAATCAATCACACTCCCATTTACTCACCTATACAGTTATGCACACACCACCTCACTTATTCATACAGATACTAACACATATTTACTCTTTTATATAATCACTGATACAAGCACACACTCATCCATACAGCCACTCTCACAATCACTCACTCTCACATATAGTCATTTATATACTCCAACACTCACATATACTGCCTTTCACATATGTAGTTACTCACACATGTACCACTGAGACATCTATTCACTCACCAACACACCCATACATACACTCACTCACCCATATAGCCCTTCACAGATGCACTCTTGAACCCATACACCCATACACCCAGTGAATCACCCACTCACACATCTATGCACAGAGTCACACACCCCCCACCCACCCACACAGACACTCAGGCACCCATACATATACTCAGACAACCAATCAATAACCCATATACACACTCATGTAGCTATTCACCAACCCATGCAGCTGCTTACACACCAACTGACAGACTGATACAGACATTCACACAGTTTAGTCACTAACCCATGCATACAGTAAGACATGTTTAATCACTCACTTATACAGTCAGTCACGCACCTACTAAATCATCCATTCAGACACTTATACACCCACTCATTCTTCAAAACACCTTGGCATATATATATATATAAAACATATTTAAACTTTAAAGAAACACTTAGGGGCTGATTCCGATCTCGGCCGGTAGGGCTCCGAATCGGATTCGGCTTTACCGGATCCGATTCGGAGCCCTGTTTCCCGACCGAACCGTACGCGGGTCCGGCCGAGCGAGTACGATGCGAAATCGCCGACCGACTCGTCCGGGCGTCCCGACCGCTCCGACCGACTCGCTCCCGGCACGAACCGCTCCGACCGACTCGCTCGGACTCGACTCGCACCGCGCAATGGAGACGTTTCCCGGCTGGGTAAGTACGATGCGCGCCGCGAGCAGTCCGACCGAGCCGCGCCGTCCGGCTCGAAAGAGCAGTCGGAGCCGTACTTCGGGGGTCCGTGTCGGACCCCCTGTACGCCGTAGCCGCGCGAGTCGCACACAGGGGGACCCATGGGTCCCCCTACCTGTGCGTGTACGGCGCGAATCGCTTCGCCGCGTACCCGCTGTAGGGGGCGCCCTTGTCCGACTCCGCACCCATTGAGGCAATGGGAGCCCGCGTACGCGTTGTACGACCGGCTCCCATTGACTTCAATGGGAGTCCGACCGACTCGAGTCCGATAACATACGGACGCATCGAACTCGTTCGGTCGGACTGCACGGGTCCGATTCGGTCGGAAATCTCTCCGGGTCCGGCTCGGTCGGAGAAATTTCCGGCCCGAATCGGAATCGGCCCCTTAGTCACTGGATGATGTCATCAGTGATGTCATCAGTGATGTCACTGACCATGTCATGAATGATGTAATATGTGACGTCATCAGCAGTGCATTGCAGGGGCGCGAGTTATAGTTAGCTCAACTAACTATTACGGCCGAATTTCTTTGGTTTTGTACAAGAGAAATGTCGAACAAACTATAACGTCCCTGAACCTGTGGTTTTTTCAGTGACTATATATATATATATATACATATATAGATGAACATAACAGTAGCCTTAAGCATTTTAAGTACTTTGTATTGGATTCTATACCATTCTCTAAACGTGGTGGAAACAGGGAATCCAAGCTTAGGCGCCTAGAGACAAGATATATTCTGGAACTCAATACTAAGCAGCCAAATGGTTTGAACACGAGTGAAGATTTGTACACTTATATTTAAAATTCCAATTTTATCTTCCAGTAAGAGCTTTCAGTTGAGTAGGATTGTTGTATGCCCTTCGGCTCTAAACTAGGTTGAGCTATCAATTTGTGTATGACGAAAAATCTCTATGCATATATCAGTTGTTTATGAAACATTGGGTGTCTCTATAAATTTTCACAATATCCTATGTAAATGTTTTTTATATATCTATTTATATATTTAAATTTACATATTTATTGTCTTTTTAGGTTGGAAACCTTTTTTAACTTTTCTAGTGGAGTGTTTTAAGGTTGAAATGTATTTTATATTAAAGATATGTAAAAACATTTGGTGGAATCAACCTTGTTGCTCTTGATTGGTTGTACTCTATATCTCTCTTTTCTTCTCTGTGTATGTAATTATTTAAATATATCATTTTAGATGGTACAATGTCGTTTGGCAGCTAGCTTAGAAATTTGCACATTGGGGTCAATTATTAACACTTTTACTTTGCACCATATTTGTATATTTGCACAAACTGGTTGGTTTAGCATATAGGACCTGATTTTTTAAGATCTCTTTTTTAGGTGGGATATAGGTTGTATTATCTCTCTTTTTAACCTTTGGTATCCATTTTAATAGGCAATTATTCGTAATGATTTGTATTTGTATTTTGCAAAAGAATATACATCCTCCCTGTCTTATCTATTTGTCAGGTTGAGCAAGTATTTTACCAGTATATTTAGAGTTATTGTAATGTGCTTACACCATTACATTTTATTACTGTATTTAAACAGAGACATGGAATTGCATAGTATTTTTACTATGTCTATATGGATTGCCATTGGTCACTTGCACTTTAAAAATGTACCTATCCTTTCTAAACGCTGTCATGTGATCAAGGCCGCTTGTACGGCCGAAACGCGTAATGGCAACATGGTGATGGCTGTAGGAAAATAAAAAGCAACTTGCACTGAATTGGGTCTGCTCTTGCCGTTTGTTCATTGAGTACTGGGCTTGTCTGCAGCTATATATATATATATATACATATATACATATACATATATATATATATACATATACATATATATTATCTACTGGCGGTCGCCAGTAGATAGTTATAGTTACAACCTATTATCCATAGGAAATCCGCGACATTCTATTTGAAATAACTCTCTTGCCGGTTGACGTATCTTCGCGAAATTTTCAAACTTCGTGGGGCGCTCCGGTCCGCTCCTACCCTGAAAGTCTCGGGTGATACGTCAAGCGGGGGCCGAGAAAAAGGGGGTCCCAAAACGCGTTTTCCCCATGCATTTTCCCATAGGAAACTTTAGACACAGCTACAGCCCGAACTGCTGAACGGAATTACACCAAATTTGGCAAAGAGGTAGTTCTTGGTTCAGAAAGAACCCTTTTTGTTAAATGGTGTAAATCCGTTCAGTAGTTGCTGAGAAAATGAAAAGTAAAAGTTAGTGATATCTAGGGACGAGTAGGGTCCGCGTACCCTCCCGATCACGAGCTGCATATTAATTGGCTGTCAGCTGGCTGTCAACATTCCGATTCAGGAAATGTTGGCAGCCATTTTGTCCCTCGGTAGAACCGAGGGACAGAAACAAGTGCGCAAAGCGCACAAAGGGGGCAGGGTAGAAACACCCTGACCCCTAGGTTTGCTCAGGGGTCCCACAAGGACCCCCTGGGCAAAAAAAACAATTTTTTTTAAAAATCGGCAGGATGCGCTCAGAGTGCGCGAATCCTGCCGAAAAATCGAAGCGCGGTCTCCGCGCTTCGATAGTCACTGGCCCTCGGGTGGCCCAAGTCCCGGGGGCATGGTGGGGGATAATTTATGTGTGGGGGCCTCAAAGGGCCCCCAAGCCCCGGGGACCGCCACCCCCGGGGCTTTTTTAAAATGGTGCGGGAGGGCTCTGAGCCCTCCCGCAGCCCCGGGACCACCACCTCTTTTTAAAAAAAATTATTAAACCAGTGTGGGGGGGCTCCAGCCCCCCACACGCCCGGGACCACCACCTCCCGGGGCACTAAACATTTTAATATGGGGTCCGTTACGGACCCCCAGAGCCCCGGGACCACCACCTCCCCGGGGCTGTGTACTGAATGGGAGGGGGCCGCGCGGCCACCCTCCTGGAGCCCTTGATGGCCCTGGGGACCACCACCCCCAGGGCCGGCTCCTGCAGTGTCCCGGGGTGCCTACCCCCGGGACACTGTAGTTTGCTATGGCAGGACGGGAGCCTCGCGGCTCCCGTCCTGCCATAGCAAACTGCTTTGGATATTGGAAGAGAGAGCAGGGAAACCTGCTCTCTCTTCCAATATCCAAAGCGATTGCTTTTCCACATGGGGAGCAGCATGTCAGCTGCTCCCCATGTGGAACAGCAATGCCGGCTCCCAAGGGACGTGGGAGCCGGCGGGACTGTGGGGGATTGGGGACCCCCCACAGTCCCCAACGGAAGGGCCAGCCCCGGGGATGGGATCCCCGGGGCAAGTAGTGGCCCGGGAGGGGGGCCACGCGGCCCCCTCCCCAAAAAAGAGGAAAAATTAAAAAAAAAAAAAATGGAAAGGCCGACCCCGGGAGATGGGGTCCCCGGGGCCTTAAAATGGCCAGAGGAGGGGGCCACGCTGCCCCCTCAAAAAATAAATATAGAGGCCATGCCCCGGGGATGGGGTCCCCGGGGCCAATACAGGCCCAGGGAAGGGGGCCACGCGGCCCCCTTCCCGTTTTTTTTTTTAAAGGTAATTTAAAAAGGTGTAAGGCCCTGGGGGATGGGGTCCCCAGGGCCCAAAAAAGAAAAAAAGGAAGGGGGCCACACAGCCCCCTTCAGGGAGAAAAAAAAAAAAAAAACGATCGGGCTCGCAGGCCCCGCCCCTTCCTTCACCACTCTGCAACCGCGCCCCTGGCGCGTTTGCAGAGGGGAACGAATTCCCCTTGAATACTGGGGGTCCCTGGGGCCAACTAGCCCACCAGGTACCTCCAGTATGCGCCAGGGGCTGCCTTGCAGAGAGGTGTACAGAGGCCACGCCCCTTTTACACCTCTCTGCAACGCAGCTCTGTGGCGCTTTTTGGAGGTATATGGTGGGCTAGTTGGACTCCGGGGACCCTCAGGATTCAAGGGGACTTAATCCCCCAACTTAAAACGCGCCACGGGCGCGTTTGCACAGTGGTGAAGGGAGGGGCGGGGCTTCAGGTGACATGTGTGCAAACAGGCCCCGTGGCGTGTTTTAAGATGGGGAATTAAATCCCCTTCAATCCTGAGGGTCCCTGGGGCCAACTAGCCCAACAGGTACATCCAGAATGCGCCACAGAGCTGCGTTGCAGAGAGGTGTAAAAGGGTGTGGCCTCTCTACACGTCTCTGCAACGCAGCCCCTGGCGCATATTGGAGGTTCCTGGTGGTCTAGTTGGCCCCTAGGGACCCTCAGGATTCAAGGGGACTTAATCCCCCAACTTAAAACGCGCCACGGGGCGCCTTTGCAAGGATGTCACCTCAGGCCCCGCCCCTCCCTTCACCATTGTGCAAATATTCCTCTAAAATCAGCCGAAATAGGAATTCCGATTTACTCACCTGTTATCAGGAGAGACCTCAGTGCTGCATCTTTCAGCCCAGTACTGATCCTGAAAAGTAATTTTAACCGTACTTACCGGTAACTTGAATTTCCTTCATAGGCTAACATTGACTGGTTTCACTTGGAAATTCTTCTAAGTGTGGAGTTTTGGAACTTTAAAATATTCCTCTAAAATCAGCCGAAATACGAATTCCGATTTACTCACCTGTTATCAGGAGAGACCTCAGTGCTGCATCTTTCAGCCCAGTACTGATCCTGAAAAGTAATTTTTACCGTACTTACCGGTAACTTGAATTTCCTTCATAGACTAACATTGACTGGTTTCACTTGGAAATTCTTCTAAGTGTTGATTTTTGAAACATACAAATATTCCTCTAAAATCAGCCGAAATCCGAATTCTGATTTACTCACCTGTTATCAGGAGAGACCTCAGTGCTGCATCTTTCAGCCCAGTACTGGTCCTGAAAAGTAATTTTAACCGTACTTACCAGTAACTTGAATTTCCTTCCATAGGCTAACATTGACTGGTTTCACTTGGAAATTCTTCTGTGTGTGGAGTTTTGGAACTTTAAAATATTCCTCTAAAATCAGCCGAAATACGAATTCCGATTTACTCACCTATTATCAGGAGAGACCTCAGTGCTGCATGTTTCAGCCCAGTACTGATCCTCAAAAGTAATTTTAACCGTACTTACCGGTAACTTGAATTTCCTTCATAGGCTAACATTGACTGGTTTTCAGCAAAAAGTTTCAAAGTGTTGATTTTCACAAACTACAAATATTCCTTAAAAATCGACAGTATGACTTAAACGCATTCTTTCAACTGTTTACAGGAGATGCACCAGTGCTGGATCCAGGATCCAACACTGAGTAAGAAAAAGTAACGATAACAGTTTTTACCTGCTAAGTGAATTTCCTTCCATAGGATAACATTGGTGATTCTATGAGAAAAAGTTTCAAAGTGTCAACTTTTAAAATACAATAATATTCCTTAAAAATCACGACTGTAACCAAAACGCTTTTACTCAACTGTTTACAGGAGATGTACCAGGACTGAATCTAGGATCCAGTCCTGTGGTTACAAAAGTAATCCATAAAGTAACTAATTGCATTTAACTAGAAATTCACATTGAGCTGAATGTTGCATTGTGTTTGAAAATGTGTTGCCCATTGCAACAACTGTAACTACTGTACTTAAAAGTCTATTGCCTATCTGCAAAGTATTTAAACTAAAGTAATTCATTCTGAGAAAGTATTTTTTGTAATGTAATGTATAATGTAATTACAATGTAATTTAAAAAATAAAATATGTAAAAAAAATTGTTTCTAAAAATGTAGTAAATCAGTATGAAAAAATTAATATAACAATTAATACATTTAAAAATTGTCATTTACAAAACCTTTGAAATTCACTGAAAAAACCGTAGGTTTCAGGCACGTTATAGTTAGAAATTAGCATTTAAAAAACCTTTGAAATTCACTGAAAAAACCATAGGTTTCAGACACGTCATAGTTACAAATTAGCATTTAAAAAACCTTTGAAATTCACTGAAAAAACCATAGGTTTCAGACACGTTATAGTTACAAATTAGCATTTAAAAAACCTTTGAAATTCACTGAAAAAACCATAGGTTTTAGGGACAGTTATAGTTACTTGGACATTGCACTCGTACAAAACCCGTGAAATTCCCCGTTATAGTTAGTTCAGCTAACTATAACTCGCGCCCGCAATGCACTGCTGATGACGTCACATATTACATCACTCATGACATGGTCAGTGACATCACTGATGACATCACTGATGACATCTCAAATGACATCACTGATGACATCATCCACGTGATAATCTGATGCACCTCCTCACACCCTAATATAACCTTTGATACACCCACTCTAAATTACAGACTGCCATTCGCAAAACCATAGACACTCCAACACCAATAACTACATACCCACTCACTGATTCTTAGGTCTACACACACACATCCACTCACTCACCCGTACAGTCACTCATACTTACGGTCACTCAGTACAGGACTATCATATGCACTCTTACTCCTATATAGACACTCAAACAACGCCACTCATCCATAGAGATACTCACACACCTAGTCAGTCATGCAAATAATTAAACACACTGCCATTTACTCACCTATACAGTTATACACACACCAGCTCACTTACTCATACAAATAGTAGCACATTGTTACGCTCTTATACAATCACTGATACAAGCACACAATCATCCATACAGCCACTATCACAATCACTCACTCTTGCTTATAGCTATTTATATACTCCAACACACATATATACTGCCTATCACATATGTAGTTACTCACACATGTACCACTGGGACATACATTCACTCACTAACACACTCTTACACACACTTACCCACCCATACAGTCTATCACAGATGCACTCTTGAAACCATCCACCCAGTGAATCACCCACTCACACATCTATGCACAGAGTTGCACACACCCCTCCCACACAAACACTCAGGCACCCATACAGATACTCAGACAAGCATTCAATAACTCATATAGACACTCATTTAGCTATTCACAAACACATGCAGCCACGTACACAGCAACAGACAGACGGATACAGACATACACCCAGTTTAGTCACTAACCCATGCATTCAGTAAGATACGTTAAATCACTCACTTATAGAGTCAGTCACGCACCTACTAAATCATCCATACAGACACTTACACACCCACTCATTCTTCAATACGTCTTTTCCTATATATTTTAAAAATATTTAAACTTTACAGAAACACACAGTCACTGGATGATGTCATCAGTGATGTCATTTGAGATGTCATCAGTGATGTCATCAGTGATGTCACTGACCATGTCATGAGTGATGTAATATGTGACGTCATCAGCAGTGCATTGCGGGGCGCGAGTTATAGTTAGCTGAACTAACTATAACGGGGGAATTTCACGGGTTTTGTACGAGTGCAATGTCCAAGTAACTATAACTGTCCCTAAAACCTATGGTTTTTTCAGTGAATTTCAAAGGTTTTTAAATGCTAATTTGTAACTATAACGTGTCTGAAACCTATGGTTTTTTCAGTGAATATATATATATATATATATATATATATATATATATATATATATATATATATATATATATATATATATATATATATATTCCAGAAGATATTTGACACACTGGGACGGCCATCCTCTCGGGTAGGGGCGTGCTAGGAGTGTCAGTCCCAACATATTCCAAATGCGAAACACGTCCAAATCATTTCAGTGACATGAATTCAGGCCCACCAGCCAGTCCATAAGTAACTGATTTTAATTTCTGGCACAGCAAAACAGCAAACAGCGTAACGCGTTTCGACTTCCAACAAGTCTTAATCATATGCTCACACGTGAGTGGTCACTTGCTAGGTTTTTAAAACATAATGCATCAACACAGAGAAAGGACAACCGGCATGGTGAAGTACCTCTGATTTCACGAACAAACTTCTAATAAAGGGTATTTTGCAGAGATTTCAAATGAAGACAGTGACTATTTTAACAACTTAATGCACTGTTCAATCAGTTCACAGTTAATCTATTTTGCATACACTTTCTTTTAGTCACTGTTCTTCAGTTCGTCATTAAAAGAGACCACATTGCCCATAATGCACTGTTTTTATCTGTGTAAAACGTGTCCTTATAAAGTTCCTGGTTATTTTCAAAATGTTACCTTCGGTGCATGCAGTAAAATTAAAACTTCCTTTGTGCCTTTAGAGGATTCAATTCCATGTACGGCAGGTTTGTATATCATTATTGCAATTTCCGAGGTTGCACCACTCCATTGTTGTAACCTGAGTCACTTCAACTCCTTTGTGCTGTGCCTCTTTTAGTTATTTCGGGTCTGGCGCGCAAGGGAAAGAAAAGTTTCCTCCGCAAACCCTGGCTATTCAAACAGATTAATGTCATGCCAGGCGGGCTGTTCAGCCCTTCCGTGAAACATTCCATCCATATGCAAAATATAGCCGGCGGGCATCCGTACTATTACAAATTCCAGAAGATATTTGACACACTGGGACGCCCATCCTCTCGGGTCGGGGCCTGCTAGGAGTGTCAGTCCCAACATATTCAAAATGCGAAACACGTCCAAATCCTTTCAGTGACGTGAAATCAGGCCCACCAGCCAGTCCATAAGTAACTGATTTTAATTTCTGGCACAGCAAAACAGCAAACAGCGTAACGCGTTTCGACTTCCAACAAGTCTTAATCATATGCTCACACATGAGTGGTCACTTGCTAAGTTTTGCTGTGCCAGAAATTAAAATCAGTTACTTATGGACTGGCTGGTGGGCCTGATTTCACGTCACTGAAAGGATTTGGACGTGTTTCACATTTGGAATATATATATATATATCTATATATATATATATATATATATATATATATTCTCCTCCACTGGCTCAATTTTCACTGGCATTCCGGTGCTTCTATAACGGTGCGAGACCCCATGGCAGAGCCCAGTCAAATTCAATTTTCAAGTTACTTCCAACAAAGAGAACCGGGTCGCACTCACAAAAGGTTCCAGATCGTCCTTTATTTCATTATTTTCAGGATGAAAGTCCCATATACGCGTTTCGGTCTCCCCCGAGACCTTGTTCACGATGATAATTACGATGTTTGCCTCAACCACTTAAATACATTCTTATTGTTATGTCATTTCCTGTTTTTACAAACATCGCTAGGCATTTTGGTAGTTGTAGTGTCCCTTTGTATACGTGGTTCACAGTGTTTCAAGTGATTATAAAAAGTGATTAAAGTGTGCAGTGAATAATTTACATATTTGTTGATTCTTCTAGATGCTCAACAATATTATAATCTTTTCTTACATTTCATTGATTGAACAATCCATATCACATTTTTTTTGTATTAAGCCAATTCGGTACTGTAGTTCACCTCAGTCCTGCCCTCCAGTGGGCTTTTCCTGAATTTGTATTTTACAAACAATAAAGTTTGAGGAATCTATTAGTGTTCATCTGGTGCCAACATTATACAAATAGTGATTTAAAACTCAAATTTACGGAAGCAAAACTAACTTATATAATTTTTCATGATTTTTTATAGATGTACATACAGTTCTTCGCTTTGGTTCAATCCATATGGAGTGATGGTTCTGAAATTTAAAATCTGTCGTGATTCTCTTTGTCGCAATTTCTTCTCCCTATTTCCACCTCGATCACTCCGCACTACTGTCTCAATTGCGTAGAATTTCAAAAGTTTCCAATTTCCTTCATGATGGGACTCCATGTGTTTCGCTACTGTATTACCTCGGTCCTTATTGATTGTTGCACGAACGTGTTCAAGGATCCGTTTCTTAAGCTCACAAACTGTACTCCCTATGTATTTCAGGGAAGATGGACACTCGATGACATAAACAACAAATTGACTTTTACACATGATTAGCTCCTTAATTTGCCACATTTTGTTGTTTGCCATTTGTATTTCTGTTGTATTCTTTGCTATTTGGCACACTTTGCAATTATGGCATTTTATGACTCCTTTGGTTTTTAGCCACTGATTAGATTTATTCGTCTTCTTTTGAAAATGGCTATGTATTAACTGGTCTTTTAGATTTCTTGCTCTTCTGTATGTTACGTTTGGGTGTTTGCCCATGATTTTCCCCACTGTGGGGTCCAGTTTAAGTATTTTCCAGTTCTTTCTTAATATTGCATTGATTTTCTGAGATTCATTTGAGTAATCAGTGATCAATCTGATTGGTTCCCGATCTTTTTTATCAACCGTTGCTTTGGCTTTTAGAGTTTCTTCTCTTGTTTTTTGATTGGATTTTGTCCAACAATTTTTTATAATGCCTTCATTATATCTTCTTTGTTTGAATCTTCGGGATGATGCTGTACTGTGCTTGTGCCATTCATTTTCCTCTGAGCAGATTCGTCGGATTCTTAAAAATTCACCATACAGTATGTTTTGAATTAATGTTGGTTGGTGAAAGCTTTCCGCATTTTGGGCCCGATTCACAGAACTAACTTAAGACAAAATCCTAAACTTACTACCATTTTGGTATTCACAGAAGGCACTTACTCTTTTTGGTATTCACAGAAGGCACTTACTCACAGAAGGCACTTACTCATTTTGGTATTCACAGAAGGCACTTACTCATTTTGGTATTCACAGAAGGCACTTACTCATCAATGAGTAAGTGCCTTCTGTGAATACCAAAATGATTAAGTGCCTTCTGTGAATATCAAAATGAGTAAGTGCCTTCTGTGAATATCAAAATGAGTAAGTGCCTTCTGTGAATACCAAAATGGTAGTAAGTTTAGGATTTTGTCTTAAGTTAGTTCTGTGAATCGGGCCTGAAGTGTGGCATTTGTTGACTTCAATTTTCGATGTAGGGTTGTGTGGATTTGATTATTCTTTATGTATATTTCTGTATCCAGGAACGTCACTCTATCTTGACTAATATTGTGAGTAAATTTAAGATTGGCTGATGTTGCGTTCAAAATTTTGAAATATTCCTGTAATTCCATCTCTGATCCATCCCAAATAATTAGAAGATCGTCGATGAATCGCAGCCACATCACTGTTTTATTTACAAATTCGTCATTCTTCGGGTGCCAAGCTAGTTGTTGTTCCCACCACCCCATCACAAGAAATGCGTAGCTGGGGCTAAAAGCAAACCCCATTGCAGTTCCTTTGATCTGCTTATAGATTTCTTCGCCAAATAAAAAGATGTTTTGGGTCAAACACATTCCAATCATTTCAAGTAGCATTTGATTATGCTGTGTATAATGTATTTTTCTTTCTGTCAAGAAAAACTCACAAGCTTTGATCCCTATGTTGTTCTCTATATTACTATACAATGATACCACGTCCATTGTGATGAGCTTATACTATTGCTGCCAAGGTGTTCCTTGTAGGTGTCGCAGCAGGTCACTTGTGTCCTTTATGTATGAATTTAACCTTAAGACAAACGGCATTAAGAAATAATCAATGTAATTGGCAACTGGTTCCAGGAGCGATCCTTTGGCTGATATAATCGGTCGGCCTGGTGGTTTCAACGGATCTTTATGAAGCTTTGGTAAAAAATATATTGTTGCTGTAATTGGAAAATCTGTTGTTAAATATTTCTGTTCGTCATTATCAATGAGATCTAATGATAGCCACTCAGTTAATTTTTGGTCTAGATCCTTCTTAAATTTCATTGTTGGGTTATTTTCCAATCTTTGGTAGTACTCAATGGTACTTAATTGTTGATGTGCTTCCATTACATAGTCTTCTTTATCCCAGATAACAATATTACCGCCTTTGTCGGCCATTTTAATGAGAATTTGTTGATCCTGAGTACGGTCAGACAGGGCTTCTCTCTCATTTTTAGTTAGATTGTCAGAATATTTTATTGTATTCAGTTTATAGATGTCTTGAATCACTGCCTCGTGGAAAATATCGATTTTATTCCCCGGTGTTAGTTGAGGGTAAACGTGAGTTTGGTTTCAGACAGGTGGTGTCCAGGGATACGTTGTCACATTCCTTTACTACATCCAGATTGATTAGAGTCAGTAACTCATCTGATTCTTTTGCTGTTAAGGTGGAGACAGGTGTTTTAGTTTTTTTGTTATATTCACACATTTCTTTGTTTCTGATAAACTTTTGGCCAATTTGATTTTTCTCACATACTTTTAGATATCTATCCTTGTTTGAGCCATATCCATCTGTTGGATTGGGCAGAAGTTGATGCCATGTTTTAACAGGGATATTTCCGATTCTGTCATTTTCCTCTTCCATAGGTTTACCACTGTTAACTCTTCCATTCGATTTAAAAGATTTTCTTCTGGCGCATGCTCCTCGTCGTTGTTCCTACTTTTTCCATTGTTCCACTTGCTCCTTTTTCCTCTTCTCGTTTGTTTCTGGAATACCACTGGCGTCCTCTTCCTGTCTGGCCTTGTGGGGTATTTCTGTTTTGTTCCCACTGTCGTTGTTGTAAGACTAGCCGCATATCCCCTAAAAAGTATGTTTTACTTTTTCCCCAGTTGTTTCACTTTCACCCTCACTTACATCCGTTGAGGTGTGAACAAGGCAGGTGTGCCGAAACGCATCATAGCAAAGGTATCGAATAAACATCAAGACTGAATGGCAATGCTACCCTTGTGTTGGTGTCCGATTCTTATGGAGATTTCGGAAATGGCTCATATATATATATATATATATATATATATATATATATATATATATATATATATATATATATATATATATATATATACCTACTGGCAGTCGCCAGTAGGTAGTTATAGTTAGGACCTATTTTCCATAGGAAATTCACAACATTCTATTTCCAATAACTTTGGCGCCGGTTGATGAATCTTCGCGAAATTTTCAAACCTTGTGGGGCGCTCCGGTCCGCTCCTATCTTGAAAGTCTCGGGGTGATTCGTCAAGTGGGGGCCGAGAAAAAGGGGGTCCCAAAACGTGTTTTCCCCATGCAATTTTCCATAGGAACCTTTAGTCGCAGCTACAGCCCGAACTGCTGAACGGAATTACACCAAATTTGGCAAAAAGGTAGCCCTTGGTTCAGAGTCATGCCTTTTGGTTAAATGGTGTAAATCCGTTCAGTAGTTCCTGAGAAATTTGAAAAAGAAAACACATATATATCTGGGCGGAGCCTAACCACACATGTCATCGTGAGATCTGATTGGCTGTCAGCACTTCATCCTGGAGTTGCTGGCAGCCATCTTGGGACCAATATAAATGATAGTACCCCATTGAAATGCATTGTAGTGAATCGAAGATTTTGAGGGTTACCAAAAGGAGAATTATAAAGGGTGATAACAGACTTTAGTTACATTAGAATTCATTTGTTGATGGTACCATACTAATTTCAGGAATTGTGGTGTGTTCTAAGGTGATTTTACCTTGTGAAAAACCTTCTGCTGGGATATCATGAATCATGTTTGAGAGAAAACTATTTTCACATGCTTGTCCCATACAGTTTTGGAAGGTGCTCCAGAAGCTAAAATGAGAGCATATTTTCTGTAAATTCACATTATCTTTCTCAGTCATGTGAGAATGAAGTCTGACATTCTCAGTAAAACATGTACATCCAACAAGGGCAGAGACTGTCAGTTGATTCCTTTGTGTTCTACTGCAGCTTCCCAGAGTGTTCTAAAGAACAACTAGAGTGCTAACAGCCTTACTTATGACAAAAGTATGGCACACCTGAAGCCATCTTGATTGGAATAAACTGGTAACACTTAAAACATTTAATTTAAAAAGGAACAAAATGATGGGGTTCATTTTGTCATAGAAATTATAGTTAGTGCTGTAGAAAGAAAAATTAGGACATGTTTCAAGTGTGATCTCAAATATCTTCCTGTTATATTTCAACAGGAGCAGCCTGTCAGTTGATGCCTTTGTGTTCTACTGCAGCTTCCCAGAGTGTTCTAAAGAACAACTAGAGCGCTAACAGTCTTACTTATGACAAAAGTATGGCACACCTGAAGCCATCTTGATTGGAATAAACTGGTAACACTTAAAACATTTAATTTAAAAAGGAACAAAATGAGGGGGTTCATTTTGCCATAGAAATTATGGTTAGTGCTGTAGAAAGAAAAATTAGGACATGTTTTAAGTGAGATCTCAAATATCTTCCTGTTATATTTCAACAGGAGCAGCCTGTCAGTTGATGCCTTTGTGTTCTACTGCAGCTTCCCAGAGTGTTCTAAAGAACAACTAGAGCGCTAACAGTCTTACTTATGACAAAATTATGGCACTCCTGAAGCCATCTTGATTGGAATAAACTGGTAACTCTTAAAACATTTAATTTAAAAAGGAACAAAATGAGGGGGTTCATTTTGTCATAGAAATTATGGTTAGTGCTGTAGAAAGAAAAATTAGGACATGTTTTAAGTGAGATCTCAAATATCTTCCAGTTATATTTCAACAGGACCAGCCTGTCAGTTGATGCCTTTGTGTTCTACTGCAGCTTCCTAGAGTGTTCTAAAGAACAACTACAGTGCTAACAGCCTTACTTATGACAAAAGTATGGCACACCTGAAGCCATCTTGATTGGAATAAACTGGTAACACTTAAAACATTTAATTTAAAAAGGAACTAAATGATGGGGTTCATTTTGTCATAGAAATTATGGTTAGTGCTGTAGAAAGAAAAATTAGGACATGTTTCAAGTGTGATCTCAAATATCTTCCTGTTATATTTCAACAGGAGCAGCCTGTCAGTTGATGCCTTTGTGTTCTACTGCAGCTTCCCAGAGTGTTCTAAAGAACAACTAGAGCGCTAACAGTCTTACTTATGACAAAAGTATGGCACACCTGAAGCCATCTTGATTGGAATAAACTGGTAACACTTAAAACATTTAATTTAAAAAGGAACAAAATGAGGGGGTTCATTTTGCCATAGAAATTATGGTTAGTGCTGCAGAAAGAAAATTTAGGGCATGTTTTAAGTGAGATCTCAAATCCTCTTCTATTTCATTAGAAAATTCTGACATGCAGACTGAAACAATCACTTTCAATACCAGCAGTAGACTTCCAGTTAACTCCCTGGTGAGCAGTAGCTTTACTACAGTGATCTAATGAACAACTAGAGTGCTAACATTCTGAATTTATGGCAAATGTGTGACACATCTGAATGCCTTCTTGATGGAATCAAAGTAAAAAATTGAAAGCATTTCCTACTGAGGAGACTGCAGTAAATGACGAAATTAGGAAACTTCATAACAAATAATTCTCCCAAGTTGGCCACCAGAGAAAAAAGAGCCCAAATGTAGCACAAATATCACCCAGATGTAGCCCACATATAGCCCAATGACAGAAGTGTGCAAAACACTTTTTATTTTTAGTTTTTCTGCAGTTTTATATAGTGCAAACTGGTCAGGTATTGGAGCGTTACATCTTACTTGGACCCCTTATTGCGTATTTTGCACGAAGTACATGAGATTGATCTTGCGAAACATTGAACTTTACGATTCTGTTAACCTGAAGTTGCTCTGAACCGGGCTTTGTAACACCCGTTTTTACCTACTGGTTTTAATTAATTCTCACTGTATTGTATTAGGAAAGAGGATTTACTGTTTTTATGTACACTTTTATGATCTATGTTTCTAAATCAGATCAAATAAAGTTTAATGAATTCTATGGCAGGACGGAGGCGAGGATTATGCATATCTTTCCTCACTTTATTTGCATAGCAGTTCAAAGAAAACGTAACACAACAATCATTAAACAAAAGACTACACAACCCATGAACCATTAGGGGGTAGTCTCCAAGGCAACTATAGTCCAATCATATCACAGTCCATCGTATATAATATCGTGATGTCCCTTCCGCTTCCTCTTTCTTCACTGCTCGTCAGTTAAGTGCATTCCTTACATTCTTGGCTTAATCTGACGTTGTTGCTGTTTGTATAGCGGTTTCTTGTGCACGTTATTAGCAATATTGCCTTGGTATTGTTTCATATTCCCTGTGCAGCAGGCTCTTGCCCGAGCGCGTTCTCCCCCTCGCAGTTTCTCCCGCTGTGTGCTCTGCGCGTGGTGAGATCCTGTCAGGCGCGTCTGGTCCGAGCGAGGCAGCTCCGTCGAGCGCTCCCGCTGGTCTTTACGTGCGTTTGGGAATCCGGTCACTCCTTTAGTGTCCGCTTGATTCCCGACCAACCCTCGCCTAATTTTGACACCGCTACGCGGTGATTTCCCCACACGGCCACGTTAGTGACCAGCGCCACCTGGTGGTGGTAATTGGTATTGCGCCTCAGTCTATTCTTATAACAGCTTCGGGGAAAGCCCAGCTGTTGGAGCACCGGCGAGGGGGCTGTCTTAAGGATTTTAAGGGCATTTGTTCTGTGCTAACAACCTCTGCTATCATGTCTTCTCCAGAAGACCATTTTTACTCCTCCTACCAGGAAGTGGAGGAGGAATGGCCCCCCAACTTCTCCCTCCAGCAGTGGACCAAGCCCTCTCTCTGGCTATTTCTAGGGCGCTGGCTGCTCTTAGGGATCAGGTTGATAAGCTGGCGAAAAGCATCCCTGGGATGTTCAGTGACCCAGATCTGGTGGTGGCGGGTCCAAGTAGCTCCCAGATGGGGAATAAAAGGGCCGTTAAGCATAACGCGGGGCACTTGGAAGGATTTGATAAACTTACGGAGACCTTCCCCAAGAGTGCGCGAACGCTAAAACATGCACCCTGCCGGGAGGAGGAGGGGCGCGGAGAAAATTGCGACACTGTCACCACTATTGTAGACCCCGATGGCGGGTTTCCCTTAGAGGGAGAGGGTGTATCGGAGGACGATTTCTCCTCCGATGAGGATAAGGACTCGGGGCGTCCCTGGCATCCAGAGTCCCACTCCTCTCAGTCCCCGGTTGGGGACGGGGTCCACTCGGACATGTTCGAGCCTACCCAAATTTACCATCCTTGGTCGTCAGAGTGGACACCTGACGCCAAAGTGGCAGAGTATGTGGTGGGGAAAATCCATCAACCCCTTGAAAGGGAGGTCAGGAATAGGATGAGGGGAGAATGCCCCAGGCCCTCACTGAAGGGGAAGGTGGCACACACGCCTGAAATTGATGAGAAACTATGTACCTTTTTCTCCAAGTATATGAGGGATCCCAAGAAAGGAATTAATAGGTCTTGGACGTGGTAGGGCCCTTGACCCAAATTATTCAATTGACGGAGCGTTCCAAAGAGTCAGGATCCCCTTTGTCCACGGATATTGTGGCTGGTTGGGCGCACTACCCTAAACCCTAAAACACTACCCCCTCCACTACCCAAACACCACTGCACTACCCTAAACCCTAAAACACTACCCCCAGCACGACACCCTACACTACCCAAACATAACTGCACTACACTAAACCCTAAATATACCCCCAGCATGACCTCCCACACTACACAAACCCCACTGCACTACCCTAAACCCTAAAACACTACCCCCAGCACGACCCCCTATACTACCCAAACACCACTGCACTACCCTAAACCCTAAAACA
Organism: Calotriton arnoldi; assembly: GCA_963921515.1. Lineage (NCBI taxonomy): Eukaryota > Metazoa > Chordata > Amphibia > Caudata > Salamandridae > Calotriton > Calotriton arnoldi. Next base: position 27,721 of record CAWUFW010016324.1, read on the forward strand.
CTAACCCCAGCATGACCCCCTACACTACCCAAACACCACTGCACTACCCTATACCCTAAAACACGACCCCCTACACTACACAAACATGACTGCACTACCCTAAACCCTAAAACACTACCCACAGCATGACCCCCTTCACTACACAAACACCACTGCACTGCCCTAAACCCTAAAACACTACCCCAGCACTACCCCCTACACTACCCAAACACCACTGCACTAACATAAACCCTAAAACACTACCCCCAGCACAACCCCCTACACTACACAAACACCACTGCACTACCCTAAACCCTAAAACACTACCCCCAGCACGACTCCCTACACTACCCAAACACCACTGCACTACCCTAAACCCTAAATCTACCCCCAGCATGACCCCTACACTACCCAAACACCACTGCACTACCCTAAACCATAAAACACTACCCCCAGCATGACCCCCTACACTACACAAACACCACTGCACTACCCTAAACCCTAAAACACTACCACCAGCATGACCCCCTACACTACTCAAACACCACTGCACTACCCTAAACCCTAAAACACTACCCCAGCACGACCCCCTACACTACCCATACACCACTGCACTACCCTAAACCCTAAAACACTACCCCCAGCACGACACCCTACACTACCCAAACATAACTGCACTACACTAAACCCTAAATATACCCCCAGCATGACCTCCCACACTACACAAACCCCACTGCACTACCCTAAACCCTAAAACACTACCCACAGCACGACCCCTATACTACCCAAACACCACTGCACTACCCTAAACCCTAAAACACTAACCCCAGCATGACCCCCTACACTACCCAAACACCACTGCACTACCCTATACCCTAAAACACGACCCCCTACACTACACAAACACGACTGCACTACCCTAAACCCTAAAACACTACCCACAGCATGACCCCCTTCACTACACAAACACCACTGCACTGCCCTAAACCCTAAAACACTACCCCAGCACTACCCCTACACTACCCAAACACCACTGCACTAACATAAACCCTAAAACACTACCCCCAGCACAACCCCTACACTACACAAACACCACTGCACTACCCTAAACCCTAAAACACTACCCCCAGCACGACTCCCTACACTACCCAAACACCACTGCACTACCCTAAACCCTAAATCTACCCCCAGCATGACCCCCTACACTACCCAAACACCACTGCACTACCCTAAACCATAAAACACTACCCCCAGCATGACCCCCTACACTACACAAACACCACTGCACTACCCTAAACCCTAAAACACTACCACCAGCATGACCCCCTACACTACTCAAACACCACTGCACTACCCTAAACCCTAAAACACTACCCCAGCACGACCCCCTACACTACCCATACACCACTGCACTACCCTTAACCCTAAAACACTACCCCCAGCACGGCCCCCTACACTACTGTACTACCCTAAACCCTAAAACACTACCCCCAGCACGACCCCTACACTACCCAAACACCACTGCACTACCCTAAACCCTAAAACACTACCCCCAGCACGACCCCCTACACCACCCAAACACCACTGCACTACCCTAAACCCTAGAAAAGAAACCCCCACCCCATGCCCAATCCCCCTTACCTCTCACTCCTCATGGTTCCTCTCTCCTCGTGGTTCCTGCTTCACGTCATCTCTGAGGGGCGGTGCACGTCGTTGTGAGGAAACGGAACAGCCTCTGTTTCCTTACAACGACATGGATCGTCTACATGTTTTTAGAACGCATGGTCATTTACCATACATACCTTTACAACAAAATTCGTTGTAAAGGCATGCGTGGTAAATGACCATGCGTTCTAAAAAAGCGTAGTAATGACTTCGTGATGTACAACGCATGCGTGGTAATGCATGCGTTGTAATGGTATCGCAAAGTAAAAAGTCGTTGTAACGGCTGTTTACCGATCGAAGCTGGCCCCTGTTCTTCAGTGAGACGTTTATTTGATTAATTAGGAGGAAGGAATGTGTTTTTTTACCGAAAAGTGCATTCCTGGCTGTTGTATTGTGAAAGTGTCCGCATGGCCTGGTTTCACTTCCGGTGAGAGAGTGGAAGAGTCTGTTTGGATCTAAAGGAGTTCTGTTGTTGGACGGGGCCGGCGCGACATGTCATCAGAAAACATAGCTAATGGAAAGCGTCCTCCCTGAAGTGTGGAGCAGTGCCATGAGAGGTCAACGAGTGTGCGTCCCACCGCAGTATGACCGTACCGCGTGACCCATGTACCACCTCCAGGGTACGGGAGGCAGAAGCGGCATCGCAGGTCCTCTTGAAGACCGTTGTAGCACTAATTCTACATTTTGGTACTAGGGCATTTTAACTTCGTTGTTCCTGCCAGATACAAAGAGAAGATCCTGTGTTATTCAGTGCCCTCGTTACCTTTTTTGTGGGTTGTGGTGCTTGTCACTTCGCTGCCCCGCCGGTGCACACAACTGGGCACCCCACCTCGTGTGCCATCTGCAGTGCCATCAGCAGTGCATTGCGGGCGCGCGAGTTATAGTTAGCTGAACTAACTATAACGGGGGAATTTCTATGGTTTTGTACGAGTGAAATGTCCAACTAACTATATCGCCCCTGAAACCTATGGTTTTTTCAGTGAATATATATATATATATATATATATAAATATATATATATATATTAATGGGTGTTGTTTAGTGTACCTGGGGGTAGTGAAGAATTTCTTCAACATTTTGGATGCACTGTTTGTGTATGTTAGTGCAGATCACGCCCCGAGAACGAACCACGCCAGTGGCTGCTGCCATCGGCAGCCTGTGACTGCACGGGGAGGTGAGCTTGATTCCAGCTAACCTCACGGCCCGGTTTGTTTCGATTTTGGGGCTGGACGTTGGGGACGTGAGGGAGCCCTGAACACCATCAATTACGTGATCACCAGCTGCTACATGGCCCCCCCTTTGCTTGGCAAACAACAGCACTCACATGAGTAACATCGATTCCTGCTGCCGCACTTACCTAATCTGATGCATGCTGGGAACTGTAGTCTCCCGTTTGACTGCTTTGTCCTCAATGCAGCAGGATCAGCTGATCTCCCACCAATGGGAGCGCCACAGGAAGTTCAAAGGAGGAAGGAGGTGACAACAGGGTAACAGCAGCATCTGATGAAGGCGGACATGCCGAAATGCATTATGCAAAGCTGTAACCGGTGAATAAAGAGTCTACCGCAATATTCCCCGCTGTGGCCTTGTCGATTGCTTTTAAGGAGGTGGTCATTTGGAGATATTTTGACGCGCTTGCCAGTAACGCGAAACAAGGCCCCGTCTATCAAGCGTCCTGGATAACACTGACACATGGACTGTTCTTAATCAAGGTATTGATTCATCCAGGACCGCCTCGAGAACGAACCACGCCAGTGGCTGCTGCCATCGGCAGCCTGTGACTGCACGGGGAGGTGAGCTTGATTCCAGCTAACCCCACGGCCTGGTTTGTTTCGATTTTGGGGCTGGACGTTGGGGACTTGAGGGAGCCCTGAACACCATCAATTACGTGATCACCAGCTGCTACATGGCCCCCCCCCTTTGCTTGGCAAACAACAGCACTCACATGAGTAACATCGATTCCTGCTGCCGCACTTACCTAATCCGATGCATGCTGGGAACTGTAGTCTCCCATTTGACTGCTTTGTCCTCAATGCAGCAGGATCAGGTGATCTCCCACCAATGGGAGCGCCACAGGAAGTTCAAAGGAGGGAGGAGGTGACAACGGGGTAACAGCAGCATCTGATGAAGGCGGACATGCCGAAATGCATTATGCAAAGCTGTAACCGGTGAATAAAGAGTCTTCCCCGCTGTGGCCTTGTCGATTGCTTTTAAGGAGGTGGTCGTTTGGATATATATAGTGAGGAATTTCTTCAACATTTTGGATGTACTGTTTGTGTATGTTGGTGCAGATCAGTAAGAACTTTAATGTGAAGTTGTACTTTTTACTACCTTATGCATGTCTCCTTGTCTTGTAGCATTGGTTCTGTGGGCCATAAGCATACAACAGATTTACTTAATTTATGGCGATTTTGATTAACATGCTGCGATCATATGGGAATATATGCAGAGATGCAATCTTAAAGTTGACGTTTTATTTTAAACTGATTGTTGAACTTTGGTCAACTAATACATTGGTGAGACAGAGATACATAATCCATATTTTACAATTACACGTGTTTGGTTGTGCTTCTGTTTTCTCCCCACCTATCTAAAACAAAACGTTGATGCATTACAGGTTTATATCACACAAAACATTCTTCATATGGGAGTCATGCAGAAAAATGTTTCACCCCAGGCATTTACATACATAAGTGAAGGCAGGCCGATCAAACTCAGTTAACTGAGAGGACCTGTTATGCTCTCAGAATTGTAGCCCACTTCACAGACCTCAGATATGATTAACCAGTGACTTCTAGTCAGACCCTGCTCAAAGTGGGAACCACAGGGCAGACAGTGGTTGCTGGGCCACAATCATAGTGGGTGAAATCATTTGTTACTGGTATCCAGGGGCCTGTCCTAATACGGCTCCGCAAGTACATCCTTTCCGCACTTGACTCTCGGGGTAACGAGAACAAACAGTAAAAGGCTTCTCAGGGATGTAGTGTGGTGAACAGCAGCTCAGAACTCAACAGTCAACCAACAGATACAATAAAATATTGTCCAGCTTATCTTTTAGTTAAAAGAATGTAATTTAAATTCACAGCAAAATGAAATACTAGATAAAGCAATTAGGGTTCTCTGTTACAGGGTTGCAATCGTATTTGCGATCTTCAGTGAAGTGCTACACACTTTATGGTACCCTCTGCCTACTATCAGAGTTTCCTGATGTCTACAGCATAACAGTATAGAATGGGCATAGGCAGGGATGAGGCACAGATGATGCTCACTCATAAGTACCACATTGTCTACATGTGCAAATCAATTCATATAGCTTTCACCAATTCGAGTTCACCTGGCAAAAACCTTAAGTTTGTATGGCAGTAATCTTCTGCTCTCTCGGTCTCTCATTCCATTCACAGCTAGGCCCTGATGTATCTTGCTTCACTGTAAGTGCAGCTCTTGTGGAGTGGGTGGGCACATTAAGTGTTCCCTCTCTTGTGGCATCCACTCTTGCTCTGTGGTGACCTCACTTAGAACTTAGTCATTGGGCAGTGTCAACTCAGCAGCCTCACAAGGCAGCACTCATCGTTGACAATAGCAGCCTCCCAGAGTAGGCGAAACCTCAGTAGCGGCCAGCATGACTCACGGGTGGAGTGGCGGGGGCGGGGTCGGGCGCGTGGGGTGGGAGGTGCCGTGGGTGTGAGGTAGCTTTAGAGAAAAAAATTACAAACTTACCTTACCGCCGTTCCCGCCGCGTCTCTGCTCCTTGCTCCTGCTCTCTCCTCGTGGCATGGGACAGGAAGCCCGGAACAACAGCAAGGCTCCCCTGACCAATCACAACGCTGCAATGCAGCGTTGTGATTGGTAGGCACCCAGGCTCCCCTGACGAATCAGAACGCTGCTATGCAGCGTTCTGATTGGTTTAGAGCGTCCTGGTGGGATGCTCCACCAGGGAATGGGAGCCTGGGCTTGTTCTCCATGCAGGCTGTAATGCAGCCTGCATGGAGAAGGGGTAAAGTGCGCATGACTGGTTTTGGCGGCCCGAGGGGGCCGACCAAATAGTCACTGCGCATTTTTAGGAGTGGGCAAACCACTCCTCTCCTGCCCTGCTCCGCGTGAGCAGAGCAGCCCCACCCACCCACCCGCAAAGGAAGGAAACAAAGGAAGCATAAAATTATAATAGCTAAATGTTATTATCATTTTATGTTTCCTTTCCTCACACTGCTCAAAGCAGTGGGGCGACGCTCCTCCGCCATAGCGGAGGAGCCGCGCCTGTGAAACCTAGTGCTTGGATATGGTAGGTGTGACTTCCTGCATGATCATCCATGGGAAGATATCTTCTGCTGTTGTTGCCTCCAGGCTAATCAGGACTTCTGCATTATTGGATTAAGACAACTGATCACCAACTCCAAAGTTGCCAGCAACAGCACTAGTCTGATGTTTCGTACTTCAAAGTCTTGGCACCGTACACAGCAATAACCACTCAGTGAGACCTGTTCATAGCATAGGTCTATCCCAGTTTTGCTCCCTTTTGGTAGTCCACTTTCCCTGATTCTTACTTACACTAGGAACATGCTGGGCTTCGCCACTTGGGCAGTTGCTTCTCCTTCATGAGCCAGGCACTCTCCTTCCCTCTGGCAGCAGGTAGGCAGGCTTCTAGACTCTAAGTTCCTCCAGTAGAAAGTGCAGATGTCAGGTGATGTCCCCTCACTTCTAGGAGACTGGCTGTCATGCAGACCCCAGCCCTGGTCACACAGCAGTCCAGTCAGTCATTTGAGTGCTCTGCGGCAAACTTCCTTCTTTGATCAAAATGAACTTGGAACTGGAACAAAGTATTGTGGTTTGGATTCCACTTTTGTACAGGGGAAGTGGACCACTGTCTAAGGTTTCAAAACCAGTTTGGATTGGTGCTCTTTCAAATGTCATTTTCTGGCCTCATCTCAGACACAGCCTTTGTACACTGTGTTGGCTCTCACAGCAGGCAGCAATGATTCTGGCTCCAACCAGGAGTATCCACAACAATGGCACAATGAAGTGTGAGCGCCTTGCACTTGGCTATCACCATCCTTCCTGAAGCAGCAATCATGGACAGATAAAAAGGCAGGCTATGCCTATAAACTTCCTCACCTTGAGCACCAGAAACTGCAGTTCTATCCCTCACCTGCACTATCTTCTAAATAGCAGTGCTCAGAAAGAATTCATCAGAAGGCCTTTGCTATCAAGATCCAAATTTAATTTCTATGTATAGAGCTCTTGCCATCTTCCCTCACTTCGGTGTCTGGAGGTTTTTCCTCCAGCTTCAAGAATGCAATCAATATACATTTTCTGTCTGGAGAAGCGGTATACACTTTGCATCCTGTTCCATGCTAAACCAGGGGTCATCCAAAATGGATACCCACTTTTACCAGGACTCATACTCTCACTACATACAGACTACTATACCTTGCATGCGCTACACACTCACTACTCATACATGCACTTGACACACACGAAACGTCAGCGCACGGCCTGGGTTCACATTAAGGTGCAACTTTACACACGAGGAGTCAGTAGACAGTGCTCTCACCTGGTACAGAAAAAATGTTTAGTCATTCTAAAGATTCACAAAAACTCGCTACGATGCCACCACTGATTCACATGGCATACACATGGCGCAGACTAGAGTCCGGCTATGAGGGAATGCTTTGTGTGTTCCTTCAGGCCACAGAACAGGTTCTGGGCTTGTTATTAAAATAACAGGCCTACCTCGCTATGCACATGCTGGGTTAGTGTGCTGCCACAGCTGACCCAAAAGTCAGCATACCAGTTTCATATGCAGTCAGGCACTTCTGGCAGGGCTACCCACCTGTACACCATGCAGGAGATATTCCTGTCTGAAAACGTCTATGAAACTGAACGTATTCAACCTGTCTAAGGTACTAGGAATAGGGTCTTGCACCGACATGCAACCAAATTTCAATGATCTACCCTTTCTGCTCAAGGTGTCTCCAAAGCGTCTTGCTGGGTTTTCATTCACATTTTGGAGCATGCCCTTGGTATTTCACAGATGCTTACATTTTTTCAGTTTTACATTGATAACTGAAGACAATGAAATCCATCTCAGTTGATATGGATATCGGCCACACATAGAAGGTTAGCGCTCTAGACCTTTTTTCTTTTCTCTGATGGCTGCTGAGCAAAACTGCCAGAAAATTTAAAACGTGGCTTTTGCCGGACTTGTAGGCTGCCTCTGCAGTAGCAGAGCAATAGAAGTAGATTATTAAGGCCACTCACCCAACCATCCCACCCGAGGAATGGCCGGAGTCTTGTTTTACAGTTGCGGTCACAGACAGCAGAATCAGCAGTGACTCCCTGAGGCAATAGTAACATAGTTGTTAAACCCATTCAAAATAAAACATCTTGAGGTCACCCGAAGTGAATCGTGCATTTTCAGCCAACATTTTACAATGAAAGATTAAATTACACACTAATAATGCTTTCATTGTACATTTATTTGTATGTGATATTTGTCTATTCCAATATGGCTCCTTCTTTTCAATCTCCATTTCCTGAAGAAAGATTCTAATGTTGTGTACAAAGGTAATCACCTGCAACTCAAGTAGGTCGTCTTTCGCTGTCAACTTAGTCGTCCCTGCATTGCCACTTTGAACAGACACTTCCATCTGCGGCTGAAGGCGCCTGTGGCCTGGAAGGTTCAGATCAGTGGGTCTCCATGCTTTTAGGTGCTCCTGATTGTAGCTGTTGGACTTGGCCCTTTTTTTGCAGGGTCATCCCTAAACTTTTTGCCTTCCTCCTATATTTTTTCTGACCTGTAGTTGGCTGTTTTATGACTCTGGGCACTTTACCACTGCTGATCAGTGCTAAAGTGCATATGCTCTCCCTATTGTAAATTGTGTTATGGATTAGTGACTCTATGATTGGATGATTGGTTTACTTGTCAGTCCCTAGTACAGTGCACTGAGTGTGCCCAGGGCTTGTAAATCCAATGCCGCTGGTGGGCTTGCAGCACTGGTTGTGCCACCCACAGAAGCGGCTTGTAAAATGTGTCTCAGGCCTGCCATCTCAGAGCCTGTGTGCAGCCTAGGGCTGCCATGTCGACTTGGTGAGTACACCCACTTACCAGTCCCTAAACCTTCCCTTTACTGCATGTTGGTCACCCCTAAAGTAGGCCCTAGGGCAGGGTGCATTGTAAGTACAAGGTAGGACATGCCCTGGTGTGTGTGGCATGTCCTAATAGTGAATTACAGCCATTTTCGTTTTTCACTATTGCAAGGCTACCTGCTCCCCATAGGCCAGAATGGGCAGACTGACTATTACACCTTATAGTCAGAACTGACCCAGGGAACATGGTAGAAAAACGAATTTAGTATGCCTGAACTCAGAATGATAAAATACATCTTTTAGTGAAGTTGGTTTTAACATTCTGTGTTTGAAAATACCACTTTTAGAAAGTGGGTATTTTCTTGCCTAAACTTCCAAGCCTGCCTCTGCTAGGTTGTGTATTCCTTGTCTGGAGATTGAGTGACAGGGGCTGGGGGTGGCTACAGGAGACAGGGTGAGTCAGCACAGGGCTGAATAGAAAGATCTGCATCCAGAGTGGAGGGAGGAGTTGCACCTGGGTCTGAATAGGGCTGTGCCTGCCTTCCACAATGCTGGCTCCACCTCCTGCCGGGCGGCTGAGCACCCTGCCCCACATTCTGAAAGGAAAGAAGGAGACAGAAAAACAAAGTGCTCCAGGACTGACCAGAACTGGTTTTGGGCTGGGCAGAGGCCTCTCTGCCTTCAGAGAACAAAGGAAAACTGTGTATAAAAAGGGGACCCAGACCCCTAGGAAATTAGATCACTTTGGGAAAACAAGAAGAAACCTTTGCTGAGGAGCGGAACCAAGAAGGAACTGAGGAGAAGACTATCCCTAAGCTAGAGGGATCTGCCTGCAGTGGTTGCCTGACTGCCAAAGGAAGGAGAAAGGACTTTGTGTGCACTTTTATTCAACTTGTAAAGTATCTCCAAGGGCTTGAGAAAAGAGCTTGCCTCCTGCTGAAGTCTCAGGGACAACAGACTTCAACCACCAGCTCCCCAAGAATCCTTTGGAAGTGCCTGCTGCTGTTTTGGGCCTTCTGAAGGGACTGCGTGTCGCAAGGAGCTGGAAGCGCGACTCAAGAGGAAGAAGCGTGTCGCCGTCGCTGCTGCTGCCGTCGCAACTCCGAAGGAGGGTGTCGCCGATGTAGCTGTCGTATTGCACCGCATCGAGAGAAGCGTCCCGCAACGAAGAGGAAGCGTGTCGCTGTCGCTGCTGCTGCCGTCGCAACTCCGAAGGAGGGTGTCGCCGCTGTAGCTGTCGCATTGCACCGCATCAAGAGAAGAGTCTCGCATCGAGGAAGAAGCGTGTCGCCGTAGCAGCCGCTGCCGTCGCAACTCCGAAGGAGGGTGTCGCCGCTGTAGCTGTCGCATTGCACCGCATCAAGAGAAGCGCCTCGCATCCACGGAGAAGCGTGCCGCCGTCGGAGCTGCTGCCGTCGCATCAGGAAACAAGGGTGTCGCCGCTGCAGTTGTCGCATCGAGCGGAAGCGTCTCGCAACGTTGGAGAAGAGTGTCGCAGCCGAAGCTGTTGCCGTCGCATCGCTGAACCAGGGTGTCGCCGCTGCAGCTGACGCATCGAGTCGAGACTTCTCGCAACCTCGGAGAAGCGTGCCGCATCAGGAAGAACTTGACGTCTTTATTTCTTTGCACCAGAACTTTGTCGCATTTCCATCGCTGCAACATTGCTTGTTGTGGAAGCGTCCCGCATCGTAAGGTACATTGACTTAAAGTGTCGCATCTTAAGAACTGAACTGAACTAAGCTAAAACTACCATTTTAAGTACAGTATTGTGGATTTTTGTCGTTTATGGTCTTGTGTTAAAACTATATAAAGAATACTTATTTTTGATATAAAACCTTGTGTGGTGTCCATCTGTAGTGTGTCACTAGATTACTGTATGTGTTCACAAATGCTTTACACACTGCCTCTGAGATAAGCCTGTCTGCTCGTGCCAAGCTACCAAGGGGGTGAGCAGGGGTTATTTTAGGAGTGTACCCCTTTACCCTGACTAGAGGCGAGGGTCCCTATTTGTCACAAGTACCTACCTGTGCCAACTAGAGACCCCCAATTCTAACATTGGTGGTCAGCGGTGAGGATTCTGGACTTGCATTTGTGACTCATGTACAGTGATTGGTGAACACTACTAGTGAGTGCAGACCAAACGCGACCACATACTGTTTTTCTGTTTTATGGTGTCCTCCTGGAGGTATTTTTGATACCATGACTCTGGTTAGTTGTTGCAAAATGGAACTCAACTTCTGGCACATGTTTATCTACACAATGAAGGAGCTACGTGTGTTTTGCAAGGAAAGAGGGCTGCCTGTGAAGAGAAGGTCCAGGGAGGATCTAGAGGCATCCCTATTTCAGTATGAGTTACCCCGCTGGAAGGCAACACTACCAGTTGAGTCTGAGGAGGAGGAATTCTCTAAAAGTGAGGGAGAAACAGAAAAAGATAGCTGGCTTCTGGCTCATGAGCAGAAGCTGAAAGAGATTGATGAAGAACTGAGAGAGATTGATGAGGCTCAGAGGGCCTTAGCCCAAGAAGAAGAAATTTGGGCAGCTCAGGAAGTGAGCTTTGCTGAGTTGGAGGTGGAGTCCAGCTCAGATGGTGGCAGCAAAATTAAGTTATTCAGTGCTGAGAGAGTAGTGCACACACCCAGAGATGTGGCGCCTGACTTGGAGGGGTTAACATACACCAGGAGGTTCAAGGACATGAGGTAGCTCCAGTAGTGCGCAGTGTCCCTGAGAGGAATAGGGAAACTGACACAGGGATTCATGGTCCTAGTGGTGGGAGGGACACTCTACTGACTCTAGATGAGAGGGGCAGGGAGAGGGGTTCCCCCATGGTTGAAGTCCTGGTATGTGAGTGTGAAGACCGCCCAGAAGAGTGTGGGTTGAGTGACAGAGACAGTCAGATACTGTCTTGCCAGTCTCAGGAGAGTGGTGTGGAGTACGTGTGTGAGGCACTGGATGGTGAGGTGAAGGATAGTTTGGTTAACCCCTGTGGGGGACTGTGTGATCCAATTTGGGGAGAGCATATTGTAAGTCCCTGTTTTCCAGAGCTATGCCAACACCTGTTGGAGTGTGAGTTCTCTGACCTCAGGGAGCTCACATTGGAGGCAGACCTTTTGGTGGATTCCAGAGGGTCTGAAGAGGCATTGGGGAGTGACCCTAAGAGGAGTGGCTCAGGTGTCTTCCAACCCAGAGTGGTGGGAGAGGTTCAGTGTAGCCCAGCTAGGTCCCGTGGTAATGGGAGGGGTGTAGGGACTCACGTCCTGTCTCAGTGGAGAAGGAGTGAGTGTGGGGCTGCGTGTCCCAAGGTGCCCGAAACCCAGTCTCAGAGCCTGGATGGTTCTTCAAGGGAACACCAGGTAGGGAGCCTAGGCTGTCCTGATGGGCCGCCTGTTGAGGAGGATCTCCTAGTGTCTAGAGAACCTGGAGCGTCTGTAAATGGAGCTCCAGTGTTTCTGGTGTCTGGCAGTGCCGCTCCAGTTGGGAGGGTGCAGAAGTCCAGAGTGAGGGGTGAGAGGGGGAGAGAGTCCCCAGTGGAAGAACCAGTGGGTCAGGGACCAGCCAGAAGGGCTGAGTCACCAGTGAATGACCATGGTAACACCACTTCTGTCCTGGGGGATCTTCCCGCGCTGTCAGATGGACAGGGGTCGGGAGATCTGCGCCAGGCGGACTGTCACACAACACATGAGAGATGTGTTACCCTCTGGGGGGGCATGCGTGCTCCCCAGGAAGTCCTGGTGCGCCAGGCAGATTATTACACAACTCTAGAGGAGTGTGTTTCCCTTGGGGGGTTGGTGTACCCTCCCGGAAGTCCTGGGTTGCCAGGCACAGGTCCAGCCTAAGGGTTCAGACCCTGGGTTGGAGGGCCAGGTTCAGGGTGTCCCCCTGACCTGGAGGAAGGGGCAGCTGCTAACAGTGCCCCTACCAGTTTGTCTTCTGGGGGCACCACTCCAGGTGGGAGGGTGCAGGGCCCCACTGAGGGAGGCAGGGAGAGGACAGCCTCACCCCTGACCTCTGCCCAGTCTAAGGGTACAGACCCTAAGCTGGGTTCCCAGTTGCAGGATAGAACCCCTGAACTGGTGGGCGGATTGTGCAGGACCCCTACCACAGGTGCCCTGACAATTCTAGAAGGGGGTACCGCTCCAGGTGGGAGGGTACAGAGCCCCAAGGAGGAGGACCGGGTGTGGGAGAGCCCACCCCAGTCTCCTGTCCAGCCGCCGGTTACAGGCCCGGGGCTGGTGGGTCAGTGTCAGGATGTCATACCTGACCTGACGGTTGGGAGAGTGGACAAAGGGTGCCAGGCACCTGGGGCTACTGCCCCCCGCTCTCTGACACCACAGAGGTTGGAGAGCCATGAAAGGCCTGGGGCCTGGCTCTCATCACTGACGGCTGTCAGTGGCCACTGTGGCTTGCTGTCCTGGTGGACAGAGTTGCCCCTGGGAGGGGACAGAAGTCACACCCCGGGGGTGGACTAGGCCACACCTCTGTGTTGGCCATGTGGGTACTGTCTGTCTGTTGGGACACACCTGTGAGCAAGCTAAGGTTAGGTGCTGCACAGGTGGTGTCCACAGTTGAGGAGAAGGGTTCCCCATGGGTTAGCTTGGTGGGCCCTGAGAGTATGGACAGAGTGATTCCAATAGGTTCAGATTGGCGTAGAACTGGAATATGCCCCTGCTGTTGTGGGCCAGGGTCCAGGTTCTATCGCCCAAAGCAGGGAAGCCCATCAGGGTAGTGATTGGTCTCCCCTGCGTTTTTGGCTGGAAGGGGGTTGTGTTGGACTTGGCCCTTTTTTTGCAGGGTCATCCCTAAACTTTTTGCCTTCCTCCTATATTTTTTCTGACCTGTAGTTGGCTGTTTTATGACTCTGGGCACTTTACCACTGCTGATCAGTGCTAAAGTGCATATGCTCTCCCTATTGTAAATTGTGTTATGGATTAGTGACTCTATGATTGGATGATTGGTTTACTTGTCAGTCCCTAGTACAGTGCACTGAGTGTGCCCAGGGCTTGTAAATCCAATGCCGCTGGTGGGCTTGCAGCACTGGTTGTGCCACCCACAGAAGCGGCTTGTAAAATGTGTCTCAGGCCTGCCATCTCAGAGCCTGTGTGCAGCCTAGGGCTGCCATGTCGACTTGGTGAGTACACCCACTTACCAGTCCCTAAACCTTCCCTTTACTGCATGTTGGTCACCCCTAAAGTAGGCCCTAGGGCAGGGTGCATTGTAAGTACAAGGTAGGACATGCCCTGGTGTGTGTGGCATGTCCTAATAGTGAATTACAGCCATTTTCGTTTTTCACTATTGCAAGGCTACCTGCTCCCCATAGGCCAGAATGGGCAGACTGACTATTACACCTTATAGTCAGAACTGACCCAGGGAACATGGTAGAAAAACGAATTTAGTATGCCTGAACTCAGAATGATAAAATACATCTTTTAGTGAAGTTGGTTTTAACATTCTGTGTTTGAAAATACCACTTTTAGAAAGTGGGTATTTTCTTGCCTAAACTTCCAAGCCTGCCTCTGCTAGGTTGTGTATTCCTTGTCTGGAGATTGAGTGACAGGGGCTGGGGGTGGCTACAGGAGACAGGGTGAGTCAGCACAGGGCTGAATAGAAAGATCTGCATCCAGAGTGGAGGGAGGAGTTGCACCTGGGTCTGAATAGGGCTGTGCCTGCCTTCCACAATGCTGGCTCCACCTCCTGCCGGGCGGCTGAGCACCCTGCCCCACATTCTGAAAGGAAAGAAGGAGACAGAAAAACAAAGTGCTCCAGGACTGACCAGAACTGGTTTTGGGCTGGGCAGAGGCCTCTCTGCCTTCAGAGAACAAAGGAAAACTGTGTATAAAAAGGGGACCCAGACCCCTAGGAAATTAGATCACTTTGGGAAAACAAGAAGAAACCTTTGCTGAGGAGCGGAACCAAGAAGGAACTGAGGAGAAGACTATCCCTAAGCTAGAGGGATCTGCCTGCAGTGGTTGCCTGACTGCCAAAGGAAGGAGAAAGGACTTTGTGTGCACTTTTATTCAACTTGTAAAGTATCTCCAAGGGCTTGAGAAAAGAGCTTGCCTCCTGCTGAAGTCTCAGGGACAACAGACTTCAACCACCAGCTCCCCAAGAATCCTTTGGAAGTGCCTGCTGCTGTTTTGGGCCTTCTGAAGGGACTGCGTGTCGCAAGGAGCTGGAAGCGCGACTCAAGAGGAAGAAGCGTGTCGCCGTCGCTGCTGCTGCCGTCGCAACTCCGAAGGAGGGTGTCGCCGATGTAGCTGTCGTATTGCACCGCATCGAGAGAAGCGTCCCGCAACGAAGAGGAAGCGTGTCGCTGTCGCTGCTGCTGCCGTCGCAACTCCGAAGGAGGGTGTCGCCGCTGTAGCTGTCGCATTGCACCGCATCAAGAGAAGAGTCTCGCATCGAGGAAGAAGCGTGTCGCCGTAGCAGCCGCTGCCGTCGCAACTCCGAAGGAGGGTGTCGCCGCTGTAGCTGTCGCATTGCACCGCATCAAGAGAAGCGCCTCGCATCCACGGAGAAGCGTGCCGCCGTCGGAGCTGCTGCCGTCGCATCAGGAAACAAGGGTGTCGCCGCTGCAGTTGTCGCATCGAGCGGAAGCGTCTCGCAACGTTGGAGAAGAGTGTCGCAGCCGAAGCTGTTGCCGTCGCATCGCTGAACCAGGGTGTCGCCGCTGCAGCTGACGCATCGAGTCGAGACTTCTCGCAACCTCGGAGAAGCGTGCCGCATCAGGAAGAACTTGACGTCTTTATTTCTTTGCACCAGAACTTTGTCGCATTTCCATCGCTGCAACATTGCTTGTTGTGGAAGCGTCCCGCATCGTAAGGTACATTGACTTAAAGTGTCGCATCTTAAGAACTGAACTGAACTAAGCTAAAACTACCATTTTAAGTACAGTATTGTGGATTTTTGTCGTTTATGGTCTTGTGTTAAAACTATATAAAGAATACTTATTTTTGATATAAAACCTTGTGTGGTGTCCATCTGTAGTGTGTCACTAGATTACTGTATGTGTTCACAAATGCTTTACACACTGCCTCTGAGATAAGCCTGTCTGCTCGTGCCAAGCTACCAAGGGGGTGAGCAGGGGTTATTTTAGGAGTGTACCCCTTTACCCTGACTAGAGGCGAGGGTCCCTATTTGTCACAAGTACCTACCTGTGCCAACTAGAGACCCCCAATTCTAACAGTAGCACACAGGGCACTACCTTTGACCTTTGCACAACTGATGCCTGACACTGATATTTAAACCCTGCAGCCTAAGTCACTTGGCCAGATCCAGCAACAAACTCCAGCTCTTGCCTGAATCCTGGTCTGTCAGGATGCTGTTTCTTCTGTCTTGCACTCTGCTCCTCCAGCTGTTTACCAGAACTGGACTCTGTGGCTGATAATTGAGCTGAGTTACCAGCCCAATCAGAATAAAAAGACCTCATGGTAGGCAGTTAATGCCTCACACTATATCTTGGGAAGCGGTACCCAACCCTATTCTGGAGATGTTCCTCTAAAGAGGGAGAGAGAGAAAATGTATGGAGGAAGTAGCCCACCCACCCAGCAACATCTAAATACACAATAATGAAGCTACCTCCTCTAGCTCGCTCCTGAATCCTATAGGGTGTCGAACTATGTTACTGACTGAATATGATGTGTTTGTGTGTGTTAAAAGGATATCAAACCATCACCCACAGTGTGTAGCATGCTTCGCCATTGGGCCCACTCCTTGTGGGACAGGAAGTCCACCCACTGAGTCTTAGTATGGTGGACAATGTGGTCACAAAAGACATGTTGGTCCAGAAGGAGTGCATTGTCTGTCTGTCAATACAACCCCCACCCCAGTCTCCTACCTTGAAAGTCCCTCATGGTAGACAAGATTCTATCCTATACTATTTGGCCACCTATCCTTAACTAAAATTGTGTCCAGATAAGATAATCCTATACTTTATTGTCATACACTTCACAAGTTAAGACAACTGTGATAGCTTTTCGCTGTGCCCTCTTGTACTTGTGTCAGTGTGTTTCAGCACTATGCACAGTGCCTACAATAGATTGAGTAAATTTATCAGGAAGTCAAAGTGAAGGGTACAAGGCGGATGTAGTCCAGTAGTCAATAGTAAATGCTACTATAAAGGATTATGATTTTGGGGGCCAGATTTATTAAAGTTTCACCCAACACAGCCCAGCAAGAGAACTTGCTGCGCTGCATTGTGTGAAATAGGGAGAGAAGAAATGCGCCATACATGTCTACTAAGATATGGCATGCTTCTGCTCCCTCATTGCGGTGCAGCACTGTGTGCTGCCTAGCGCTAACAAAGGCACCCTTGCACCATGGTGCAAAGGCACCTGTGTGAGAAACAGGATTTTATTTGTGCAGGAATGGACACCTTCCTGCACAAAAAGAATCTTAAGAGGCAATCCCCTCTTTCTGTGTGTGATGTGCAATGCATCACGCATAGAAAGAGGAAGAAACAAGGAGAAATAATAATATTTGTTCTCCCTAATACTCCATCATTGAGAGGTGCACCATTTTGGGGCAATCATAGGTTTACTGATTTTAGCAAATCTGGGATTGCATCAAATTCCATGGGCGGATGCATGGGAATGACCAAACTCCACCCATGGAATACTTATCACTACGAAATGTAGTTCAGTGCAAGCCACAGTGTTGCATTACATTTCTTTGCAAAGTCATGCAAGGCAGTTCAAATTTTGCCTTGCGTGGCTTAGTAAATATCCCTTAAGAACTTGCGTTGCCTTGCATGACGCAAGGACAACACAAGTCCTTAGTAAATCTGAGCCTGGTTACTTAAATGATTTCATGACCATGTAGTGCCGCATGGGTGTAGTTTTCACTGCCTCCTAAAACAAACACACCAAGCACTCAATTCCTTCTTGTGACCCATGGTTCCACCACCAACATTCAGTGGATCCTCCTTACGGAACTTTCCACTAATCAGGTTACACTGTTGAATATGCCTAGCATTACTCATTCATCCCGTCATGGGCCTTTGTTTTAGGATCTCTTGATATTCATTCCCAAATAATGGAAACGTGAGAGGGGCATTCAGTGTCTATAGACTAATTATCGTAAAACAGTTGTATGGCCCTCTCGGCCCTTTCTCTGATATTCACCAAGTGCAACGTCGGTGCTGTCCTATGGCGCCCATCACTGGCGTCCTTAGACAGGGTATGCACAGGTTGAGGAAGGATGTATTTTTTTTTTATTGTAAATGCATTTTATTGTCTTTTTAAAATTAAATAACAGTCAATCTCTCATATTCGATAAACAATGAGCATGGGATTAATAAGCAAACCAGATGCTGTTTGTCTCTCGACCACATGCTCTCAAATTATCACAATTAAACAGTTGCTATCATTATAAGTAATATACTGAATTTAACCCCCTCGCCCTCATCTAAATTCTGCCCTTTGCAAGAGTTATACATTACATTTTCCCTGGTTTCAGGTAGCCTGAAACAATTAGGTAATTTTGACCAACATCTAACTACATTCAGAATTAGTCAAACGTGTAATGCACTTAATCTCGAAGGACATGTGACCTCTCTGCAGTATGTGTTCATGCAATTTTGTAGCATCTACCAAATAGACAGGAAGTCATCTTTACCTTTGGTCAAATGTCTAGACAGTCTCTCCGTGGCCATAGTGTCCCCACCAAGACCACTACTTGTTTCCAAAAATGTTTACTATTTTTGCCGAAATCAGAAGTTGGACTTTTAAAGTCCATTCCTTATTTTCCATAGATTCCCAGATTTCTGGTTTTAAGTCCAGCAGCACCATTACTTTTGGGTCTCAGGGGATCAGGAATTGATATTGTTCTTTCCTACCAGATGAGAACGGTTTGCAAAATGGACTCCTATTTCTCTGGAGGTCTCATGTCTCGCAGGCGTCGCGTCACAGTTGTTTGCCCATTTTTAGGGCGATCAGTGTCTTTGGTTCAGTCTAATGAATTATTAACAACTTGTAGATGAAGCTCAAATTCACGGTTTTCTGACTGGTATGCTCCAAAGTTGGAAAATAGTTGGCAATTCAGCGGTGCAGTTTTTCACCTGAAAGGGGCACCCGGTGAATGACGTCACAACACAGCTCTAAACTTCTGCTGACATCATCAAGCAAAGCAGCATTCTAGATTGCCTATTGCCGGTGGTTGTTGGAGATGCAGGACAGGGGCAAGAGAATGGTGTTTTTCTCGAAATGAGGTGGCCCCTTTAAGGTGATTGATGATGACTACATTCAAAATGGAAAATGTATACGAATTATCCTGCAAGAAGAGAAGTTCTCTCCAGATCTGTGCTCATCACTGCTCAGTTTGAAGTAAGGTTTGTGTTTGATTGGGTGTCTAGACGGTGTCATTAAAAGCACAGCGGGAGCCTCATTAACTCTGCTAATGAAGTCTTCAAGTTATTTGCCCAGCTGCTGCTAAGTGTTCGGTGAATGGACGTACTTTTACAAGTTTTCAGATTCCAACAGTGCATATTTGGGTGGTGGAGCTCGTCGTTTCATGGCTTGCCTTGTTCGGCTGGCCCTCGAGATGTACACATTGTTGTATATACTTGGGGCAGGCTGGGAGTACCCACTTTTTCATAATGCTTCAACATCCCCTCATGTATCACTTGCATGAGCTATATTCTTGGGCAGCAGTAAACAGCTTCCTTCCGCAATATACATGTTGAGGCACATGGGTACTCACAAACATTTTCCCGGGGTGGGGGGGTTCGCAAAGTTTGGTCTTTGGTGTGACCGAGGGCCGCACTGATGCCAGTGTGGGAGGGGTGTTGTAAAGTGGGTGTAGGAGAAGCTCAGCATGTATATCTACTGGCTGAACTCCCAGTAAACCAGAAAACCTGGGATAAATACCAGGTTCTCCACTTGAACAAATTGTGTGACCTTGGGCAATTGCTTTATTTCAATTTCCCTCCTTTTTCTTCATTATCACATATAAATAGACCTTGAAATATATGACTTCAGGATGTGTGCTGTACAAAACCATCTCCTGTGCTTGAATGGGATCACTAATGGCATTGTTATCGGTGGAGGCGGGTGGAAAGCATGAATGTTTCTAAATTCATGTTTGAAAACCATCACTTAAAAAAAATACTGCTGAATGCACTGCTATAATTTGATTTACAAAGGTGAAATGGTTCTTTTGTTTAACTGCAAATAACCTTTAACTAAGTTCTTGCTGTATATTTTTTTTAAAATGTTAATGTTAGTGCTGAGTCGAATAAACAGCAGCCCAGTGCTGCTGCTGCTCAGGGGGCCGCATGTAAAGGTCAGGAGGGCTGCATGCCCCGAGCCGTACCTTGAGTATCAAGGACCCCTTAGTTGCAGCAGACAGGTCTGCTGCAACTAAGGGGTCCTTTCATTGTTTCCTTTAGCATATCATACAATTGTTGAGGGACAGTAAGTAATCCCAGATCTATGCAACTGTTCTGCTGCTAATCCATGAGGAATATTCATTCTGGGACTTGTAGTTTTTATTGTTATATCGTCAGTAAGCACCTATAAGCGGGTTCTGCCACTAGAGTTGTGCAGCGTGCTAAGAACATCCCACAACACAAGCACCTACAAGCCTCAGTATGCAAAGTGCTTTCCAAACAAGGATTGGAAAAGCCAGTAAGTCTAGCTCTGATGTGGCAACGCATGTATAAACAGGTGCACTCAAAGGCACACAGACTGTTTGTGCCTTCTCACTGTGTAACCTTTTGCAAGGCACCACCATTTTGGAGAATAAAAACAGGGAACTAAGCATAAGTGTTGGAGCTCAAAGTATCGCTCTGAAACCTGCAGCCGGCGCTATTGTGAGTTTGCCTGCCAAGTACCAAGACTGCGTAGTCTTGATTCCAATTCATGCCTCTTTCATCCACCACTAGACACTCTCTTCCCCTTTGTCTCAATCTTGAAGGTTCTTTTTAATTTCTCTCGTTTTTTCCATCTTTCTCCTCGTCCTTCTTTTACCTTTGTGTGTTCTTCTCTCTTCCTCTGGGTCAAAGTCTGTAGAAGGAAAATGAGTGTCAGTCCCCAAAAATGAGTGCCTCTCAGCTCCACCAGCAATCACCATCTCAAATTAAGCACTGTGTCTGTGTTTGCATGCATTAGCACATTATAGTCAGACATATTAGCTTTGTCAAAGCTTGTTTGTTATTCAAAGGGAGGTGTTCTAAGTGCAAAAGGGACAACCTAGTCGCTGAGATGCTTGCGCTACTATTCAGAGGGCACTTGTCTTATCAGGCCAGGCTGGACTGTTTCTACTGGAACAAGACCAAGAGTGGTTTACATATGTCTGCTGAGGCACAGTGAGTAGAAAAAGGATTGGCAGGAATGTATTCCAGAGTAATTACCAGAGGCTGAGATTCATTAAGTCATACCACGCTTTACTTGTTTGTTTTTTAAGTAAGATGCCCTAAATGCTACTCATATACCTGCACGTGGGCACTGTGCTCACTGTGCCATTGGATTCAAATTGCACCTCCCTGCTGACATTCAAAAAGGTTGAAAGCAATCTGGGGTTGCTTGTAGTGTAAGCTGGACTGTTCCTATTGAAGCAAGACCAAAGTTGACTTGAAATGGGACATTTCAGCCTGGCTGTCTTTACATGCGTTAGACACACTGGCTTTGCAAATGCTTGCTTAGACAGCACTTTGCATGATGAGTCTGGGAGGCACTTTTACATTGTATATGAATGAAGTTATAGCTGCCCTTTCAGATTGTATTAGTGACTCCTCAAAACTAGAAGGCACCCCGTGCCTGCTTTACTATTTGCAGACCACACCTTGCTGATTTCCCAAACCTGAGGGACTTGCAGACGCTCCTCAACAAATTTAATACTTACTGTGTAGACAAAGGTTTAGAAATTAACCCACAAAAAAACAAATACATGATCATTAGACCTCATAAGTCTTATAAGGGGAAGCCATGTCTACAGCAGAAGAGCCTTGAGCGAGTGGTCAACTTTGAATACCTGGGCATAATGCTGGACAGTAGCTATTATGGTCTCCCCATATACAGAAGCGGAGAGTTGTGCTCCAACACAACGCAGAAACCATACTTAAAAAAACAATAGGCCACAACATTGAAAGTGATCTCCCCGGCCATTGAGGTGTATAGGTATATAGCACATGCAGCAGCTCTATACAGTTCTGAGTTCTAGGGCATAGATAATGCGGACAAATTGATAATTGGGAAAAATAATTTTGTTAGGTCCCTGTTACACCTTCCCAAAAGAACACCTCTTGTACCATTATTTCAGGATGTAGCCCTTAGAAGAATTGAGCACCTTGCAGCTCTAAGACCTCTACTCTATTGGGTGAGGGTATGGACTGTGCCTGAACTTGCACCCTATAGAGAGGCCCTAAGGGAACTCCTATGGATTGATAACATATGTCTTCTCCCATGGTGCCGTTTAGTTAAGGTATGGTTTTCCAAGCTACACTTGAACTCTTTTTGGCTGAGCCCTGAGTCCTTAACCACGTCCTCAAAGAAACAACTGAAACAAGTAGACTGGGAACACATTTTGTGTGCTGTACCAAAATTCAAGAATGGGGAGATTGATGAAAGCAAGGAGGTGCACCAAGAAAGCAGATTCAGTCCACTGTAATTCTTTAAGAAGGTTCTTTATTCAAAAGTTTGTGCACAATAAATGAACAAACAGCCAACCCGTTTCGTTCCCAAGATACATTCATGGAACTTCGTCAGGGCTGTAACAAATAACATAAAAGACATAAAATGACTGACAAACATGACTTCGACATTGTCATCCTCGTAAAATGATGACATATAAGTAAAATAATTAAATTAAAATTAAAAGGCACATAGGACACATAATCAACAATCAAACTATGATAACATGAACTAATTAAACCTCAACAGAAAGACTTACTAATGACTAAATATAAAAGCTTGTTTTATGGAAAACAAGATTAGACACACAATGAATACCACAGTGACAGCTACATACAAACAGGCTTAATGGAACCATATTTTTCAAACTTTTATATGAAAACAACAGTTTGCAAGTGGTATCATTTAATTTCACTAACAACTGGTTAATTATGAGGTAAATTGCATTTTGACCAACGTTTTTATCTCATCATTCTCAGCGCCAATTAAAATCGACATTCCACGTATATCGTGGTGATAGTAATGGCTTGTCCATTAGCAAAAACTTTAAGTTAATCCAGTTTTTAAAAATGTCAGCTTAGATGGATCATAGCTGAGTTAAAGAGTATTTGAAGCGGACTCAGAATAGAGTAAAAAGAAAAAAAGAATAGAAAATTAGAAAAACCGAAAGGCGCCGCATGAGCACTGTTCAGTAGCTTGAATGATGTCTGGAAAAGCTATAATAATGCTAAATCAGATAATAATCTGAACTCTCACCTCTATAGTGGAAAAGGCTAGTGCACCATATAAATTCATCATGAATCTGTTGTCGCCTTATGATAAAAGGGAAATTCCAGGCATACAGTCTGACAACTAGCGTAAGAATAATTAAAAGCAAAATTAACACGGAACCACGGAAGAAGAGTCTAGATAGCAAGGTGTCAGACTGGATGCCTGGAGTTTCCCTTTTATCATAAGGCGACAACAGATTCATGATGAATGTATATGGCGCACTAGCCTTTTCCAATATAGAGCCCTGACGAAGTTCCATGAATGTATCTTGGGAACGAAACGCGTTGTAGAAGTTCCACCACCCCACCTGTGGCACAAGATGCACAGGGAGTTTTGGGGTTGCGTGCCCTCTTCTTAAAGTTGGAACGCTTGAAAAAACAAGAGCTAGGACGGGGGTGGGATGGGGTCACTCTACAGCAATATATTGATAATAAAAAACTCCAAGAGGTTTGCGGATTTTAATTTTCCCAACCTTTGAGGATTTGAGCGAAGATCTACTTAAAGAGTGGGAGGCCAATCTTGAAGGTGCCTCATTAGTAATGATGCAAATACTCATTAGACATGCAATAGACAAAGGACCATAGCTGTTATCAGAAATTGAGGTGGTAGAAAGGGAGATTGAAACAATTGAAGCCCGAGATTTGGTTGAAAAACATTATGATAGTTTAAAAAAGGTAATCGAGAGTCACCTGCAATACAGAAAAGATAAAAAGATGAGGAAAATTAAACTTGACAATAGAAACTATAGAGAAGGACGTATCTACACATTTGCCAAGAAATACGACACAGTTCAGATCCCAGAAGACAGAAAAAGAGGGAGAGATGAGATTGACGATACGCGCTCAGCAAGCAGTATCTCGATCTCTTCACAGGGTAGTGCTGCTTCAAGCAGCAATGTGAATGAGACCCCTTTAGGAGAAGGAACATCCTCATTCCAAAAAGAATTGGCAAAGTTAAGAATCGGCAGCAAACAACGGAAAAAGCAGGACCAAAACCAGGAGAGGGGGGAGGAGGTACCAAAGGAAATGTAAAAGGAGGCCAGGTGGACAGATAGGGCATGACGACAAGATCCAAGAAAACGTAACGTGTATAACTGTCCCCATTGGGGTAGATGCAGGGTCCTTACCCAATATTGAATCTTGTAATGAATTAGAAATCATTAATTTGTCTAAAAGATTAATTGACGATGATGAATTGAAATTGCTGAGTAAAGATTTGAGCTTCTGTCCAACGCAAAATGACAATGTCGAAGTATTTTGTCATCAGTCATATTTGTCAGTCATTTTATGTCTTCTATGTTATTTGTTACAGCCCTCACGAAGTTCCATGAATGTATCTTGGGAACAAAACGCGTTGGCTGGTTGTTCATTTATTGTGCACAAACTTTTGAATAAAGAATCTTCTTCAAGAATTACAGTGGACTGAATCTGCTTTCTTGGTGCACCTCCTTGCTCTCATCAAATTCAAAATCTGTTTACAGTGGCACTAAAGGGCGGCAAGTGCCGGAGGATTTGTGCACAAGTTTCAACACTAAATTGCAGTAACTAAGGGCCAGATGTACGACGGGATTTTGCATGCGCAAACGGGTTTACGACCCATTTGCGCATGCAAAATCCCTGTTGGCCATGTACTAACACTATTTTGCGAGTCGCAAAAAATTGCGACTCGCAAAATAGTGTTTAGCGACTCGCAATAAGGAAGGGGCGTTCCAAGGGCGTCCCTTCCTAATTGCGACTCGCAGCCCTATGTATGAATGTTTTGTGACTGCAATTGCGGTCGCAAAACACTCGCAATTTACTGCCCTCTTCAAGAGAGTGGTAATGCAGTCACAAATGGGAAGGGGTCCCCAAGGGACCACTTCCCCTTTGCAAATGCAGGGGAAAATATTTTTTAGGGGCAGCCAGTGGTCCCAGGGACCACTTCCTGCCCTTAAAAAATGAAACGAAAACGTTTCATTTTTTTTTTTTTAAATGCATCCCGTTTTCCTTTAAGGCAAAATGGCTGCATTTTTTAAAAAGCTGCTTAATTTAAAAGCAGTCCCAGACATGGAGGTCTGCTGAGCCCAGCAGGCCACCATACCTGGGAGGGCCTGCCATTCTCAATGGGGTCGCAAATTGCAAGTGCCTCATTAATATTCATGAGGCAGGCAATTTGCGACCCCATTGAGAATCGCAAACAGGTTCTCAGACACTGTTGTACATTGGAAATTGCGACTCGCAATGTGCGACTCGCAATCGAGCGCAAATTGAGAGTCGCAATTTCCAATGGTCGTACATCTGGCCCTAAGTGAGGTGCAACCTGACTAGTCCGTCACTCTGTTCAGTCTTGGTTTTTTAAGAATGGGGAGATTGTCTGCCCAATTCCTGGAGGTTAAACCTTCCCCCCACTTCGAATTGTATATGGATATGTTATGCTCACAGTTAGCCAAAATGTATTTTCAAAAAATTCCGTTATGGCATACTTATCCGAGCTGAGAGTTTTCAAGTATATTTTATAGTATAAATTATTCATGCTGATGTACTGTACTATTGTGTGTGTTTTTAAGGAATTGTATTCTGAAATAAACTATTTTGAAGTAAAGAAATGAGGTGGTAGGCACTTACTGTGTGGCACAGGTCATAAATGCAGTCTCCAATGTACCACTTAAAAAATATGAAGAGGCAGAATGGATGTGAAAGTAGCTGCTGAGCACTTCTATCTACCTTTGAGGCCAGCACCTGCCAGTCAGTACTGAAGCCAGCATTCAGTATGTGCTGCACAACAGGCAGTCTATCAGCGAGATAGCGGCAATCCTAAGTAAATACACAAACATAAGGTGAGCAAGTGCTACTAATACTTGGGAAAAGACAACTTTAGCTCAGTGGCATCTGGCAACATTAATGAATGGTAGGGCACTCACCATAAATGCTGCTGGCTGCCGGGCACTCCAAACCGATGCTCAACTCCCCGCGCCGATTCTGGGGGTGACGAGGAGCAGGAAGGAAAGGGACGGACTTCCCTCCTTGTGCAACATGAGTCCAACCGATTGGTAGGAGTAGGCTAACCCAGCACTCATTTTGAGGCTGAGGGCCTGTGCCTGCAGTCTCTTGGCTGTTTTACAGCGCTGGGATTGATGGTTTTGAAGTGTGCATGTCAGATTGGCCGGCTGTAGGCAGCCGGCCAATGTGGCATGCGTACTGAGCACCTAACAACATCATCCTGTAATCTGCAGGAATCTGCCCAGCCCCACCATCCAATCGCTACAGCCGGTGGTACACAGAATAATAAAATGGTAATGACCATTTTCTTATTTTGTGTTTACTGCTGTGCTCGCAGCAAGTGGGGCGACGCAGTTCCCCCCACGAAGAGAAACCGCCCCTGCTTTAGCTATGTTAATAAAAGAACTATTGTCTACAAAACCAATGCTTAGGCCCTCATTCAGGGTTCTCTGTTAACTCTTTGGGAAAATACCAGAGCTGAAATTAACGATTCCTGTTGGTACCTCACAGTGAGTTAAAAGAGATTACAAGTTGTTTCCCCTGGATTTGAGAACAACATGCACACTCGGTAGTACTAGATCCAGTTCTGCTTTTTTTTCACTACTCCCAGAAGAAAAAATGGCCCAAAAACAGTGAACTTTTACCACTTGCTTGGAGCAGATGGTAAATTCTCTCAGTGCTTTTTCTCTTGCCTGTGGGTGGGCGGGAGGGGGAAAGGGGTGGTGCAACAGAAGGATTTCTTTTACTAGGGAGAGCTGCTTCTGCTCCCACCATGCTGGAAAATGTGGACTGGTAGTGACTGGGCACAGCAGCTACCTGCTGCCCTCATAGCTCCGCTGATGGTTCTGGGCCCATTGTCTCCGAGCCCATAATTATTAGGTCTGGACGTGGAGGGCCCAATAATTGTGGGCACGGAGGCATGGCAAAACTTGCAGTTGCCCGGAGAGGTATCCCCAGAAGGATACTGCTCCGGTCAACTCCTAATGAGGGCTTTAGGTCATCCTATATCTTGTCATTTGTTGGTTTTCTTGTCAATTTCATTTGTCTGCTTCTTATTGAATGGCTTCCATTCCACTGCTTGTGTTTGCCCCTCTGTTTCAGTGTAGCTTCTTTATCCTTTTGATCAGATAACTTGTATGCTTCCGTAGCTGACAGATGTTGATTCCATTGTGCTTTTTATTTCAGCACTCCATGGAAGTGCATGTGTTTTCTTTCTCTCTCTTCTGTGTGCTGCTTCCCCTTCACATCCTCACCTCCTCAATCTCTCGGTGTTGCTCCCCTCTCCCAACTTGTTCATTGCTTTCCTCTCCACTCCCTGTCTAACTCATCTGTTTTTCTATTGTTTTTTCCCAGCTCTCCAGCTCCCCCATGGCTATGCCACTCCTACCTGCTCGTCATTGAGCATTGCTCACTGTACCTTAGTGTTTCTGAGTTGCTGCCCCTGATTTGCTCCTCCATTAATACTCCACTTTATGGGCCCGATTCACAAATGTACTTACGTTAAGAAAAGTTATGAGTGCGGTATCTCCACACTCAGGACGGAGCCTTTGCACTGAAAACTAAAGTGCAGAGTTGCTGTCCCAAGTGTGGAGACTAAGCCACGAGTGCAGAGACTCCACACTTGTAACTTTACTACACGTAAGTACCTTCATGAATTGGCCCTATGTTTCTAAAGTCTTTTATTTCAATTTTGTTTGGCGGGCTCGGCAGCTGCAATTTTCTACCATGTAACTTCTTTCTCTAAGCGCTTTTAAATATGTTTTTTTTTTATTTGCTGCTTCGGGATAGGTGTCCACTACCTTGGAAAGGTAAATCAGAAGTAAAAAAAGGAATGACAGGTTCAGCATTATAACACATATGCCTGCATTTATGGTGGTGCATGCACACGTATACATCATCATGCTGGGTGTTGCCATGAAATAAAAAGATTTACCCTGAAGCCTCATCACACATATGTGTCCATGCAAAGTGATGCATGTGCACGTATATATGTCATAACTAGGCTATCCTGTTTTTAGTTTAATCCTATAATAACAGATAAAAACCCACCGAAAGGGAAACAGCACTCATCAGTATAAACATATAAACACTTATAAACATCTGTGCAACCACAAACTAAAATGCCATTCAAAGAACGGAAATTAAGAGACAATGAGTCATTTTAATTTCTTCCTGAACAGGCGAAACAAAATTTTACTTTTATATACAAGGTATGAGCAAGAAAAAATGGTCTAAGATTATTCTGCTTGAGTTTTGTTGTTTGAGGTTGTCACTAAAATATTGTTTCTTCCTTTTGTTTCCTCCAGTTTTGTGTGCTTGAATTAAATGTGCTGGTTTATGAGACATGTTTTAGGGCTAATCTAATTATTGTATACACTGTAAAGAATCTGGGTATATTAAAAGCATACTCAATCTTTTAGCAGTGCTTAATTCTTTAACTGACTGGAAATGGTTGTATTATACAACCATGCATGCCTAAACAACGAGGTCTGAGCCATGACCACGTCTTTACCATGCATGCCTTTACCATGCATGCCTTTACAACGAATTTTGTTGTAAAGGCATGACTGGTAAAGGGATATACATGGTAAAGATCACACCGCAGCCCCCCCGCCTTCAGCCCTAAAACCCGATACCCCAGCCCTGCAATCCACCCCAGCCCTAAAAACGACCCTGACTCCCCACCCTGAGTCCTAAAACCCGGGCCCCTGCCCAAAAAACTATTGATACACCAACCCCTCCCTGAGCCCTAAAATTGACCCACAGCCCTGAAAACAGCCCCTTCCCCCGCCCTGAGTCCTAAAACCCAGCCCTAAAAATGACCCGACCCCCCGCCCTAAGTCCGAAAACCAGCCCCCAGCCCTAAAAACTACCCACCCTAAAACCCAGCCCGAGCCCCATTTGCCAAGTTGCATCCCAGTCCTTCCTCTCCCGATCCTTCCGGTTCCTCTCCCTGCCCATCCGCTCTACATCTAGACTGCTGACTGCCTTAACCACACATATGTGTGGGTAAGGCATACTCTTGGTTAAGGCAAGCTTTGTTCCGCCTGTGTTGAAATGGCACGCATGGCTCAGCCCACATTGTAAATGCTGTTTCCCACTTGAAATGTCTATTTCATAAGAATCTTGTCCAATATGTACTATCCCATTTACCCACAGACACAGAGTGGTAAAACTCTTTGATACATCAGTCCCCTTTTCTAACACGTCAGTATTGATATCAGCTCAACTGCCAAACACCCCAGGATGTAAGCATTCAGTGCAAGGTATAATGACATATACCACCAAAACGTGTGTTGTCACCATGCACATGGGACAGTGGTGAAAGCATGACACAAGACTTTCCAAATATCCTCAAAATTCATAACTGCTATGTGTCCAATTGGTATGTGTGCTACCTTCAGCTGATCTTGCTTTTTATACAACTACATTTTTAGGTCGAGCATTCGAGACCTCTTGTGTATACTTTAGTATATACTTATATGTGTATGTACTTAGTGGGCTCTGGAGATCAGCCCTAGGACTTGTCTGCTTCCGCTTAGGGACTTTTTTTCTGTTCAACTGCCTCTATTTAACTGTCTTGATAGAAAACAACCAGCAGAGGTCAGTAAAATACCAGAATTGCTTTCTGCTGAGGGACTTTCTTTTTTTTTTTTTTTCTGGCAACTGCCTCTATTTAACTCTCTTGATAGAAAACGACAAGCAGAGGTCAGTAAAATACCAGAATCACTTTAGCATTCTCTAGATTCCAGTCCATAGAAATTCTCTTCCACGAGCACCCGTAGACAATAATATTTTTTTTAAATCTTGTATTTTCAGTGATATGACTCACCGAAGGCCCTGATTTTATATTAAAAACAGAGCTTTGGACTATACCATTTCCAGCTGAAAGGCAATATTTCTCTCCATGTGTTCCCATACCTGGCGTGTCACGCAGTTTGGTGCTTACTTTCCCTCCATTTTAAAGAACAGTAGATGTTTCAGCACCCAGGCTAATGTGCTGCATAGCTAAATACATATAAGGTCCCAAAGGTGAGAACGATTGCATTGCAAATGCTTGTTACTGCTGGGGTTTTCAGCCCATAGCTACAATGTTAACAACAACATTTCAAGTCCTAGAATACAATGTGATGTCTGTTAAAGGTCAGGACTGCCTTAAAGTGAGACATTTGCCATGATGATAATTGTCAACTATGAATGTCCTCACAAAAGAAGCACCACCTTAATGTAGTAATGCATAGAGTGAAGAAAAGCAGTGGTGAGCATGCATAAAGCATCAAGTTTCATGCGCCTCACAATGCAGGGCTACAAATTAAACTGCTGTAATTCAAAAATGTAAGGATTCACAAGGTACTTTACAATGTCTTAATATTCAGTAAGGAGTAGGTGAGTGACTCCCAACTGGGTCCAGGAACTTTTCTATTGGAACACATGAATGTAGCACTCCAGGAATAGTCCTGTAAACCAGAGTCCTGAAAGAGTGAGTGTGAGAGGTAATGAGATGTGAGAAAGGGGAATGAGATGTGAGTGTGAGTGCAGTACAAAGGCTTTATATGCTTAAAACAGTCTGACTTAAGTCAGTTGGGCACACTGCCAATGGGAAGATATTGAACACCCTGCCTTACTTCTCCTAGAAATTAAAGATGTGCTTTACATCAATCATTTTAAAAACACTGGAAAGCACAGTTTTGTCTATTTTGGGGATTAACCAGCTAAATAAACACTGATACGCACTGATTTCAAAGGGTTTCGAAAACACTGAGAAAACACCAATGAAATCCACCAAAAATAAACATTGAAAACAAGACAGCCTTTTCATAACACTGGGGCTGGCCATATTTGTTTTTGCCGATTCTGTTCAGCATGATTGGATATTTTGTTGGTTGAAGCCTACCAGACAGCACAGCTGTCTGGTTGCAAAGATATATTAGGGTCATTTTGAAAGCTTCCCTTTGAATGCATTCCACCCTTTTCTTACCATTGGCTTTGTGTTTTGTAACTCATATTTGCTTGCTTTCTATTTGATAGCTTTATTTGTTTTAGGTAGTCCCTTCTGTGGAGCATAGCCTGTTTACCACCTCTCTGACTGGCTCTTTGTATTCTTCCACGGATGCTCACTTTCTGGGAGCTTTTTTCTTTTTTGTGAGGCACCCCAGGAGAGTACATGTGTTTTCAATTGTCTCCCATGTATGCTAGTTCAGGAAGCAGTAAACGTGCTGCATTTCTTAGAAAGGTTTCCTGCCTCCTATCTTTCTTTTTGACTGATTCTACTTATCTCTGCCACTACCAATTCATCAATCTTGAATGCCTGTGGAGAACAATGTTCCGTCTACGAGCTTGTTTATTTTGGTCAGTGCTCTTTACTAATATCATAAGTTAAACAATCTTCTTTCTCAATTTCAAGAGCATACAATAGGTGCTGTACCTAGGGAAGTAGGGGGTGCTGAAGCATCCCCAAAATAGTCATGCTGGAGTTCATAAGTGAATGAGCAATAAACAGGCCTTTACATTTTGTTTTCATCTTGTCACATTTGCTGTGCATTCAAAGACAGAGGTTGAATGTTAGGCAGTGTCTTCTGAGGAAGGTTGGAGTTTACTTTTCTTTCTCTGACTGAAAAGTGGGACGATTTATGTGATAATCTTGCTGGGTACTGAGGGTGTGAAATGAAAAGGCTGTAGGATGTTATTTTTTTCAAATACACAGCAAACTTTAAATGCCAGAAAATGAACTGTACAAATATTTCAGAATATATCAGAATTAGGAAAGCACAAATGAAGCACATTTTTTGTAATTAAGTGTGGTGTAAACAAATATTTTAATAAGGTCAAAACAAGTCAATACACTAGATGAGGCCTATTCCACACATTATCATTGTGTGCTGCATATTTTTATCAGTAAAACTGTAAGTCTGCGTGTCTGCGCAAATGTAATGGTAATTTCAAATGAAACTCTGTTGCCTGTAATGGCAGTGCGCTACCACACCATGCATACTCCATTCTACTCCACTCTACAACACTCTACACCATTCTATGTCACTCCACTCTCTGACAATCTACTCCACTTTATGGCACTCTATGCCTCTCCACTCTACGAAACTCTATTTCACTCTCTGCCTCTCCACAATATGCCACTCTGCTCCACTCTACACACTCCACTCTGCACCACTCTGCAACACTTCACTCTAAACCACTCCACTCCACCCAACGCCTCTGCATTTTATATAACTCCACTTAGCTCCACTCTGTGACACTCTACTCTACACCACTCCACTCTATCCCACTCCATTGTACTCCACTCCATTCTATGACACTATACTCCACTCAACTCTACACCACTCCATTCTTTGACACTCCACGACACTTTACACCACTCCACTCTACAACACACTACTCCACTTTTCGACACTCTACACCAGTCCACTCTACAACACTCAAATCTACGCCACACCACTTTACGACACTCTACTAAATGCCAATTTACTCCACTCAATGCTGCTCCACTCTACGCCGCTCCACTCTATGAAACTCCACTCAACTACACTCTACCCCACTCCACTCTACACAACTCTATACCACTCCACTTTATGCAACTCCACTCTACGTCACTCTACACCAGTCCACACCACTGTACTCCACTCTATGACACTCCACTATCACCCAGTGCCACTGCACTCTACACAACTCCACTCTATGCCCCTTTATTCCACTTTACACCACTCCACTACATGACACCCCACTCGACTCCATTCTATGCCACCCTACTTCACTTTACTCTGCTCCACTCTGCAACACTTTAATCTATGCCACTCCTCTCTACGCAATTCCACTCTATGCCACTCAACTCTACTCTACGCCACTCTACTCCATTCTACATCACTTTACAACACTCCACTCTACGAAACTCCATTCCACCCAAGGCCACTGCATTCTACACCACTCCACTCTACGCCACTATGCTCCACTCAACGACACTCTACTCTATGACACTCTACACCATCCCACTCTGACCTGCTCTGCGACACTTTACTCCACTCTACACCACTCTACGCCACTCCACCCTACACCACTCAACTCTATGCCATCCCACTCTACAACACTCTACTACATGCTAAACCACTTCACTCTGCGCCATTCTATCCGACTTTACTCCAATCTATGCCGCTCCACTTTACAACACTATACTCCACTCTACACTGCTACATTCTATGACACTACTCCTCTCTTTGCCAATCTACTCCACTCTATGCCACTCCACTCTATGACACTCTACTCCACTCCACGAAACTACACTTTACGACACTCTTTTCCACTCTATGACACTCCACTCTGCTCTATGCCACTCCATGCCACTTTACTCCAGTCTAAGCCACTCCACTCTACGCCAATCCCCTCTACGCCACTCTACTTCACTCCACTCTATGGCGGCTCACTCCACTCTACACCCCTTCACTCTACACCACTCTACACTACTCCACTCTATGATACTCCACTCAACTTCACTCTACGCCACTCCACAACACTCTATTCCACTCTACGCCACTCCAATATATTCCAGCACACTTTATGCTACTCCACTCTACACCAATCTATGCAACTTCACACCACTGTACTCCACTCTACGCCAATTTATGGCACTCCATTACCACTCAATGCCTTCTATAGCCACTCCATGCCACTTTACTCCGCTCTACACTGCTCCACAACACTCCACTCTAAGACACTCTAATCCCCTCTATGTCACTCTACTTTATCCCACTTCACTCTACTCCACTCTACAACATGTTACTCTACTCTACGAACTCCACTCCCCGCAACTCCACTTTATGTCACTCAACCCTGCTCCACTCTAAGCCACTCCACTCCACTTTATGACACCCCACTTCATGATACTCTGCTCCAATCTACGCCACTCCACTCTACAACAGACTACTCCACTCTTCGGCACTGAACTCCACTACTCACCACTCCTCTCCACTCCACTCCACTCTACAACACTCAACTCTATGCCACATCACTCTATGACACTCTAATCCATGATAAGACACTCCATGCTACTTTACTCCACTCTATGTCACTCCACTCTACCCCACTTTATGCCACTCAACTCTAGGGGTAGACAAAATCCGTTCTGGCAGCATGATATGGCCCCGCACTGAAGTAGATGCAGTGTGGCATGGCACCGCTTTAGGCAGCACGCAAATCTAGATTGCCTGTTTGCTAGTGCGATACTCACTTTGCAACACCCTTTGACGTCGGATCGGATAGTCTGAACTCAACTCAGTGGAGAAGTGTGGCTCAATGGTTAGAGCGGCAGACCCTGATGCAGAGATCTGGCCCGGGACCAGGGTTCAATTCCCGCCTCGCCGGGTCTTGGGCTCAATTTCCTCGGACCTGATAATTCTCGCCTCGGTGCCTATTCTAATCATGGGTGCAACTCTGGGCAATAGCTTGCTTAATCTCCACAACGGCCCCAACAGCGCTGGGATGCCTGGCTTCACCTTGGGGGTGCCCAGGAGTGGACATTTCACAGGGAAAAGCCAGGAAGGGTTCCACAGCGGTATGCGTACAGCGCCGGGACACCCCTTTGGGGGTATAAGTGCGCTTTACAAGTACAAATTTCATTTCATTTCAGTAGACTACAGCTCACCACCCTGGGACAGCTCTTCTGGATGGCACTTTTGTTGCCACACAAACCATAAGGGAGGTCCCTAGGTGTACGCTGCTAGACATTTTCGTGATTCATACCATCGGGGCTACATGTAGAGAAACATATAACACATTCCCCTATGCCCCCTGGAACTCCATTGCCTTTTATTGGAATCGCCGTCCCCCAGGAGACTAATCACCCGACTGTACATCACTGCAAGAGGAAGCCCCTGCCTGTAAACCTCGATCGAGAGTCCTGTGGCAGCATGACTCAAATACTGAACTTTCGGAGGCGCAGTGGTCGGACACAACTGAGTGAGATTCATACTCCTGATCTACCTAGACATGCCGTACCGTACCCTAATTTCACTCTGTAAAATGGGTCTGACCGCTGACGCACGCATGCGGGAGATATCGCGTGCCTGACGCCGGTTTCTACACCTGGCGTCCGGGCCTGTAATGTGTAGGTAATAATACGTGCGCTTAGCAAATACACGTTATGTAAGGAGTATAGTGGAGTTAACTATAACAATAGTTACCTTGCCAGTATTTCGGTCCTCGGTATTTTTGTTTTAATATCCCTGAAGCACAATATTTAAACCTCGGTATTCTGCTTCTATTCCAGTTCATGCTCTTCTGATTTGGCCATATCTGGAGAGTTCTATTTTTAACTTGATTAGATTCCTTAACCATGAGTGGCAGCGGGTTTTAGGAATGCGAGGCATTACGCAAACCAGTTTAAATATACAATCTGCTGACCACAACTTCACAACATGTGGCTCGTCTTAAGCGCGTAAATCTTTCCCATTCTGAAGCTATAAGTCACTATCTGGAATCACAACACAGGAAAGCTGCGCAGAGCCAGGGGGCCTCGTGGGACGCGAGAGCCTCGCGCGCTTCCTCCCATTAGCGCGAGCCTGGGACGCGGCCAGGGGTTCGGGCAGTAGCAATTAATTCACAGATGAGGACTCTCAATTTAACAATGCGGGGTGGCGATGCATGGATTATTTATTATAGGGGGAGCTTCCCAGAGCTTTTAGGAGAGGAAGCAGCTCTTGTGAAATTAAAGAAGTTAGAGTTCTACACAGGGCCGGTCCTAGGACTTGTGGGGCCCTGGGCGAAAGGGAAGGTGTGAGGCCCCCCTAATTTGAATGTGACATCACAAGAATTTACATAATAGAAAACCAACATCACAGGACTATTGATCATCTTTGTCATTGCTGAAGAGACCTATGGGCATATGTACAACAGAATGGAGAAGTATAGCGTCAAGCAAACATTGCTAACGCCACGCTTCTGCATTCTGAAAACGCAGGGCTGCACCATATTTTCAAGAATATGATGCAGCCCTGCGTTTCCCCTGCACTGGTGCTAAATTAAGCTGCCTAACGCCAACGCAGGCACCCTTGCACCATAATGCAAGGGTGCCTGTGTTGAAGGGAATCTTGAAATGCTGTTTTGTAACTTCTATGTGTGCTGCTTAATGCAGCACACATTAAAGTTGCAAAACAGCATTATTATTTTTTAAATGATTATTTATGTGCAGGAAGTGGGACCTTCCTGCACATAAACTATCATAGACAATTTGCTGTTTCTATGTGTGCTTCACAAGGGGCATAGGATTGGATAGCAAATCTTTAAATAAACAAAGCCTGGGGAGGAGGCAAGCGGTTGATAGCAGAATAGTTTTGTGAGTTGCACCCTGGCTGTATAACTGCAGATCAGGAGTTTGAATCTATGCAAGGCACAATCGTCCTTCCTAGGTCCATTATATGAGCGTCATTAAATAGTATAATAGTAACTACTTAGAAAAAGTGGAATGAAACACTATTATATGTAAGTGATAATTCAAATGACAGCTAAAAATACCTTTGACACACCACCACATAGGTATTGTGCGTTTCATCACTGCGTTAATACCCAATGAGTTGTGTGCATCTTAACATGCTAAATATTCTAGGCAAAGGATCAGAATAACATCACTGTTACCAAGCATTGGCAAAGTCAATAGGTCTCGCCTATAAGAACTATTGGCTTTGGCAATGTGTATGTGCCGTGTTGTACACCAGTGTGGCGGCTCTTCAGCATGGTTAAAAGTTAGTGGCATTGAGTAGCCTTGAGGGGAGTGGTAGGAGTAGAGTGTCATAGACTGGATTTGTTGGAGTAGAGTGTTGTTGAGTGGAGTAGGCGGAGTAGAGTGTCATACAGTTGAGTAGAGGGGAGTAGAGTTCAGTGGTTCAGTGGCAGAGAGTGTTGTAGAGTGCAGAGTCGTGGAGCGGAGTGCCGTAGAGTGGAATGGGGTGGAATCGGGTGGAGTGGGTTGGAGTGGATTGAGATAGTGAGTGAGCTGGATTGGAGTAGATTGGGGTGGAGGGAGGTGGATTAATTTGATTGGAGTGGGGTGCATTGAAATGGGGTGAGGTGGATTGGATTGAGGTGGATTGGAGTAGGGTGATTTAAAGAAGGGTGTATTAGATTAGTTTGGGGTGGATTGAATTGGATTAGGGTGTTTTGGAGTGGGGCGAATTGTTTTGGATGGAGTGGGGCAGATTGGAGTGGTGCAGATTGTTTTGGATTGGATGGGGCAGACTAGAGTTGTGCAGATTGAAGTGGGGCAGATTGTTTTGGAGTGGGGCAGATTGTTTTGGATTGGATGGGGCAGACTGGACTTGGGCAGATTGGAGTGGGGCAGATTGGAGTGGGGCAGATTGGAGTGGGGCAGATTATAGTGAGGCAGATTGGAGTGGAGCTGATTGGAGTGGGCCACATTGTTTTGGACTAGAGTAGGGCAGATTGTTTTGGATTGGAGTGGGGCAAATTGTTTTGGATTGAGTGGGGTACATTGTTGTGGGGAAGATTTTTTGGGATTGGAGTGGGGTGGATTGGATTGCAGTGGGATGGATTGGGGAGGGGGTGGATTGGATTGGATCGGGTTGAGGTGAGGTGAGGTGGATTTGATTGGAGTGGGGTAGATTGGATTAGGGTGGGTTGGATTGCTGTGGGGTGGATTGGATTTGAATGGGGTGGATTGTGGTACATTGGAGTGAAGTGACTTAGGATGGAATGGGTGGACTGGGGAGTGGCGGATTGGGGTGTGGCGGATTGGGGTATGGCGGATTGGAGTGTGGCGGATTGGAGTGTGGCAGATTGGAGTGTGGCGGATTGTTTTGGATTGGATGGGGCAGATTGTTTTGGATTGGATGGGGCAGATTGTTTTGGATTGATGGGGCAAATTGTTTTGGATTGAAGTGGGGCAAATTGTTTTGGATTGAAGTGGGGCAAATTGTTGTGGGGCAGATTTTTTGGGATTGGAGTGGGGTGGATTGGATTGCAATTGGACGGATTGGGGAGGGGTGGATTGGATTGAGGTGAGGTGGATTGGATTGGGGTGGGTTGGATTGGAGTCAGGTGGATTGTGGTGTATTGGAGGGGATAAATTAGGGTGGAGTGGGGGGACTGGGGTGAGGCAGATTGGAGTGGGGCTGAATGGAGCGGAGCTGAATGGAGCGGAGCAGATTTTTTTGGATGGAGTGGGGCAGATTGGAGTGGCGCAGATTGTTTTCGATTGGAGTGGGGCAGATTGGAGTGGGGCAGATTGTTTTGGACTAGAGTGGGAGGATTGGAGTGTGGTGGAGTGGAGGTGTATGGATTGGTCTGGGGTGGATTGGAATAAGTGGGGCGGATTTGTGTGTGGTGAGGTGGATTGGCGTGGAATAGGAGTAGCGCGGATTGGAGTGGTGTGCATTGGGGTGTACTCCATGATTATGTGTTAAAACATAATTTCAGAAAATACACATAAGAAAGAAACAATGTAGCTTTGCAATACAATAATCCTCATCTTTTGAGAACAGCGCCCACAAGCAAAAACAAAAGAAAACTTGAGTGCAAAGTAATCAAAGACTTGGCAAAATAAAAGAAACTTAACTAACAGGTTTTCCGCACCTAGCTGCATTTACTAGACAGCCCTCTAAGTTTATCACTGGTGACCTGGGCTGGGAAGCAAACATGCTAGTCCCTCTGTGTACGAAAATCTTGTGATCCAACAGTATAGCGCTGCGAGGCCAAGGACAGGGCACCCCTGCCCTGGGTCTCCTAGCACTACATAATGGCTACAAATCCTTGAGAAAGGGGCCCACATCTAGACTTTGCAGCCTGATGGAGGGCTGCGAGGCCCACCTGCCCTGGACTTCACAGAACTGGATAATGGCCCAATTACCAGTGAATGGGGCCCCACACCTAACCTTGCAGCCTGATCCGGTGCTTCCAGGCCCAGGGGATGAGGATCACCTCCCCTGTGCCTCGAAGCAGTAGTGGGACACGCTGCTAAACACTGCTCTACTGTGCCAGTCTGAGCTGGATGCTCCGTCCTCCCCTCGTCAACCTGTCCTTACTTGTTAATGTCCGGCTCCTTTTGGAAACAAAAGAGTCTTCTGTTGCCTGGAAACAGAATACACAGAGGGCAGACAAGACTTCTCCACAGGCTTTTAACAGCGGTGCTGCCCCGCCCTCGTCCCTGAGAGCCCACTTTGCTGCCGTCTCGTCCCCTACCTAGTCTTTCCACTCCCCCCACCATTGCAGCCCCAGGAATGCTACCACGCCCTGACCAGCGAGGTCAAGACACCTGCTTAACACTGGCAATTAGATCGCGTTGTGGAGGGGCCCTGAAGGAGCAGGTGGGCTGACTATGAAGGTGTAGCATTTCAGACAGAAGCGGGGACTCATGTTTTGAACTGAGCGCGGGGCCCTGGGCAGCTGCCCACACTGCCCATGCCTAGCGCCGGCCCTGGTTCTACATATGCTGCAAGCGTGCGCTCCGTGCAATACAAACAAGCATTGGCATAGCCAATAGGTCTCGCCTTTGGGACCTTATAAGTGTTTAGCCATGCAACAGTTAATGTTGTTGCACCAAGGATATTGTGCTGCATAACTAAATACTTATAAGGTCCCAAAAGCGAGACCTATTGGCTATGCCAATGCTTGTCTTGTATGTTTACTTGGAGCGCCCTGCTGAGGCTTTCCTTTCAATCCATGTGTACCAGCCTCCTGTTGTGTGTGTTCTTGCACGACGTGTAATCTCCAATCTGCAATCTTTGCTGTGCCAATGCATTGACATAGTCAGAGCCCACACAACGGCAAGATGCACCTCTCTACAGCAGTTCCAGGCACTGCTAAACAATGCTTGAGCACTGTGGGCTCACAAAAGCATGCACAGACTTGGGAATCTTGTCAC
Source organism: Calotriton arnoldi (assembly GCA_963921515.1). NCBI lineage: Eukaryota > Metazoa > Chordata > Amphibia > Caudata > Salamandridae > Calotriton > Calotriton arnoldi. The sequence goes on from CAWUFW010016324.1 coordinate 67,695, forward strand.
TTAAATGCCTAGAAGGAGTAAGCCTTTTCGAAGCAGAGTCCATGGTGCCCTTTTAGAGGTTCTTGTAAACTGTTCCTCTGCACATCCTGCAATAAATCACTTAGTGTGTGCAGTTTTAACAAAAGGACACGAGAGGGAGGGTGGGAGGGAAAAAGCAGCAGGACAGCAGAAAACGCTGTGATGCGGCCAACGCTGGGCATCTCATATCCACTTTTATATTATCTCTTAAAGCGCTAGTTACAGGGCAGAACCTAGGATGGATCAGGTCATGTACCACTGCTGTTACAGTGTCTAAGATAATTTTTCATTCTATTTTGATAACCAAGTTACTACCTTTGTGCAATTAACTCTCCAAGAGTAGCTCCATGGTGGTAAGACAACACATACTTTACAATAATCACACTCGATAAATATAACGTCTAGTCAGAGTAGCCTATTTTGAAGAGGATTGGGATCTGAATTAGCAATGGGCGATCAACTAAAAAAATAAATGCGCACGGGGACTGATATTCGCCCACCCACTTACCCCCTCAAGAAACATCTTCTGACAATGGAAAGTAGGCTGCCCTAACCCACATTAGAGCGTTCCCTAACGCAACCTCCCCGGCTGTTGACACTCACCCTGCAAGCACCGCGAAAATGAGGTAGACGAGTAAAAGGCAGAGTGTGCACAGAGAATGCGGAGACATCCTGGCCGTCCTGCAGCCTGTGTCTTCTACGGTTCGGCGTACAGTTTCTGGAATTCACTAGGCTCCCGTGTTTTCAGGTCGGTTCCTAGATCTCTTCCTCTGGCCGGCACTGTGGGTCGCCAGCAGTTGTAATGTACTGCTTCGTCTTCTTCCTGCCGGTAAGCAATTGACAAATGCCTGGTCTGCTGTGTAACGTTAGCGATGGCTACAGCATCTTGGAAAGGGAATTGCGTATTACATATTGTAAAGAAAACTTGCAAAGTTAAGAACCTGACATAAAATGTAGGATTAATGACAAGTTGCTAGAATGTGTGAAAATGTTTTACCAATATCACCAGTGAAGACATTTTTAGAACAAAAATGTACTTGACATTTTCTTTCTAACATTATAGTGTGCTAGAGTTAACTGTATTTATGTAAACACACAAATAAAGCAATATTTGATTCTCCTGAATATATTTACTTTACAGGATTCAGAATAGTACAAGAAAAAAATAGTAAGATGGCTCCTAGTTGACGTGAGTTTAGGGGGGGATTTAGCCATATTTAGTTTCTCATTCATTTTTGGCCAATGGGGTGTAGTAACGTCTCCATCATCGTTCCCAGTCCAGCGAGTCACAGTCAAGAGCATCACCCTTGACCTAGTCAGCCCAAGCCAATGAATAGCCAACAAAAATCGTCTAGCTCGTGAAACTCGACCAATCACCGACGTAGACATGGCAAATTACAAAACAAAGTGGGCGTGGGGTATTTATAATGCACTTGCGCGCGTCTTAAACGACACCCCACTTCAACTGTTGAAGAAACTATGGTGGCTAGTATTTGGTTGGTGATTTCCTTCACACTAAAGAAAGCACTACGTGTGTGCGCATCCCCTCCCATTAGAGAAATATGGTCAATTTAATTATTTATTTAACGTTGATTAAGGCTTTTGAAAGCGTAGACGTTTATTCGTGTATCTGTTCCTTAGCGTCTGGCATGGGGCGCGGGAGTAGCTGCAGGGTCCGGCGGGTTCACTCAGAGGACATCCCTGCCCCGGCGGACAATGAAGGCATGCTCGGGGAGATAAGTGAGGCAGCCTCTGGTTAGACCTGCTGCTCCTGCCCCCTGGATATCTCTTATCTCCTTGTCCCACCCCAGGGCTTCTTGTTCACTGCCCCGGTGGGGGGAGCCGGGGACTTGCCAATACACTATTAGTTCGACTCCAAAATTATTTACCGGAAGTATAAGAGTCTACGAGTTCCCCGTGTGCACGGCTTTATGTGCACAACTTTGTTAACCACGAGGTTAAACTCTAAAGTTTAGTTTTTAAAATCTGTGCAACTCTTAGATTAAAGTCCTGCGTTAATGGGCTATGTGATTTAGCTTAGGCGAAGTAGGAGTCGGGACCTGGATTTATTGGGCCTGTGGCTTCCATTTTGTTTCAGATGTGTAACCTGCCGGTGCCCCACTGCTCGTGGGCATGTCTCTGGCGTGGGGAGAGAGGCAAGGTCTGGTCTACCTACACTCCAGTTCAGAACCACAGCACACCCTCCACGTAATACACGCGGTGAACTCGGCCAGCACCGAAGAGGGGTTCAGGTGAGGGTGGAGGATCTGGAAAATCCCCCAGAACTGCTAGTTCCCCCACCCCCAACCACACCGACCTCCTCACAAATATAAATTCTCCATTTAAGTAAGCTACAGTAAATAAGCTTCGCAGCATTTTAGAGGAACCATAAATGCATAAATGGGTCGCTGTATACATGTGCACATCTAGGTATACTACATATATCGAGGCCTGGGTATTTCATATGCCTGTGAGTATGTCGTTGTCACACATACCTTACCAGATGCACTTAGAGGCCTTACATGTCGGACACAAGTAAAAACTTGCAGGCTGTATATATACATGCCGTCATGTGTGTACACGTCAATGCACACAGTCTTCTCTTTGGGGCGGTGGCGGCCTGTTCTCATGTAGCCAACACCACACTGGAACATACGTACTTCTTCCAGAGCAGGGGTGTCATCGGCCCATGTATATTGCTTTTCGAAGCTGATTTATTCAAGTGCTGATGCTTCTGGTTGTAAACGCTTCCTGTCCGCCTTTGTTCCCGTTATTAAATTAAGCTCCGCTTTGCCCGGGGTTTGGTGGTGTGGGAAGTAAGCAGGATGCCTTTTGATTTGGTGCAAACACGCGGAATCCAGTGCAGACAAGGCCACGGTGGCGTTAGCTCGGTGATTTGTTGTGCCCAAGCCCACAGGCTGCAGAGAACAGGCCCATAGCCCGCCTTGCCTTGCAGGTAACAGTTCTGGAAGTTTTCTTTCAGGCTCCAAAGCGCTTTATGGCTAAACAAATGGGAGGGGTGGGGGGAGTGCACAGAACGGAAGAGACGCCCTGGGAATGCTTCCGAACGCGCCCGCGAAAATGAAAGCCACCACGCTAAACAAGTGGGAGGGGTGGGGGGAGTGCACAGAACGGAAGAGACGCCCTCGGAATGCTTCCCAACGCGCGCCCGCGAAAATGAAAGCCACCACGCTAATTTGCGCGCCGCTGCTCGCTCCCGCAAGGTGGATGCCGCCACACGCACAAGTGTCTGAAAAGTGCAGACCGATTCCAAAAGGTCATCTCCTAGGGCAGCGCATGCGCGCTGCGCTAGGCTCGACCTAAAAACACTGAATAAAGGACGCCCGCCCGGCAGTGTGCAACTGGGCTATGGTAGGGCAATTTCAAAAGAATTTCACGAAACAAGTGCCCTAAGGTGCCAGCTTTCGAAAGTGGCTCTTATGACCGCATTTGTTTTCCTAACTTCTTTATACAAGCGTTTGCAATGCAATCGGTCTCGCCCTTGGGACCTTTTAAGTATTTAGCCATGCAGCACATCATCCTGGGTGCTGCAACATCTACTGTTCTTTAACATGGAAGCGTTGACACTAATAGGCACTTTATAGCACTGCTTTGAGAAGTACTTGTCATGAAACAATTATGGTCATATGTGTGTGCAATGAGAGTGGTTGCTAAATCTTTACCAAAGCACCTGAGCTGACTACTGATTGTACTTTCAATATTGCAATTTTTACTTCTCTTGCCGCATAATTTACTCAACCGTGCCACATAAAGCGTTGTGAGCAGAAGCAGCCATTCGAACCAATCTATTCACTAAAATTCACAGAAATAGGAGTGAGTGAATGTTTTTGATGAGATCAAACTCACTATTTTAATATTATTTGAGAGGAGAGGATATGTTACAGGGGCCAGGGCTACCGGCTTGGAAGCTAAGGATCTGGGTCCGCGCAACATCCTGTGATTCTGGGCAAATAATCTCCCTGTGCCTATGGACAGTGCCTGGATACCCTCACAGGTGATAAGCTGCGCTATATAAATCTATTACAAAAAAATATATATTTTTTAAAGGCATGATTGAGGAATGCAACCATTTGGTAACACTGCCTCCCTAAAATTGATTTGCCAGCGAACACTGAAAGCTGACACAACATGCCAAGCTTGCTAAGCTGAGGCAGAGTCAATTTAATAGGCAGGTTCTACTCACTGGAATGGTCCGGTCTGCTGCTTCACATGAAGCTGACTCTGGCAGCGTTATTGTTAGCCGCCATATTGTTACTTTATATAGTGTCGCATATGGCTGCATTGTGCTGTGATTGACAAGCCACTAAAATGTCAGTAAAAGCTCCTAAGAAGACGCCTTATATTTAAAGTACAAGAGAGACCTGGCTTGATTGAGGGTGCATGAACAGGTCGTATTAACAAAAATTATAAAATAAATAAATAAAACAAGAGATCAGGTTGCCGAAAATTGTCACAGCAGGAAATGTGGCATTTCACAAGATAAAAAATGTAGGCAAATGACACTTTTCAGTAAAGAGGCACGAGAGCGCGTTCAGAGTTGCACTGTATGTATTTTAATGAAAACGTGAACAGCTCTGCTATATTGACAAAAAACGTAAATGAAAAAGCACGTGAGCGCGTTCCAAGTTGCAGTACATAAAAAACGTATGTAACTCTGCTGGAGTTAAAGCGTCTCATTAACAAGCTGTGTAAGTATTTCCCTGAGTTGAAACTAAAAATGCTCGAGGATTTTTAACCATTTGAAGGAAGTGAAGATAAAGTAAAGTAACAGAACAGTGAGTCGTTACGTAAAAAATGTACATGAAATGACATTAGGAGATAACGGATGGAGGCGAGCAAGTGGGAGAAAGAAGGGGGAGGCTTTTGTGTGGAAATCAACAAGGCCCTGCAGCGGCTACTCTGTGACATGTTTGGAATTACTGATAACAAAATAATAAACACTATTTATCAGCATTTGTAGCCTTTGAGAATGCAGCCAGTGATTAGTGTTTATCCATCTCCATCTGGTTTCCATCGCCTGTTGCACAGCGCGCCTAGAGCAAATGTTTTGTGCAGCGGGCGCTAAACACAGCGGAGGAGCGTTGCCCCACTTCTCACTTGGCAGTTCAAAAGGGAAAAATAAAATGATAATAACGCAATGTTTATTATCATTTTATTTTACCGTACTGGCTCAGTTGATTGGAGGGCAGGGCTGGGCCGCTCAGAGCTGGGGGAGGAGTGGTAGGCACTTTCTAAATGCGCATGACAGTTGGGCCGGCCTAACAGTCATGTGCACTTAGCATGTTCTCCACCAGGCTGTACTGAACAGCCTGGTTGGAGAACATGTGCAGCCTCCCAGTCCCTCTCTGAGCACTGAACCACGGCAGCGTCGTGATTGGCTAGGGGATTCTGGGAGGCTGTGTGCTTCCTGCTGCTGGAGAAGAGGAGGGAGGAGAGGCGGCGGCCGGCGGCACCCAGGTAAGTCCTTCATTTTTTTTATTCCCTCCCGCTCCCCCAACACCACCCCGTTCGGTAGCAGCTGCTACTGGATAAACGATCCCCTCCCCCATGTGTAAATGCACAAGCACTATAACTCACTGCAAAGCGTTAAATGCCCCCTTTCCCCCCCAACAAATATTCATGACTTGCTGAATGTAATGAATGATGCAAATGCAAGGCTGGAGACATGTCAGGCAGTGTGAAAACGAAGACATGACACGTACAACACCCCCATACCTGCAACGTGTTAAGTCCCGGAAGCTGCTATGCTGCTCTCTGCCACGCCTATTCCCACTGCAGGTATGACACTTTTCGATTGCGGCTCCTGGAGCGTTTGGGACTTTATTTCTTGTGACCAGTAGAAGCGCCGCAGGGTGTTGAACAGCGGCCGCCACCGACAGCTGCATAAATGATGGCAAAGTAAAAAAGAGGTGGGTGAGCTGCACAGAACAAAAGAAAGACGTGCTGCCACCATTGTTAAAGATGAAGCTGCTCAAAAAAAAGACAAAGGCACTGAGGTACAATGCAGTCGCACTGAGTAATTAAAATGCATCACCATATAAAAACGCCCATCACTTCCCTAATTGTGCTACTAGATTGCTTTGAACAGTTTTGCTGTCTGTGCCTCTCAGTTGAGACTGTTGGGAAGGGAGTGTACGCGCTGAAAGAACCTCTCTTTTGTTCTGCGCGGTTCGCGGCACAGGAGGGCGTTAGTTAGGAAGAAGCTGCTGCGCGAGGTCACAGTGACTGAAGCCTCAGTGCTGAGGATTCTGCGGAGGCTGCTAACGGGGGCTGGTGGTGAGAAGGGTGTGGGGTCTTAGTAGTCTGAAGCACAAAGGTTACGAACTCGGCTGTAGAGGCTACAGCTACAAGAACGTGAAAGCCAGCAGGCTGCTAGCCTGAGCCAGGGAAACGCTTACAGGGGGAGGAGAGCGAGCGTCTGCATAAATTAAAGTGCGGCGTCCGAGCTGAGCCAGGGAAACGCCCATGTAAATTTTAAAAAAAAGTCCCTGAACAGAAAGTAGCATAGACAAAAGCAGAAGCCTCCAAACCCTGCGGCGATACTCCAGGGGAGTTAACAACTTGGAAAAAGGAGGGAGCAGGAAGCCAAAGTAACCAATAGCAAGCAAGGATTTTTACAAGACATCTGACTAGACCAATCCAAAGAGATGGGAGGAGTCAAACCCCACAATGTACATACAACAGATCATCCTGCACCACTTGAGAAGTTTTATGTCCCTGAAGGCAAAAAGTATGTAAATATACTCTAATAGCCTTGCCTGGTATAAGTACTATGGTGTTTATCAACAGGGCCTAATAGTCGGAAGACTCAATTCAGCAAACAACCAGGACACATTACTTAGGGACACTTGCTTGGGGCCTGAAGTCTGAGCCCTGGCCAGGTCGGGCAATGAATGACACGATATGGTGCATTTTGAGCAGAATAATTTTTTTATTAGAGGGAGCGCAAGATTATTTTTTTTTATAGGGCATACACATAAACCTATACTTTGTCTAATTGTGTTATTGAATGTCACTGTGCCTAAATGTCACCCACTCTCATTTATTTTATTGAGAGACAGGGCCTTATTTACACCAGCGCCACTTTTTTATGTATCACCTAGACAGTGCATGCATTGTCTCTTTGAGACCTTTTGTTTTCTAACAGTGAGCTCAGAGGCCGCTCAGTGCTTACCATTGTTTGGCTTTATTGTCACTCTCATTTCCTTGCTTCTTAGTGGTAAGCTGCCGAGGGCTTCTTCTTCATGTGTTTGTCCCTCACCTGGAGCATGGATGTATTACTTGTGTCATTCCACTTCTCATTTTTTTAGAGTCTACTTTTTTCTATGTCTTTAAGTGCTCTACAAGAGTGCGTCACCGACTTCACTCAACAAACAGGTTCTGGCCCGATCGACATGGCAGTAATCTTCAGTTCACGGCCCCCCACCCTGGCATACGGGGTCGCCGACTTCACTCCACACACGGGCTACAGCCCGATTGAAAGGGCAGAGGTCTTCACTTCATGGCAGCCCCTCTGGCATATGGTTTTGCTGATTTTACTTTTTACATGGGCTATGGCCCAATCGGTGCAGCCATGGCTAACTTCATGGTGGCTCCGTTTGGCATAATGGGTCACCTACTCGAACCTGCACACGGGAAACTACCCGATCGTTGTAGCAGCCACCTCCTTACACCTCGCTACAGCCCCAATGGACCTCTCTCCCTCCAAGTGCTTTCATCTTCCTCACAGGGCACTTTGGTCTTATTAAGCAGGAAGGCACTAGTGCTTCAGGGGCCAGTGGTCTGGATTTCCCTGGGTGATTTCTCCTCACCCATCTTAGAAACTGGCAGGCCTTAGCCCCCGACTTGGTCACAGACAGAAGTCTTGCAGAGCTCCTCTTCCTCACACACCACGATTGGCTGCTTGACAGTTCGCAATTTGGGGACCTTGAGCTCCCCTTCTTATAGTCCATTTTCAGACACCAAATGAGATTTAGTGTCTAAGTCTTTGACGTTTGTGTTCAGGATCTGCTTCCTTTTGAAATGCCCACTCCCCTATGTTGGCCTTCCTTCAGCAGTCTGTCACCTCAGGAGCGACTGCAAGTCTGATAGCCACACAGCACAGCCCATGGGGGTGACTAGCGGTTCACACCTGATGTTAGCTGCAGTGATATGTGCATCAAAAGGTTATCCCAGTGCCCCAGACCTACTCTTTATGATTCTCTCATCAGCCCCATCTCCTTTCCAGTGACCTCTCCCTGAATCAAAGCGCACCCTTTGATGTGTACTGAAGATCCTGGCTCTACCTCTTCCAGTGTCTGTCCCACCCAGCTCACAGTAATGCAGCAATCCACAAATCTGTCTGGGTGATTCCTCTAACTCCTCATGCTCCTCCAATCAGCCCTGGGCCACCCCGTAGTAGCAGTAGTTGGAGGTACCCCGTCTGTAGAAGCAGGTTTCACTTTGGATATGTGCATGACAGGTTGTGATCACTGCTCTCCCAACTAACCCTAAAGTTTTGAAACGACCTATATAGGTGGGATTAAACTTTATATGGGATCCTTGAATAGAAAGTAAATGGGTGGATAGTCATACCATATGTCAAGGATAAAAAGAAGGAGTGAGTTGATGGTGTACTTAGGTATAATTCTAGTAATCTACCCTGGTCTTAAGTAAGTGTTACTGCACTGTATGTCTGATGATAACCTGGTGCGAAACGTAAGAGCTTATCGGTTTCTTAGAAAGAGTGACAGATACAGCATCAGTTCAGTTTGGAAATTTGCAGTGATTTCAGATCTGCTATCATTAATAATGAAGTCTGTAGAAGAAAACCTAAGATACACTTTCTGCTGTGGGTAGTTCCTTCAAAGGAATAAACTGCCCCCAGTTAAGAAAAATAGTGAATGACCACCAAAACAGTTGTAAATGCTTTCACGTTTGGTAGTTTGACAATAACATTCATAGCAGTAGTTGAGACATAGCTAGTGGCTGGCATAACCCAGTTGGTCTAGCATCAGAGAAATTTGCTTGAGCACAAACAGAACATTGTTGGACATATCTGTAGGAGACTGGTTTAGTATATTGTGCACACTTATTTAAGTGAGACACCTTGCACTAATCCTAGCAACCCTTATGGTGATTTTAGTGGTCTTTAATAACCTTTTGAAAGCTCTCAAAGTGGTCGCTGTGGAGAGTAGCCTTCTTTGAAGGAGTGTTAAGCAGCTTGTTTTACCAGGCTAATCATGTAGTGTAAGTTAAACGAAAAAGAACCACACAGTGTATGTATAGAAATATGTCTATATATTACACAACACTCACTAACACATTGGTATATCTCCTACCCGGAGATCTAAACACAAATGCACAATAAAACTTCAATTGCAATAAGGTAAGTAGCACAAAATACAGTGGTCTCCAGGGGGAGAACAAACCATATATTGAGAAAGCGGAATGCGAACTGCGGCCGAAGTCGGGCCTTGGACCAGGAGACTCAGAGGAGCTGGGGACACAAGGAACCACCCAAGGTAAGTACCCAGGAACCCCACGGATGCTGTGTGCAGAGTGGAAACAGAGCTGCGTGTCCAATAGAAGCCAATGGGGAAGTCGCGGTTGCAGTTTTTAAGAAGAACCCTTACCAGTGGACTCTGAGGGAACCCTGTGGAAGGCAGAAGGTTGGAGAGTCACCCCACCTGTGGATACCACAGTAACCAGGATACCTACACCAGAGAAGCCAGATGCATAGATGCCAAGTGACGTCGGAAACCGCCATAGACCACAATGGAGGACTTCAGTAAAGAGAAGACTGTGCAAGAATCCGGTGGAATATAAGGGTGGATTCTTGAAGAGGAGAACCTGTAAGCAGAGGGGACAGAGTCTACGCTACTCAGAGGTGACCAGGAGGCACGGAAGAGCAATGCCCACCAATGTCGGATGGTTCAGAAGTGTTGACTGTGACCTTATCGCTGCAGCTGTGAGGACCAGGTGATGCTGAGTAAGACCAGGAGATGTACACGAGCTGTCCCATGTTGGAAGTCGAGAACCAGGGGGTCAGTGTCCATCAGGGGCACCAACAAGCCTTGGCAGCTGCAACTGGTGTGGAGAGCAAAGAAGGAGCAAAGTTGGGACCAGAAAGGTCCAAGGGACTCACCACAAGCAGGAGAGCCAGAGCAGGCCCCGAACAAGCAGGGGGGCCCACTAAAGCAGGAGAAGACCTTCAGGAGGACCCACAGGCCAAAGGCATAGGAGTTGCAAGAGGACCTCGAGCAGCTCACCAAGAAGGAAAGCCCACGGTGCAGAGGATGTGGTGAGGACACTGTATTTGGCAGAAGGAGATGCTGGAGGCAGGAGCTTCTTGTAGCCCAAAGATCTCTGGACTGCAGAGTCAACAGGCCTTGGTAACGACAAGTCAACACGGTGCCAGCAGTTCCGACGAGGGATACTGGCCTCAAAATTGCAGAGAGGACAAGTCAGGCCTCGAAGGAGCTGTTGAACCACCACCTGTGTTGCTGAGCCTTTTGAAGTCCGTGGGACGTCAGGAGCAGTAGACCAGTCAGCTTCATTGCGGTGCCTGCAGACGCAGGGGAGTGACTCCTGCACTCCAAGGGAGATTACTTCGGGTGTCCTTGATGTCCACAGGTCTGTTGAAGATCCTGGATGAAGCACAAACACAGACAATGAAGAAGACTTGCAGAACAGCGAGACCAGGAGCAGCAGAAGTCTTCCTTGATGCAGTCTCGGTTCCAGACGAAGTCCAGTGAAGTCCAAGTGTCCAGACGGTTGAAGAGTGGAGTGGTTTCAGGCTTGAGTCTTGTCCCACAATGAATATGAGGACCACCCACAGGTAAGCCCTAAAATACCCTAGGAAGGGGGTTAGGATGACTCAGGGGTCTCTTCCAGAGGAGGGGCTGGACAGAGTGGAGGATACTTTCATATCCTTTGTCCAGTTTCGCGCCAGAGCGGGAGCCAAGGGCTCCCTGAATTAGTTCAAACTGAAGAATGTAAGGAGGGCACCAAATGTGCTCTTCTGAACAGCCTGGTGGTGCTGGCAAGCATCCCCACCCCCATCCTAATACACTAAGTCCTGCCTGGGAGGTGGACACATCTCCTTGCGACAAGAAACCCATTGTTCTACGTTCCGCTGCTCGAGCTTGGCTCAGCAGTAGGAGGACAGAATCGCTTCTGTGGTTGGCAGCAGCACTAGCTTGCTGATAGACCCTGAAAGGCTGTAACCGGGAGTGCCGGGGTGGGTTCCCCAAGGGAGCCCCCTAGTACATGTGATCATACTTCCAACACTGGAATCGGTGTTGGTTTATGATTCCAAAATGTTTACTACCAAACATGACCTAGTTCGGTGCAGTCACTATATAGTTAGACATCTCGTAATGACTGATGCCCACTATATATATCAAAATGGATAACCGCACTTACAAAGCCTGGAGAATCGACTTTGGGGTTTGTAGGTATGTCCTGCTCATGCAGGGGCACCCTCACACTTACAACCAAGCAACCCGCCTTCAGGACTGAAAGGCCTGTCATAGGGTTTGAAGTGTAGTGGCCTCAGATATAAGGAAACTTATATCTTTCGTGAGAGGTGCAAGCACTAACTCACACAGGCTGCAATGGCAGGCCTGTAGTCACAGTTTGAGTGGTCTCTCATGGGTGGCACAATACATTCTGCAGCCCATTGGAGACACCTGGTGTGCCTATGCCCTGGGTACCTTAGTATAATATACTAGGGACTTACAAGGTTACACCTGTAGTCAATTGTGGATGTACAGAAATACTTGCTATGGTCAATTTAGGGAGGAAGCACAGTGATTGGGGTCCTGATTAGCAGGATCCCAGTCATACATACTGATCCTACCTTCCTACAGTATCTAATTACTTTTTGGCCAACTAAAATGATGACTATGTAAGTAACTTTTCGCCACCCTGACTGGATTGAAAGATATAACATAGGGAACAAAATTAGCACAAAACATCAATATCACAAAAATATATCGTGAATCAAAATATTGTGTTTACTTAATTTGCATTTAAAATAATAAAATATTGAGACAAAAATATTGTAGACTAGAATATCATCAAAAACAGGTGAGTACATCAAATATACTATAAAACAATATTTAAAAAGATTAGAAAAATTATTACACAATTCAAATCATATACTTTAAAAACATAAAATTAATTTAAACAATTAATAAAAATATAATACATTAAAATCATTATTACTAATAATACAAAAATATTTTTTTTAAAAGCATAACAAAACACATAGCAAATTATCTAAAAAATAAAATAAAGAAGAATATTGCAACATAATTTGCATATTATTTCATTTTTTAAATCCTTTAAAAATATTTTAAGAAATGATAAAAAATAAAATAAATATTAACAATCCTAACCAAACAGTAGGGAAAGTGTTAGACTTTGAAGGAGTCAGAATTACTATCCCCACTCCAATCTTAGCAACAGTAATGTAAGTATGGGACATTGGAGGGCTCAAATTTACTATTCCAATTCGAACTTCAGCAAAAGTAGGGAGGGTAGGGAGCGTGACCAGGTAGGAGACCAGACACAAAGTATCTTCCCTGAGCTCTGTATGGTAACCTCCCTTTCTCCCCCTTTTGCCCAGTGAATCTAGATAAAAATGCTCCTGGAGGGGGGGGGGGCCTGAGTGCCAGCAATGTACCAGCAGCTTCTGTGAGCTTCCCGGGGCCCCACAAGCTTTTATTATTAAAATTGTCTCCCCGCGGCATCGAATGCAATTGTGGCAGCCATCTTGAGGCCGTACTGCTGGAAGGCCTGATGTTGCGTGCGATGCTTGGGACTATGGAAACCCGCCGAGGCTTGGATGGGAGCTGAGGGTGAGTGCCACAGGGGCTACCCAATGGGGGACAGCGTTACTGTGAAGCAGCCACGGGAGTAACTGAGGCGTTGCGGTGGCCTCCTGAGCCCCTTCCATGCTGTGAGCTACTTTGCTGGCCAGATACACAGTGCGCTTGTCCAGTGGGGCACAGGAGGTGAGGCCTTTCGCCTGTGTCGAACCAAGGGGGCCAGAGGGCCCATTTTGATTGAGATGTCTGTGTCGCTCCACTCACCCCTTCTGGTCTGAACTCTGCTGCACGAGTGGCCTAATCAGAAAAGCAAAACCTAGAGGGCACCTCGCTGACAACCAGAGGGTGCATGGTCAGGAGCCTCTTTCAATTTGAGGCTAGATGGGGGCCTTGGCGGTGGCATGATACAGTGGGACCCGAGGGCAGCAGTTTGATCCCTTAGGAGTCCCCCCACCCCTGCCAGCACTGTGAGTACCTGAATGCAGAGTGATTGTGCCTACAGGCTGCAGATAGATATTTGGCTTATGCTAGTTTGGGGAAAGGCAGAACCCTCCTGAAGTTGAGCCAGCGCTTTCTCCACACAGGGTAGTGGACCCTACAACAGCGAACTGCACCCATGAGGGGACCACCCCACACTAATAACTCAGAGAGACAGGTGGAGTAGTGACCCACAGGCACAGTGGTACTTTGAGGAATCCCAGACTGTTTTGATTTGCTTACCGGCAGGGGACCAGTCTCAGTGTCCCCGGTGGGGTCACGCTTGCTCGGCCCCACAATGGCAGCAAACAGAACCAAGACCTCGTGCCCCTCCTCCATCAGGAACATGCTTCAGAAAAGTGACCCCCCCCCCACCACAGGGAGAAGATCCCTCAACACTGGCTCAGGACCTGGGAGAGAGCCCTGATGCATGGGCTCCAGCGACAAAAAGAGTATATCCAACTGTTGTTGGTTAAGTTTCACAAGGACATCTCGTCGCTTCGCCAAGACTTCAACAGAGCTATCGCTGACCTTGACCAATCCATGCACCAAACAGACTCCCGCCTGACTATAGTAGAAACTATGATCACAGAACACACATTGGAAAATGTAGATTGAACGACACGTTGGAGCCACGAAATGCTTCAAGATAAGCTCAGTGACCTAGAAAATCACTCAAGGTGAAACAACGTTCGCATCAGGAGTTTAGCCGCGTTTGTCTCACAGGTGGAACTTGAAGCACATGTCCAGGCCCTCTTTGCCCATCTACTACATTTACCAGACAATCAACTGGTGCCCCTCGATCGCACTCGTAGAGTGTTCTCGGCGTTCCAGCAGCAGAAGAATCTGCTGCCGGACACCCTCACCAGAGTTCACTACTTTCACATGAAAGAACGTTTGATGCAGGCGGCCACACGGCAGGAACCAGTAACGTTTCGGGGAGATACCATCATCATAAACCAAGATATTCCCACTCACATGCTGGCCCACTCCAAGGAGTTCAAGAATGTCAGCCAACATCGCCAGACTCATAAGATCTCCTACCGGTGGGGTTTTCCACTCTGCCTCCACTTCAGCTTTTAAGACAAGAGGATGGTCGCTCGTGCACAGATGGAGGTACGAGAAGCTTTAGGGATTCCCCCTCCTCCAGACTCCAAGGCTCCCCAGGATCTGGACAAACTTTCGCTAATTGACCAATCAACGAAAAAGAAAGTGCTCAATCAGAAACATCTGGCCATAAAAGAACACAGACAAGCCTCCTCCGACGGTGACACTCCAGCCTGATCTCTCTTTGTGGCGTTTGGATCATGTGTTTCAGCCATCCGGAGGTGACGAGTAAAGGCATGCTTGTCTCAATGGGCCTTAATTCACCCTAACTAACCATGTCTGTACTTAAGTAAATAGGGGTGGAGGGGGTATATTTTGTGGGGAGCTAGCCCCTCGCCTCTTGGACTATGTCACGCAATCATCTATTTGCTGTTATTTGCATTACTAAGGGGTTGCTTGCCGGGCCTCTTGTTTTACTGGGACCATGCGGGGCGCCCCGTTTGTTCTTTTTTGCATTCTTGTTTAGTTACTTGTTGTAATCTTATTGTTTTTCTCATATTGGTTGACACACTTACGTGGTATACTGTGGGGAGACAAAGGGAGGAAGCACGCCCCCTCGCCACCTCCCTGATGTTGGGAGTAAATTACACACACGACCTTGCAGGTCATCACCCTAAATGGCCAGGGCCTCAATACCCCAATCATGCGTAGGGCATTGACAAACTGGCTGCGCAGGCACAAGGTGGATGTCGCCCTTCTACAGGAGACCCACCTGCTCTGGGATGATGCCAGGCGTTTGCACTCCTATTGGTACCCTACTCAGTCCAGTGTTCATACACTAGCAAAACTAGAGGGTGGCGATACTTCTCTGACAGGGCCTTATATTTAAACTAGATAGCACCCATAGAGATAGAGAGGGCTGTCTAGTGGTTATAAGGGGAGCCCTGGGCACTTTTCCTAAACCTTTTTTCTCTGTATATGGGCCTTGTGTTTAATAAGCTTTATTAAGTAAATAACTGTTACATAAAAGATAGGCCATGAAAAACAATATAACTGTAATATAATAGAAATTGAAAAACAGGCAGTAAACAGAGTAGAAAGCTGTTTTCAATTTATCAATAACATAGGGAGAAAGGGGGAGGGAGGAAAGAAAAAGAAAAGGGGAAATATAAGACAATTCTATAATTGGAGATCATGGGAATAAATTGTAAACCTATTAAAGAAGGAGCAAATACTTAAAACATCAGAAATGCAAGCCAAAAGTGAAAGGAAACAGGGGAACAGTAAGGTAGAGGAGAAAGCAGAGACAATAATGATTTATGGAGGTTGAAAATTCTCAGAACGATTACGTAACGCATGCATTGAAATCTTAGATAATTAATTGGTTAATGATGACCAAAATAAATCTCTATTTACATATAGTTTAACAAAGGAGGCAAATGCAATATCTAATCTATGATAATGACAGACATTATTCCACCAGGACTTCACTGAAAGTTTAGTTGAGCATTTCCAGTTAAGTGTGATTTGCTGGAAAGGTAAGGCCAACATCAAGTCAAATAAACCTTTTTCATGTAAAGCCAAGCCCAATGATTCTGATAAACTTCCTGTAAAAAGAATAATATTTGAAAAAGGCTCATGTAGGTTAAAAATAGCTGAAAGGTGCTTCCAAACATCCTTCCAAAAGGAATAGACAGCAGGACAATAAAATAGTAGGTGCATCAAATCAGCCATAGGAGAAAGACAGGACCAGCAATCTTTATCATTAGTATGTGTAAAATTAGCTATGGATGAGGGTGTATAATATAATCCATGGTAGAGAAAGAACAAGGAGTGAGTAGTGGAAGCAGTCCTAGAAATCTTTAAAGACCTAGCCCATAGTTTGTTCTAAAAATCTATGCTGCAATCACAATCCAGATCCATCTCCCAAGCAGTTTCTATCTTAGATTTAGCTCGAACAACATCAGGAGTAAGAAGATGTTTATAGATCAAGGAAGCTTTAGGAATTACAGTTAAGACTCTGAGTAGTGGATCCACTAAGGGAGTAGGTTCAATAGAGGGGAGAGAATGAAACACGTCAAGGATTATTTCCATGAGGGATGAAAATTTGTGCCAGAACGAGCGCGGGCATTTAAAGGAGTTCTGAAATTGAGGAAAGGAACACGGGGATAAACCATCAAACACATCCCGAACCCAGATAACACCCCTAATTCTCCAGGATTTCCAAAAAAGAGGCCTATTATTAATGGTAATAAGACGATTGTACCAAAGGGGAGACTGAAGGAAAGCATCCCTAGAGATAATTTCCAATTGATAATGAGGTTTTAATAATGAACAAGTGTGTTTAAATAGCGGAAGAGAGGTAACGTTGACCTTTGTTGTGAAGGCGAGGACTTCCTTAACAGAAAAAGGTGCAAGTAAGGAACGTTCAATTGTGACCCACAGAGGTGTAAAAGGGGAGACTTCAGTAAGAAGCCATTTAGAAGCTAGTCGAAGAGAAAGGCCTTATGGTATAATTGGAAGTCAGGAAAGTTCACTCCTCCCACAGATTTAGGTTTACGAAGATGTGACAGAGAAATTCTAGATTTTTTATTGTTCCATAAAAATTTGGAGAGAAGAGAATCAAGTTTTTTAAAATAAACGTTTGGGATGTGAATGGGAATCATAGAAAGAATACATAATAAAATAGGAGTAATCATCATTTTAATAGAATCAAGACGTCCCCACCAAGAGAGAAAGAGAGGATTCCATGAGGAGATAAGTTTAGAAATACGATCAATCACTTCCTTCATATTAATTTTAACTGAGTCTAATATGGAATTATTAAACCAAATGCCTAAGGATTTGATTTTAGAACTGTTCCAACGAAACCCGGTGGCATCAAAATGTTGTTTAAAACAGAATTTAGTAATGGGTAGAATTTCTGTTTTGTCAGAATTAATTTTATACCCTGAAACAAGGGAGAAGTCTGAAATTTCTTGCATAAGGGGAGGGATAGAAGTTTCGGGATGAGATATAAAGAGTAAGATGTCGTCCGCATAAACAGATAACTTCAAATGTTGATCACCATAAACAAAACCAGAAATAGATGTATTTTGACGAATATGAGATTAAAAGGGGTCCAGTGATAAAATAAAAAGGAGGGGTGAGAGAGGGCAACCTTGAAGTACACCTCGCTGTAAATTAAAAAATTGAGAAACAAGACCATTAACTACAACAGAAGCTTTAGGAGCTGAGTATAACAGAGAAATCAGAAAAATGAATTTAGGACCAAAACCATGCCATTGTAGAGCTTTAAATAAAAAGGACCAGTTCACTCTATCAAAAGCCTTTTCTGCATCGATAGAGACTGCAGCTAGAGGATATGGTAGAG
Organism: Calotriton arnoldi; assembly: GCA_963921515.1. Taxonomy (NCBI): domain Eukaryota; kingdom Metazoa; phylum Chordata; class Amphibia; order Caudata; family Salamandridae; genus Calotriton; species Calotriton arnoldi. The sequence continues at coordinate 85,446 of CAWUFW010016324.1, forward strand.
TTGAGGCCTTATTCAAAACATTAAATAATAAACGAGAGTTGTCCGATGTTAATCTACCTTTAACGAAACCACATTGCTCTAAGCCAATTAGTTTCGGTAGACGAGGTTCAAGGCGTAACACGAGCAATTTGGCAAAACTTTTGTAGTCCACATTCACTAGGGAAATAGGACGGTAATTTTTACAATGTTTGGGATCCCGACCATCTTTATGGATTAAACAGATTGTAGCTTCTAAAAAAGTGCCCTGTGCCTTACCAGAAGTATGAAAATATTGACAGAGCTGTAAAAGTTTTGGAAAAAGAAGATTTTAGAAATATAAATAAAATTCTACAGTGAAACCATCCGGGCCTGGAGTTTTATTTTTCTTAAGAAGACTTCAAGATTGAGATATTTCCAGGATGTATAGATCAGATTCTAGAGGAGCAAAGTCTAGGTTTACATGAGATGAAGGTGGGACGTGGTTAAGATATGTATCGATAGAAGAGGGAAGTGAAGAGGACTCTGGGGTATATAGATTTTTATAAAATTCCATGAATTCATTTAAAATGTCTTGGTCTTTAAAGAGGAGTTTCTCCGTCTGATGAGTGAATAGAATCTATCAAAACACGTTCCTTCCGAGACTTAAGGTAATTAGCCCGGAGCTTGGCAGCTTTATTCCGTCCACCATAATACCGAGCACTTGTTAGGAGAAAGAATAGACGAAGCATTATCAGTTGATGTTTTATTAAAGTCAAGTTTCGCACGAACAAGCTCCTGTAAGGCAGATTCAGATGAGGATGTATTAAATTGGTGTTCTAAACGTTTGATATTGGCTATCAAAACTTTCTGCTGATTAAGTAATTGTTTCTTTTTCCGGAAACAAAGTCTATAATGAAACCACGTGCTGTAGCTTTAAAATAGTCCCAAAGTTGTGAAGGAGAGGTATCTGGAGACGTATTAAAAGTAAAGAATTTCTCCGTAAAGGGAATAAGAGAATGTAAGAAAAACGGATTAAATATAAGAATCACACTATCAACATCGATGTGGAGAAAGAAGAGGAGTCTTGAGAAAAGAGAATTATAGAGTAAAATATCCAATAAAATCACTAAGAAAAAGGAAAGGGAAAAAGAGAATGGAAAGAAGAGAAGGAATAAGCGAGATAATAAGAGAAGACAGTACATGTCATACAAAAAATGACGACTGAAATACATATCTGAAGGGGAAACAGACAGAAACTAGGACTGGCGACAGACAACAAACACGGCACACCCGACAGGGGAGACTAACCACGTCAGGAAGTCAAAAAGGAAGGCGAGGTTATGGAAATGAATATGTAGGGAATCCAAACGATCTGTAAAAAAGATAAAAGTAAAAGACACAACATGGATGATTATAAACAGATATAATTACCAAAACATAACCTGCAAAGGAAATGATTAATGAGGGTTAGAGTGAGCATTACATGAGCCTTTAAAAAATCAGAGAGATTTTCACATAAAAGTCACGTTATGGAAGGAGGACCGGCTGTATCCATGGTAGTCGAAGAGTGTGAATGAAGACATTTTCAAAGGTCTGCAGGGTCTTCAAAAGTAGAGGTGTTGTTTTGAAAAGTTACTTTGAACAAGCTTGGATGGAATAAACCATATCGGGCACCAATGGAACGTAAAGCTGGTCTAAGATCTAGAAATTCCTTCCGTCGTTTAGCTGTTACTGTTGAGACGTCTTGGGATATGAACACTTTAGATCCTGACCATATTAATTGCTTCTTAAGTTTGGCCGCGTTCAGGACTTGCAAAAGGTCTGTGAATTGCAAAAAAAGAAGGATCACGCCACAAGGTCTTGAGGGAGCAGATGTGGAAGAAAGGTGAGGGCCCAGCCTGTGGGCACGCTGGATATTCAGAGAAGTCAAAGCAGGGAGGTCCAAAAGCTTCTGAAGAAAAGAGGTGAAAAAGGTCACAGGGTTGTCTCCCTCGATACCCTCAGGAAGACCATACAGACGCAGATTGTTGCGCCTATTTCTGTTTTCAAAGTCCTCAGCAGATTTTTTCAAGAGAACCACCTCCCTCTCCAAAGACGACATTTTTGTAGAGGTATCTTGAAGGTCACTGACGTGTTGTTCGACCGTGGATCTCCTGGAATCAAGCGTAAACCATTTAGTGTCCAATACATGTAGGCATGTATTGGTTTCCTCTATAAATGGGCGTAAAGCACGTATTTCCTAAAGAACAGTGTCTAATGACACAGGCGAAGCAGGTTTCGTTGGAGAAGGAGGATCTTGTTTGAGTCTTTTGTTAGTAGATGAGGGCGAATTTAATTTTAAAGGCACAATGGATGAAGGAGCTGCTCTGGAAGAATTAGAATGAGCCATATTGACTGGGTTGCGCAAGTCATCCAAAGGGGGTGCCAAGGAAGTTGAGTGCGTCTCAGGCAAACCAGTAGTAGATTTTTTGCTAGAATGCAATAGCTGTTTAGATCTGCCCATGAAATACGAAGTTCCAGAAGAACCAGCGTATAAGAGATAAATAAATAATACGTTCTCCCTTTATTGAGAAATAAAAATAAAAAAAGACCCGTGGCGTGAAAAATGCCCTTTGAGAATAGCTGGAGCAAGGTACCAAGAATTAAGAGATATAAGTCTCAAAAGCCAATGCGCAAACACAGCACCTTATGTGAGAAGCAGAGCTGAAAGGAAATTCCAGTCAGGAGAAGAAACAAAATGGCAGCCGGAAGGCAAGAGAAGGTGTCTCACAACGTTTTACATATCCAAAGGTAGGAGGAAGGGTCCAGAAGACAGCCTCATGGTCAGGGGACGTTTCGCAATGGAAACCTCCCCTTGGATTCCAGAAAATGGCGCTGGAACCGCCGAAAACCCCTGACGATCTCCCGACTTAGCGCGGAGCTCCGAGCTCAGGCGGCCATCTTGAAAGGCGCCTCGCGCGCGTCTCTCTGTATATGGACCTAACAATGAGAAAGAGGCCTTCTATGCCAATCTCTTCCTGAGGGTCTCCTTCTTGCACGAGGTGACATACTCCTTGGCAGAGATCTCAACGTCTCCCTCGAACCTAGATGCGATAGATCCCATACCCAGCAGAGAGAGCCCCCTCCGCCCCAAGCCCTCACCCTGGGCCTACTTGACCTCTCTTTAGTCAATGCTTGGCGCCACCTTCACCCCCACCAACGGGAGTACACATTCTATTCTAACGTCCACAGGATGGACTCCCGTATTGATTACTTTTTAGTCTCCCTGTTTCTACTTCCTTGCCTAATAGACACCGTGATCAACGTCAAAGTCCTGTCTGATCACGTTTCAGTGAGACTAGACCTGGACCCCAGCGCCCCTCAACCCCTGTTTCCAAAACCCTGGGTCACGAATGAGATAGCATTTTTACGATCCGACTCTTTGCAATCACATAAAAGATATGCACGAACACTGTTTTGCTGAAAATGACACTGGCGATGTGACCGCAGCGAACCCCAACGACTCTAAGGGATGCAGCAAAAGCGGTCATCAAGGGGGGACGCCTATCACCCACGGCGGCGTTTGAAAGGGCAGCCAAGCTCCGCAAACAAGAACTTGAAACTCAACTCCAGCAAGCTGAGTCTAGACATAAGAATGGGGGCTCCCGCAGGACCCTGAGAGATCTTCGATGCATCAGGGGAGAACTTTAGCATCTATTAATGAAAGAGGGGGCCAAGAAACTTCTCTATGTGGGTCAAACATACTCGGGGATAAGGCTGACCAGCTCTTAGCCCATAAAATACAAATTCCCGGACGAGGTTAGGACAGCAATCTGCAATCTCCCAACACGTAAACCCCCCTGCGCAGACGGGTTCCCAGCTATCTTTTACAAGGCCTTTGCATCCTACTAGCTGAACCTCTGGCACAAGTGTTTAATTATTTTTAAAGTCAGGCACAGTCACTGACACGATGCTAGAATCCCATCTTACATTACTCCTGAAACCCCACAAGCCCAAACATGTAGCGCTTCATATCGACCAATTGCACTTTTGAATTGCGACGTAGAAATCTTCACATCCATTCTGGCTGCATGTCTTAACCATATCTGGCCAACTATCATAGCACCTCAGTAATCCGGTTTTATCTGCAACAGACAGGCCAATGATAATACTCGCCTAGCTGTTGCCCTTATGGAAGCAGCAGAGCGGATCCTCCAACCCCTGGTACTCCTCTCCCTGAATGCTGAGAAAGTGTTTGCCAGGGTGAAGTGGACATACCTGTCGAAGGTCTTGGCTAAAACTCACATGGGCCCAAAGATGAAAACCTACATGCAAGCTAACTTCAAGAAGCCAGCAGTCAAGCTAAAGATAAACGCTTCCTTGACTCCCACTATCAATCTCACAAGAGGGACCCGTCAAGGGTGCCCCCTGTCCCACTCAATTTTTGCTCTATCCATGGAGCCTTTAGTAGCAAAAATCCAGCGTAACCCTGCAATCCATGGTATGCGAATCGGCGACAGAGAGCATAAACTGGCCCTATTCGTGAATAACATATTATGCTTTATCACCAATCCAGATTCCTCCAATCCGGCATTAATGAGGGAACTCGATCTGTTTGTATGGACATCCGGCTTTAAGATTCATTTCTCCGAATCCTGAGACATGGGAGTAGCTGATCTAAAGAGTAGTTGCTGTGAACCCATCAAGAGGGTGGATTTTCACTGGATGACATCAGCTATTACTTATCTTGGGGTTCAACTCCCATCACATACTAAGGGCCTGATTATGATGCCAGTCAGACTGACTTTCGCGGTCCTGTCGGAGGCGGTCAGAAAGATGTGTCTCGGTGGAAGTGGTCGGTCCAACGGCCGGTTTACGATGCATGCATCCTGTACTCCGACCGACTGCTAAAAGACCACTGACTCCGACAGCCTTACTCTGACTGCAGAGATGGCGTTCGGAGAAGAACAGCATCCATAGGGCAGTGCAGGGATTTCCAACCGCTGTCCGGATTACGATGTGGGTTTACGACGAACCGATCGTGGCGGTCCAACTGCCTGCTTGAGTCGTCGGAAACAATGGATTTGGAGGTGCATATTCACCCAAATCCGCTTCTCTCCAGCAGTCTCCACCGTGGATCCCTGCCTCAAGGTCCCCCCTGCACCTGAGCAGCTGAACCCCGATGACTACGATCCTGTGGGCGCCGGCATCCAGTTAAGTTCTTATGTGGTATGTATCCCCATTGACTGGACTGTGCACCTTCTGCCACATCCAGCAATGTGGTACATGGTGCCCAAGGCATATCCCCACATATGGCATGCATGTGTGTACAATTCACATATTTTCTGTGATTTTGTTCCCATTTGCAGTGACATATTTGGGGATATGTGCTCCACCGAATATGCAACTGCAGCGGTAGCAGCGGTTGCATACGTAACACCTCCCTTTTCAAAAATCTCTACTGATGGGGCAACTGCCTTAAAATGAACTTTATGCCTCGCATCCTCTACGTCCTCCAGACCCTCCCACTTACTATACCTAAAACGACGCAAACACAGATATGCAATAAAATGCTCAGTTATGTTTGGGGGGCAAGTCACCACGAGTAGCTCGGACGACTCCATACCGGCCTACTGCTGATGGTGGAGAAGTGTGGCTCAATGGTTAGAGCGGCAGACCCAGATGCAGAGATCTGGCCCGGGACCAGGGTTCAATTCCCGCCTCTGCGGGTCTTGGGCTCAATTTCCTCGGACCTGATAATTCTCGCCTCGGTGCCTATTCTAATCATGGGTCCCACTCTGCAACTCTGGGCAATAGCTTGCTTAATCTCCACAACGGCCCCACCAGCGCTGGGATGCCTGGCTTCACCTTGGGGGTGCCCAGGAGTGGACATTTCACAGGGAAAAGCCAGGAAGGGTTCCACAGCGGTATGCGTACAGCGCCAGGAAACCCCAGGGTATCAGTGCGCTTTACAAGTACAAATTCATTTCATTTCATTTCATGGTGGCCTGGGGTTCCCAGACATTTCCACTTATATCCTGGCAGCACAACTTCGGCCCTCATTTGATTGGAATCACGATCCTGACAATAAACCAGGGTGCAGGTGGAACAGGTCTTTTTCCCGACCCCTCTCAATGGCATTTTTTGGCTTCCCATGTCAGCGAGTGCCCCTGATCCCCCACCCCTCCCACTAACTTCCACACTATAAGCCCACTGGCGAGAGGTTGGAGGTGGATGACAATTCCCATTGTATCCTTTTCACTCATTCCTCTTGCGCCCAACCGGGACTTCCCTCCAGGTGCAGTACACCCAGATTCCTTCTGTTGTGACCACAGGCGATCCCCCAAGCTCAGGGACTTCTATGATGACAGCGACCTGAGAACTAACGAGAACCTAAGGGAGAAATTCACCCTGAATAAACAAGACGCTTACCAGACAGGCCAGGCTTTACACTGGGCTGAACGATCCTCCGCTCGCCTGGCCATGCAAAGAGAGGAGACACCTATATAATCAATATACCTTTCGACTGTCAGACGCAAACGCATATCGTGGCTATATTGCCATATACTTAACCTTACTCCACCAAAGAAACAGGCCTACATGAAACAGTGGGAAAGGGAATTGGTTATAGACATCGCCAATGACACCTGGGGAGCAATATGGAAAAGGGCCTCCAAGTCGTCTATCTGCCTCCGCTATAAAGAAAACTCCTACAAAACTCCTCACACAATGGTATTTGACACCAGTGCAGTTACACAACATGTTTGGGAGCTCAGACTCCTGTTGGAAGGAATGTGGGGAGCGATGTGCATTTCTGCATACATGGTGGACATGCCCGAGAGTGATAACATTCTGGGACGAGGTCCTCCTCATGATACACAAAGTAACCAGTATCACTCTCCCCCGCAATCCATCGCTGATCCTCTTGGGCGACCCTGCCACAGAGAAAACTCTTCAGTTGTCAACTCCACGTGGTGATTCCTTTCCCATCTACTACTATCCACAAGGCTATACATAGCACAAATGTAGACACAACCTCAAACGCCCACACTAAACCTATGGTGGGGAAAACTGTGAAATCTGTATGCCATGGAAAAGCTTACTGCTATCCTCAGGGACAGGGTGGCTAAATTCGATGAAACATGGTGTCCTTTCACTACACATATACGACGAAAAATAGAATAGGGGGAATACATCTCACCATGTCTAAAACGCTGAGGGCCTCCAATATATGGGTTCTCTCCCCCTCAAACTCAAAGAGTGACCCACCCTGGCCCATCTTCCTCTTCCTCTTAGACCTAGCCTCAATATGAATCAACCCTACTTTGTTGTGGAGTATTTTTCATTGACATGATTGAATACTGCCTGTTTCTTTTTTGTACGAACAACCTGGGGGGGAGGGGGTTGTTGAGTATCCCAGTGCATTGCTGGATTTCTCCTGTTCACCCAGCATGTGTAATCTTGGGAGGTGGTACGTGCTGAATCCTCTTGTCTTCTTGTCTCCTTTGATACTTATGATAATGCTGAAATGTGTGTCATGTTTACCAAAATGCTAAATGAAGTTGTTAAAAAAAAGTAGGGAAAGTATTATACTTTGAAGGGGTCAAATTTACTATTCCCTCCCCAACGTAAGTAACAGTAGGGATAGAGTTGAACTTTGGAGGGGTTATATTTACTATTCCAAATCCAATCTAAGTCAAAGTATGGAAAGTTTTTTGTTTTGGACTATTCCCAATCCAATCTGAAAACCAGTAGAGAAAGAGTTGGATGTTTGGAAGGGTCAGTTTTACTCTTCCCACTGTAACAGAAGCAAAATTAGGTAAAGTGTTGGACTTTGAATTGGTCATATTTACTCCCCCCACTCCAATCTGAGCAACTGTAAAAGTGTTGCACTTTGAAATGTTCAGATATACTAATCAACTCCAATCTGGGCAACAGTAGGGAAATTGTTGGACTTTGGAGGTGTTCAATTTACTATATCCACTCCGATTTAAGAAGAAAACATGGGCGAGTTGCATTTTTGAAGGGTTCAGATTTACTATTCCTACTCTAGTCTAAGCAACAGTAGATTAAGTTTTAGACTTTGGAGGGATCAGATTTACTATTCCCACTTCTAATGTTTTTAAATAAAAATTGTAAAACATATTTAAATTAATAAATGTATTCATTAAAATAAAACAGATAACATTTAATTTAAAAATAACTTTCTTATATTACAAGCAAAAGAAAATAATAATATACTTTAAATTAAAACACCTCCCTTCCTGCTGCCCTGAATAAGGAACACTGACAAACAATTAAAATAATGAAGAGAATAATATGGTAAAAGTGAAAAAAATGTAATATTAAATTAATTGCTAAAACAGTTGAAATTAAAACATATAATAAATATAAAATTAATTAACATGGCTTAATAATTAAATAAACTGATCATTCAGTTACCCAATTAACATTAATCAACAAATATTTAAAATAACATTTATTCATTATTTGTTTAGATAATTAATTATAAAAATTAAATTACATAATAAAATTAATATAATTTAAAAAATAATTATTTATATTTTAAAAATCTTTCCACCTCTACAAACCCAACAAACCGATTCTAAATTAACAATTTCTAATTAAATTAAAAATACATTTAATATAAAAACTTTCAAACTATACCAAAACAAATTAAATGCAAATTGTATTATAATATTACTAACTTATAACACTAAAATAACTAATAATTACCAAACTAATTACAAAATGATATTTTATGCAACTATATTAAACCAAACGAGATTATACACAGCTATAAAAGCTAAATTAAATACCTAAAAATTATATTCTTGCCTTTTCTATTAAATCCCATGATATTTTTGACATCACGATATTCTGGCCACAATATTTGTGATCAATGACATTTTTGGTTCAATTATTTAGTCAAACATCATTGGATGACCAGTCACTAGACAGTCATGACATGACACCACTGTAAACTTGGTCTTGTAATCTTTGCATGGAAGATACAAGGCTTTGCCTCAGTCAAGAAAGACTTCACTGTCTATTTGGTTCATGCTGCAACCAATATATACTATCAATAGATTATTGTGCTTGTGTCACTTGGTTCTAGAAAAGATCAGCGTAATCCGGTGGTACTGTGGTAATAGCTACTATACTCGGAGATTGAGATGACTCAACTTATCTTACCCTGTTTGGCTGTAGAAGGCATCAGTTGTCCCATGATGGTTCATAAGATATGTGAGATAATGACTGAATCAAGAAAGCAAAAGAGATCAATGTGCTTGATGGAGCATGGGCACTTTTCATAGCTGTCAAATATCATAGATTTTTGTGACCTGCCAATATAACCATATGATCATTTTGACCTTACGGTTGCCACACTCTAAATCATTATACCAGTGAGCGAATGATTTTTTGATGGCTAACAATTGCTTGTCATCTATAATATAATTGTGTTCTGTGCTCACAGAGTGCAAGAGTAATATGATCCTGCACATAAGGCATCAGTTTCCGTATTCCGTTGGGATATGAATTCCCACAGCAAATGAGAAGACACTTGCTTCCACTATGAATGGTAACTGGACATGTAGATGTCAGAGTATCAGAGCAGAGGGAAAGTCTATCTTAAAGTTGAGGAGAATGATTCTTTGTGTTCTTCACCCCACTGAAATAAAGTTCTTTTCTTAGACAAGTTGACGATGGGCTGAATGATAGCTGAGAAATTCTGAATAAAGTACTGATAAAATTTGGTAGTGACTACAGACATCTGAATGCCTTTCAAACTGTTAGAGCGAAGGCATTCTAGAATGGCTTGTGCATTTGAGGTGTCCATTTCACTACTCTTTTCTGATATTTTAAATCCTGGAAAGGTGATCTATGAGGCTTCAAAAAGAAATTTCACTAACTTTGCAGAGAGTGAGATTTTTCTTAGTTGTGTAAGAACTTTCTTAGCATGTTCAATATGTTGCTGGACATTCTCAGAATATATCAAAATGTCATCCAAGTATACTACCATGAAAGTTTCCAAAACATTTAAAACTGTCTCTTACAAAATCTTGAAAAGTAGCGGGGCATTACAAAGATCAAATTGCATTACTAGCTATTCAGAATGTTCATAGAGTGCATTGAATATCGTCTTTATCTCACTACCTCTCTGATTCTGAGAAGATTGTAAAATTGAGTTTGGAAAAGATCTTGGCAGATTTTATCTGAGCTAATAACATGGACATGAGAGGAAGACAAAAGTGATTGCAAATTGTGATGAAGTTTAATTTAAGGTAGTCTTGGTTGATCCTCCCTATGAGACCTTGGTATAAAAATGGGAACCCCCATCGGTGAGCTGCAATGTCTGATAAATCCCTTGTCTAACGTTTCTCTTATATATTGTTTTAGTACTTCAACCTCCTTCACAATAAGGGTATCATTCCATCAAAGTAGGATTGAGGCTCCAGGGACTAAATCAATTGCACATTTATATTGTTTGGGAGGAGGAAGTGTCTGCTTCTCTTTTTTTACGCAATCTCAACCATGTAATCTCAACTCCTGTAATCTCAATCAGGTGGATCCAAATCCTAATGGGAGACTGTGGCATCAATTATATCAAAGTGGATGGTTTCTATATGTCTACAAAAGATACTCATAGGAAGAGGTTAGTTTCTCTCTTTACTCCCCCCAAACTAAACGAAGTGTAATCAATTCCCTTTATGTCAAATAGTTCACCTTTACAGTTATTACGAGTTATAGTCTACAAAATAAGCTAAGGATCCTTAGTTCAGCAAAGTATAGAGGGCAAGCATTATATGCCACTTTGCTTCCCAGCACATCATGCACCAGAGACATTTGGGGCCCACTTTGTACATATATGGGCATTTTGACTCTCTAAAACACTGCTTCCTGTTTTATAATGAAAGGACCGGGCCCATAAGTTCCAGACCTGTTCTAGAGTCACAATTCAATGGTTCTTTTTCGCAGCATGAAAGTGTAAAAGGGAGAAAAGTCGTTAGGAGGTCAATCAATTAGTCAATAATTCGCTAAGATACATAGTAATCATGGACAACTACTTTAAGTTAGTTTGATTTATTACAAAGCCAAAAATAACTGAACATAGAGACACCTCAATACAAGAGTGTAGAGATACATAGGAATTAGCATAAAGCCAAATCTACGTATCCAGTTTAGACGATGCAACATAAGCAAAACAATTAGTTCAAGAAGTAAGATACAGAAAATCAGGAATCATGAGTCCAAGTTTCCCTGCTTTGAAGGTTGGTGAATGAAAAGCATTAATTCTGTCCCTACTCTAACACTAAGGTGACATCCCTACTTAAGAATTTTCAGATGAAGAAGTTAAAGGTGTCAGTATGTGGAATCTTCCTAAGAAGCCTCTCCACGATCAATGGGTCATGTAGCATAACGCTACCAAGACAGAGCTTGCTCTAAGATGCTCTCTCTCTGTAGGCAAGAAGTGGGGCACTATCCCTAACTTCAACAACAGTTATCCGTAGGTAGCATTCCCAGGGTGCAGTGCGAGTCACGCCATCTGCTGTGAGTAGAGTCCTGGAGGTGATTTTCCACAGGACAACGGTGTACTTTTCTTGATACAATTTGTCCTTGGTTCCCAGGCCTTCTCCTGTGTGAAGCACAACGACCTTCCTTTATCGACTCAAGCCACATGATTGTAACCTCTTCTCTCCTTGCCTGACTACTAAAACAAAGACATTATTCTATCTAATGAGAGCACTTCTTTCACCTACAACACAAAACGTGAGAAAGAACAAATTTCACAGCACATGAAATTCAAACTGTTAATTCTAAAGCGAGAGTTTTCAGGGAACTGCATTTCAGGCCTATGAGATTCAGCTAACATAAGAAAGCATCATATGAGTTTTACGAATTGACATACCATTAAGGCAACTTCAATTGATGCATTTGCCTACTTATGAAATGTCATGATTAATAAGCACGCTTAGTACATAAACAGTGGTCAGTTGCACAGCACGATTTCTTCACGTTAAGGTTTCCTGCTAGTTACATCCATTTTCCAGGTTGTTTTTCCAATGCTACTTTAAATGGCCTAAAATACATCATGTTTTCATGTTAATACATTTCACCAATTCTAACACTTTGCATTAATACAACAAAGAATTATATGCAGGTGCGGTCTATACGTGATTATAGTGCACACCTACAAATAAAATGCGATTTCCACTCTATCAATAAAATATGATGTTACCTGTTATCAGTTTGGGTATCGTTCTCATTTAATGCTCCGGGGGTAATCTGGTGTAACACTACCTGTGCCTTCAATTGTGATGTTGCTTTGTGTTGCATGCAGTTGTTGTGCCTGACCACGCCAGAATACCCCTTCAGGGTGAGTTTGGCACATTATAAATCCTCATAACGTAACCACATAGCATAACAACATAACATAACATAGTAAGGTGTCTGCCGTTTTTATGCTGCCCCAGTTTCTCCTCTGTGTCTTGGGTTTTTCTTGTATCCACTAGCAGGGTCCCTGACTACAAGAGGTCAAAGATTGTGGATGCTGCCGCATGGGTCTCTTTTCGTGTTGGCTGTCGCACTTCTTTGAAATGGGTTGCGTAGGCTACTGGTTGCATCTGTCTCCTGGGAGCCCTGTAAAGGGTCTTTTAACTTCTGTCGGTTATACCCACATGGGCTCACATCCATCACCCGATGGAGTCACGTTGGCCTCTAGTATGGGTCTGCGCTTAGTAGTACTGCACACTCTGTATTGCCCTCTTTTATTCTACTCAGTGCGTTCACTAGGGGGGCGCCTTCTGTCTCATGCAAGGGCCACTCATGATGAGTACTCAGCCAGTAGTGGCATAGTACTGTGGTTGGGTGGCCTGGTTCTTAATTGCCAGTTTTAGTATCATGGCTCAATGTTAGGACATCAGGCCAACTACTATGTGGACCATGCCTTATTCACTTTTCTGGATACAGAATTCAATGTGTCTTCTCTTTCCTGATACTGCCTGTTGGAAAGTGGATTATTGGTAGGGGCAAATGTGGGTCTGCCACTGACAATAAGGCCACTAACACATGATAGGACTCAGCATAGGTCTTAGAAAATTATTCCCATGCTCAACCCTTGGTAGCTTGGCTGCGAGCAGGCAGGCTTAACTTCAAAGACAGGTATGTAAAGCATTTAAAAACACCAATTCAGTAAATAATTAAGACACAATGCATAATAAAAATCCAACACCAATTTATAACAATAGGGAATATTTCTATCTTTAAAATGCCACCAAAACGACAAAAATCCAATGTAGGGAACCGGAGAGATGAATTTTTAAAGATTTATCACTTTATAGTACTTAGAAACCTATAGCACCATATTGGGACATCTGGTCGTGATAGACCGGCTCAAAGTCAAAGTTTCAGGCCGACCGGAATGGAGCCCTGAGCGGCTTCCCCTCGCGGTAAGTCCCGGTCACAGTTTTTACCTTCGGATTTAGAAACTTTTCTGGAGCTTTTTCTCGTGGGGTCCCTCGATGCTCTTCACCAGGCCGGATTCGGTGAGGGTTCGCCGGCCTCGGATTTCTTCTACTCCCGGTCAAACTCTGGAAGTCGGACCTACGGAGCTTTCAGCGGGACGAATCTGGATGGCTTGGCCGGCTCTCGGTTGAAGGCAGGCGGCTTGGCTGACCAGGTTGAGTCGGTCCCCCTATGGAGCTTTTTCCCAAAGTTGCTCCAAAGTACTCCAAACTCCTGGAACTTCTTCCTGAAGTTCCCCAAAGGGTCCCAAAGTGTCTCAAACTCACTCCAAGGGTCTGGAAGCTCCAAGATGGTCCTTGAAAGTTGAGGACTTCAGTTCCCACAATCCACTTGGACAAAACCCTTACAAATCCACTGGTAGTTTTCCAGGTTGCGGATTCTTGGTGGTGATGATCCAGGTGAGCTCTGTTAACCTGTAGCTTGCAGGGAGTCCACTCTTTAGTTCTTTTGCAGCAAGGTAGTCCACAGGGCTGTAGTTCCAGATGGTGCAGTCCTCAGAGGGCAGGCCTTAGCAATTGCACATCCAACTTCTCAGCATGGCACAACGTCTTGCTTTCTTAAGTTTCAAGCAGCAGATCTGAGGGGCTCTCCCCTTCTCAGATACTTATTCCAAGTTCTATGGGTCAAGCAGTAGGTCACTCCTGACCAATGGGGGCAGGGTAACTCCCCAAAGATATGACCACATCCTGTAGAGTGTGGCATTATTTTGTCCCAGAGTGCATCAAATCTTCTAAATTCATAATGGCTGATTTTCCAGCAGAGAGTTAGGAGCTGGCTAAACACACCCCTAGGATGGCTATTTCCATAGTCTCTCCCCCTTGCATCTGCTCAATCCTTCCTTAACCTAGCATCTGGTTTGGGGTCAAAAGTTTAGAGTTGTAAATGGCACTGGTTTCTTCCCTCCCCTTTGAAGACCATGGTTTACGACTCCTCCCCCTGCCCTGGCATTCCTGTGGAACAGCACACTGCCCTCCCAGAAGAGCTGGGTAACCCCAGGGCTCTTTATCACCTCTTCAAAGCAGGCTGGCTAATCCACTTAACTCTGGCCAATCAGGTCAGACCACTGGAAGACTGAATCTGGACCTACAAACAAGAAAGTCTTATAACTTCTTGTCTGTACATTTTAGGAGAAATTCAACAATATCATATTGTTGGATTTATCACTACCATTCTGGGAAGTCTTTGAATGGAAGTTCTATCATTCCCCTATCAGGAGTTATTAGTTAATAACTTCTTGCCATGTTAACCTATGTGGCATGGGTTTTGCAATGGAAAAAATGACTTGGGCCATGTTCCCAGCACCAGGACTTGCAAAAACATATTTTATAAGTACTTCGCCTATATCTACAGGACCCCCACCCCCTGGATCACTTAGGGGGGATTTTAGGGGTTCTGAATCTGTAGAAATATTCAGATCCTCCCTCCACAGTGCTCCTAGCATCAAAGTCGAATTTGGGCAGCACTTTATCACAATGTGGGGAGTGAAATGTGAAATTTCACTTAACCCAGGGCATATAAAACTCATGTTATAAGTGTCCACCTTATAAATACCTGACCCCCCACCCCTGGGACACCTAGGGGAGACCCTGGGGGTTCCTAATATGCCAAAACATTGTAGGTTATCCATTTTTAAGGGCCCCCAACCACCAAAGTCGAGTTTGGGCACAATTTACTTTTTAAAAGCAGTCATGGAACCCAGGACTGCTTTTAAACTGACCTCAGGCTTCAGCAGTGCACACATGCAAGTGCAGAAAAGGCTGCTGGCCTGTAAACTGCCATGCCCTACTATATACTAGGTACTGATAGGTAGTTTCAATCCCCCTGCCCTATTATGTACTAGGGTCTTATAGGGTAGGTCATGCCAATCACAGGGGTACCCCAACCCAAAGTGTACCCTAGTGTATGTAGGTGTTTTCACTGTATTCTAAATGTGTCTCTTTCAGCATAGCACTGGCCCTGGGCCTGGTTAGGCAGAGCCCAGGGTCAGTCAGAGTCAGTTACCACCAGTACCAGTCAGCAAAAAGTTGGGGGGTGCCCAGGGCACAGGATGACTTTGCAACACTGCCCCTTTACCTTCTACTTCCCTTTCTTTTCCCTTCGCTCCACCCCACATTCACACTTGTTCCCTGTGTGTTTCACGTCCCTGAATGCGGTATCCTCTGGTCAGCTGGACAACTGACCAACAAGGCTAGTGTCTTTCAGATAACTCCATTGCACAAACTGCAGATGGAAATACCTCTTCGAAAAGGCTGGGAACTGGACATTGGAATGTCGATCTCCACAATATCCAATTCCAGAATAGGTGATGTGTTCCCCTTATCCCTCCAGGTGGTTGCTTCAGTGATTGACACCAATGACAGCTCCTAAATCTAATTTTATGACCCAACTATACGCTGAAAGTGGCAACAGATACATGTCTGAGCCTACATCTGGTATTAAGATGATTCTTCCATACTCATTCTTTAAAACATGTAAGCCACAGTGTCTTTGGGCTTGCTCAAGTTGTGATTCTCAAATGGTTTAACTCTGATACGCAGAATACATATGGAAGTTGTAAAAACACGTGCCCGCGTAAAAGAGGGCCTTTCGGCTGTCAGTGAGGCCTGTAGTATTTTGGAACATGTTTTCAATTGTTCCCTTGAAATCCATCGTGAACACGTTTCCCCAATTTTCTTTTCTTAACCAAATATATTTATTTGCAGTATTCTGGATTAAAACATGTTGAAAAATATCTTCTGGCACTACCACAGCACTGAAGTTCCTTTTGATTTTTAAATGTGGTTGCCATGTGATCATTTCTAGACGGACAACTGATATACTGGGAGAGACAGCCGTGCTAAAGAGGTTATGGCCAGAATTTCATTATTATGAGTAATTCATGGCTCTCCCTTGACCCTGTTGAGAGGACCTTGTTATCTCTTACCCGCTCCCTAAAGAAAGGCGTACACACTCAAGCGTCTATTCTTACTGACGCCAATTGAACAAGCTACTGTTTTAGCAATAGCAACACTTTTCCAAAGCGTGCCCACGCTGAAGAGAGCCTCATGCTTGGGTGTGAGACCAACAAAAAGGCTGCTACCTCGCACAAGAGGCGAGGGCTTGTCAGGTCAGGGCGTGATTATGAGTCATTAAGCACAGACTCTCTGGCGAGATACCCTTTGCCTGATCATTTTCCCCAGTGTTCCCGCACCCAGATTTACCCTGTGAGGGACCCGTTTCTACCATCTGGAAAAGTTGCCCTGTGAAATAGCATGAGGATCAGGCATGGGGCTTCGGGCCGCAGTTAAGTATAGCCCCCACCTGACACACTCCTATGGCAAGGGGAGCATGAAAGGCCCCTCTGCCTGCCCACAGCCTGCCCACCCCCCTGAGGCTCTCCTCACCACCACCCCATTATAGGCCAGGGGGCTACCATATACCACCTGCTTACAGCAGGAGTTAAACTGGCGCAGAATTGCCTGCAGACTGGAGATCTAAATCTAATAATTGTACAGCGTAGGGAGACTGGGACGCAATTCCCCAAACAATATCACATTGGAATTGAGAAGATGCCAGAGTGAGCTCTTGAATGTCAAAGCAGAACGGCGCCCCTCGTTTTAGAAGGATTATCAAATATGGAAGAAGTTAAAACTAGGGGGCTTGTAGAGAGGCAGTGCTCTCTCCTCTTGAACAGGCAGTCCAAAGACTATGGCCAATCAGTGATGTAATTAGACTCCAGTTCTGTGATGCTCCGTAGAAAGCATGCCATTGAGCAGGTGAGCAAACATCTGCAGTATCTTTATTTGTGTGTGTGCATGTGTGCGTGGGTGCGCGTGTGCATGTGTATATAGTGTGTGTATGTTGTGCAGGGACATGAACCTTGGCTTGTCAGCTTGTGCTGTGACCCAAACACACGGGTGATGTCACATTGGCACCCTAAATCTCCTGATCCGTTATGAACAAAAGTATAGCATCTTATCGTGGGGATGAACAGCATACTCTCTGTCCTTCTGTGAGGTCTTCTGATCAACAAACTGATCTGATAAGGAGATCCTTATTGTCAGAGCAACAGTCGGTAAATCATGGTTCCAGTCAGTTAGGAGATTCATCGTGGTCACCCCCTGCTACTAGTTGAGGGCCCCACAAGTCCTTGGTGAGACAAATTTGTGAATGGTAGTATGACCTACCTGAGTCATGGGGAGCATGGTGTCTTTCAGTGACGTGACATTCATGGCGGAATGCACTTACATGCGAAACGTGCCCCCTGGATGGCGGTATTTGATGGATTAGATCTAATTTCTAAATGAATTATTCACTATCTCCTCATTTACAAACCTCAAATACATCTCTTCATTTCTCTACTCCTCTCTGGTAGACTCTTAAAAACTATACATTCTTGCCTTGATATACAACATTTTCTGTCCCTATGTTTCATTAATTAATGGCTGTCTGGTGCTAATATGGCAACATTTGATAATCTAGCGATGTGGGGTCTACCAGATTTAGGAAAACTATTTGGAACCTCTTGGCAACATCTAGCTATAATTCTCTTTTTGTCAATCAACTGAAGTGGCTAACGCTTTCTGTATAAATAGGTGGTCCAAAACATCCCTTATTCTGTGATTTCTGTTAATCTGGCATAAAACTTCAGTTTTGATCATTCAACATGTTGCCTTTCATATTTGCAGCCAAAATTCTTTTTACATCAAATCAAAGTCGACTGTAAAATAAATGGTATACCATCTGCGGCAGAATTCATAGTGGTTGCAGTAGATGTAGAGGGTGCAGGTTACTGCTTAAGTCGTGGGTACCACCAGAAGGCTTTTTGTAGACATCGCTGGCAGTAAGAAGTCTGAAAAACAGGAGGATGACTAGTGATGACCAACTAGGTAGCAATTTTCTTCCTACCGCAGGAGCTTTTCGAACCACAGTTTGCGTCTATGCGTATGGTGGTCATGACTTGTAGATTCAAATATATGCATCCAGCTAATCACATCAGCCAAACAAAGTAAATGAGCAGCAGCCTAGGAAACAAAAATGGCCACTTATTGGGGTTTCATCTACATCCTTAGGTATAAATGTCATGCTCAACTCTAGAAAAGCTGAGCTTCTTCAACAAAATCACAAATTAGCTTAAAAATAGTAACAGAGAAGATATATTCTTAGCCTCAAGCTCCATCTCTTAGAGTAGAACTTGCTTCCAATGCCAGTAAGATTAGATAGGGTGCTTTAATATAATTTCTACTTTTTCTAAGCATGCTTGCCAGATCAGACATAGAAGTTACTCTAGGTCAGTGCCTCAAGTTGCCAAAAAATATTTGTGAAGGAGCAGTATAGTGGTGTAGAAGGCTTCATCTTATACCAGTAGTGGTAGCAGTGGCAGTGCTGTTAGCCATTGGGGTTGATTGTAAAGATGTCTTTGCAACCTTATACCATACATGTAGAATCACACAAGTTCCAGAAGATCTCCTAAAGACTAGAAGTGCTTCTTTTGTTTAAAGGGGGTTGCTGGTTCAGGAAGAGGTAGTTGTAAAATATTGTATCACCACAATCTGTGGAAAAAGTAGGAAACATAGGCTGAGATGTTGTCAGAATCCACACAGTTTACAGTTTATCACCGACCATGTCCATGTTCCTTCGCACATTCTCCTCTCTCTCTCTCTCTCTCTCTCTCTCTCTCTCTCTCTCTCTCTCTCTCTCTCTCTCACCCTCTTCACAGCTCCTGAGCCTCCTTCCTACAACAGTGCTTAGAGATACAGAGCTACACAGTTATCGACACATTAGTACCCACAGCGATCAGCACTAGCACTTGCAGCACTGGATACCCCAGGGGTGGCTCATGGTGCTGCAGACCCAGTACTCCAGATGTCAACGCTGTGAAAGAAGAAGAAAGCAGATGGAAGGAAGTTTGTCTGAATGGCAATAGATCTACATCCTGGCCACCCGAAGATGTTTCCTCGTTGCTGGAAGTTCTGTTCTATACTGTGTCTAACCAATCTATCATAGCTATCAATTATCACTACAATATTTCTCCAACAGCAACTTGGTCGGCCCAAATCTCTTTACTGAGTTCTTGAGCAAATTAATTTCTAGAATCAGTTTTGCCATGTACATATTTCTTTGAACTTAGCCTTGTTGGATTTCTCACTGATGGCTTCAAGAAGAAAAATACATCTTTAATTTTTGGTTTAGGCTCAAGGAGTCAAACTGTGGGTTATACACTGTTGTATAATTAAGTGTTAATCAAGATGTTTTTCATCCAGCCCAAAGTACAAATTCTGTACTGTTTGCTGCCCTGTATTATCTTAGGATGGCTTTTGATGGCAAAGGTACCAGTTCGTTGATATTATTGCACCTATCAGCTGTAAAGAAATTCCTCTTTTTGCATGATCACCCCTAAGTTTTTGGACAGATGCTGCTGGTTTTCAACTGATTGGTTCACTCACAATTTGCAAATGTTAACTTACTTATTAACCCCTTCTGTAGGAAACTGGGTTTTTGTTGCAGCAGTCCTCCGACTTGTTGCCTGGTATTTGATGCAACTTTGACTGAAGTGCACTGGGTTCCTGCTAAACAGGTCCCCGGTGCCAGTGTTCTTTCCCCAAAACAAGACAACTGGTCATTTGATCCCCAAGTGACCAGGCCTTTAGCACCTCTGTAAGTCCCTAGTAATTGGCAACTCTGGTACCTAGGGCATAAGTACTAAAGAGGGTCCCTAAGAGCTTCAGCATATCTTGTGTCACTCTAAGGGATCCAGCACCAAACTCATACAGACTGCCACTGCAGGCAGCGTGACAGGGTGCTCTAAAAAGTAAAAACATGACATGTCACACACCTGTGTGCCATGTCCCCTAACACTGCATGTAGTATTTGTAAGTCACCCCTACAGCAGGCCTAACAGCCCTAAGGCAGGGTGCATTATATTACATGTGTGGACATATCTGCATGAGCAGATATGTCCCTGTGATGGCAAGTTCAATTACTGCCAGTACAAATGACCAGGGAAGCAATTTTAACTACTTGTGCTGGGCATTGGTCAAAAACGAGTTCCCCAGCTACATGACGGCTTCACTGAAACTAGAGATGTTTGGTATCAAATATCTCACATTAATAAACCCACACTGATTCCAGTGATGGATTATTAATACATGCACACAGAGGACACATTAGAGGTACCCTCTGGAAATCTGCCAACTACTAGCTAGTGTGCTGACTGACTGGTCCTAGCCAGCCTGCCACCACAGACGAGTTTCTGACCCCCAGTGGTGAGGTCCTTTGCTCTCAGGAGGTCAGGAACAAAGCCTGCTCGGGAAGAGGGTGTTTACGCCCTATCCCACAGGACAACCTGCAAATTAACATTCCAAGGCAGGAAGCTTCAAAGAGCCCACCACCTTTGGAATGCGAATCTGACTTCCCTCACAGGAAAGAATGCCAATCCCCCTTGTCCAGGACCCCTTTTGGCACCTAGATAGGTGGAAAAATTAGTAGTCAGAGAGGCGTGTTCTTCTTCAGGCTAGTTCCACCCCTAAGGTGGGCTACCTGAAGTGAACACGAAAATCAGAAGTCTGCCATCTTTGTGATGGCAAACTTAGGAACTCTGGGGCAGGTTTATGCCTTCTTCCCTCAGGAACTGGTCATATAGGGGGCATAGTGACCCCAGGGGTAAGTAGCCCATTGGCTACAACCCTACACTCCCCTAACACCCTTAAATCTAGTATTTAGCGGAGGCCCTAGCACTGGGAAATCAGATCCTGCTGACCTAAAAGAAGAAGAAGGACTGAAGAGCCAAGAAAAGCAAGAACTGTGGAAGAACTAACTGACTTGGCATGGGCCTGTTCACTGTTCCTGATGATTGCGCCAAAGTCGATTCATCCTGTAAGCTGCTGTGCCTCCAAAAGCCTGGGAGGACTACTAGTGCTTCTGCCAAGACTCAGGAATTCCTGTGGAGCAGTGTAGATGCTTCCCTGCACCCTGCAGTTACCAAAAAAAGAACTGTGAGGACTCTGGACCACATAAACTCGACACCGGTCAGCACCACTGCACCCGTTGCTCCAAACCCAAGTTGAAGTGAGCCAACGGGGCCAGCGTTGTCCTCCAGCTCTCCAGAGAATAATCCCACTTTGGGTTTGCCAGGAGGGGACTCCTCGATGCCGCCTGCAGCCTCTTTGTGCAGCCCAGCTACCGCCAGTGACTCGGCTGTAAAAAACCTGACGCCTCAAGACACCTCTGCACCTGTCGCCCCTCGCCCAAGTGATGGTGGACCGAAGGTGACCCCACATCCCCGAGCATCATGAGACCTGAGCCCCTTGTTTGTTCAGCCTGACTGGTTTCCCAGTCCAAGCCTGCAGCCTATTTTCGACACGACGGATCTCCATTGAGTAACATTGGGCACCCAATGCTGAAAACACCTCTGCACCCGGCAGCCCTAGTGCTTCCCGAGGTGACCTGTTGCTGCTGCCTTGGACCTTGCCCCATATTTACCTTAAGTTCAGGAGATTGGTCCCGTAAGTCGCTGTGAAATACCTGTATGCGGTGTATGTCTTTCCTCCATAGGATAACATTACCGCTTCAGAAATTGCACTCTTGATTTTTTCAAACCTGTAAAAATTCATAACTCGAAATGTGCATACCTGATTGGTGCCATAAGTTATATAAAGATAAGAGTTATTTTTAGGTCGAGCCTAGCGCAACGCGCATGCGCTGCTCTAGGAAATCGGCCTCTTGGAATCACTTCAGCCTTTGTAGAATTTTGTGCGTGTGGTGCTTACACGCTATTGGCCTTTGCGTCTGGCTTTAGCACGCAATTGGCCAAAGGCGTGTGGTTGTCCCAGCTGTTTTGGAAATGTTTACTCCCAGAGCGTTTTGCTCTCGGGAGCCAGCAGCGGCGCGCAGGGGCCATCTGTTTTTAATTAGCATGGCCGCGCTTGTCTCTCACGCAGTCTCTCTCCCCCCTCTTGCAATAAATCAATAAATTGAACTGTCCGTTTGCTCCGTTCATGATGTTACAGTGACGCTTTGTAAAACAAATAATTGCCCTTCACTTACTAAAGTGAGCCTTTTGTTGTCTTCAGGGAAAAGCATATCAGGTGCTTATTATGTTCCTGAAAAAAGACATGGTTACTTTGTAGTTAATACGTTTTGAAAGCATTGTTCGCTGTGTCTAGTATAAAAACAAACGGACTTTCACTCACTGCTTCTCAATGCTGTTGGTTGAATTTTGTGAGCAGGCTCTCAGTTTAGTAAATCTTCTTGTTCCTGTAACACAAATACGAATGCGATTTAGTCGCTGCTTCTTGAAGTAATGAAAAACTGTTATTTTTTGTCTCTATGCGCGAAGTACGACTCACATATCTTTACTTGTTTCCTTCAGTGAACCCCCGGGGCTTGGGTTTGGCGAACACACAGCAGCATGGAACGCTGTTGTCAAATCTGGGCAATTATTTGTGTCCGGCTAAAGTATCGCTTTCAGGGCCTACCAGAAAACTCGGGTGACGTGTGGGAAATGTGTTGATCAATGCATGGGAACAAGGACTGAGTGGATTCCGCATTCTTGCCCGCTCTGGCTCAAACTGTGAAGTTCTTTTTAAGCAAACATCAATAAAATTTCAAATGGGGTAATGTGTACACAAAGCTTACGGTTAAGTGGTTGGGGAGCGCCATTAGCGATGTGTACGTTTTCTTACGATGACCTCGGCGGGTGTATCTTTATTGCTCATCTCCCATCTTCTGCATCTTCAGACAGGGAGAGCCTGACAAGGTTTGAAAGGGCCCTTGGCAGGCCAGGCGGGCCACGCGCAGCTGTGAAGTGCACATTGTTCTGCGTCTCGGGCTAGGCACGAGCCGTGTTTATCTGTCACGCCACATTAATATGCGCGTCTTTTCTAAAGGAAATATGCGGTACAAGATAAGCTGTTGGAAATCTCGGAAAAAAACACAACGTGTCATGTTTTGTTTAAAGATAAATATGCCAGCCTTCTAATTGTGTTTGGAATTTAAGGCTCTGTTGATTCTTGTTTAATTCACCCATTATACAACATCACATTAACAAGTGTACTCTGCACGAGAATCTGCGGTGCTGGTGAAACTGTACAGGATTAATCAATGGGAAACCTTCCTACCTTGCCAGCTCGCCACATTCCTTCCCCCTCTTCTTTTTTCCTACCCTTACCTCTTCCCCTACGCCTCCACCTCCCCCTCCCCCTTCCTCCCCCTTCCCTTCCTTCCCACTCCCAAAACTTTGATTAGAAAGTACAATTCCAACATTTTTTTTTTATTGAAGAAGATATAGCAAGAATTCCAATATAAGATGTCTTTCAGCATAACGAAGGCCTGATGACTCTCCCTGAGAGAGAAAGAGCTTGTTGTTGGAGCCTAATCTTGAGTTATTTTTTGAGGTATATATGTCTAGAGATGTAATGAAAAATACTATTGTAATTGGTGAAAAAAATCGAAGGCAGGCTTTGGAAGGCCATTAGGTTAGTGGGGGAGTTGTTTCCAAATTTTATTTATTAATTGAGATTTAAAAATAATGATAACATCAAATACAAATGTGTGAGAGTACTTACAAAAATATTATTTTAGTCATATGCATCATCAGTGTGTTACACAGAGAAAACAGGATGCAAAGAATGAGGGCAGTAAATAAAACGGGCTCCCGGGGGCCTCACCGGGTCCGCAGGCTCAGTCCTGGGACTGAATACTGATGCGATCCGCATGCTCACTAACCGTGCCCCCATTACACTCAGGATAACAGTTCTCATGCTTTTTGTATGCCCTTCAACTGCTGTCAATGGGTTTGAGCTTATGTCACTAAGCTTTTGAAAGAGGTGTACTCCCATATAGCTTTCAGGAAAGGGAAATTGAGTGTTGGATCAAAGCATTGAATTTTAAATGTAAAGCTCTCATTCCACTAAGTCAAAAACGAGGAGCTGATGAAACAGAGGCAACAGAAAAAACAGTTCCCGCTATAAAAATGTAATTAATACTAACAGAGTTACAGCACCCCTAGGTGATTTGGTTTGCATAGTTGCCACGTAGCTTCATGTTGTGTGTGAGGCCTTCAATCATTCCTGCATGTTGTATTCTGGGAATTGCAGTTTTTTTCTGTTCCATTGCACAGGCTCAAAAATTGTGCTATATAACGTACTACTGAGTTAAAAAGAGGGCTCACTGAACATGTTGCACATGAAAACTTGCAATGCTGGCTGACTACATATTCGGCAGATTTTAACAAAAAAATGTTGTTTCAAGCTCAAAAGAATCAATTTGTCTCACTCTCTCTCATCCCTTTGCTTCTCCCTCCCTCCCCCAGCTCATCTGCTGCCCTCTTCTTCCCCATCACACTTTCCTGGTTTCCTTTTTCATATCCCTTTATGTTAAATTGCATCTCTTACCAAACTTCCAAACACCTCTGGCAAAACACTTATAAGGTCCCAGAGGTGAGACCTATTGGCTATGCCAATGCTTGTTATAAATTGATGTGGATCTCCTTATTGAGTCATGTGCATCATTTATTGACTGTGTATGTATTGTAGATGTCTAACACTCCTCTCTGATAAGCCTAAGGCTGCTCGACCACACTACCTCCTAGAAGAGCACCTTGAAGTTGCTAGAGCAAGACCTTGTCCACTTATAAAGAAATATCTGGGCTCCTTGTACAGTATACCTCTTTTTGGTAGACTATATAAAGAGCCAGCTTCCTACTCCTACTATATGGTACCAAGGGTAGCCGTGGCTTGTAAGTTAAAGTATCTCTCATGAACTGCAGTACATATTGTGCCACCATGAGTGTGACAAAGCAAAGTGTGACTCCCAGCCTCCATTGCTGGCTGGCAGAGCAGTTTTAAACTGCTAACTCGACTTTGTCATTTAAAGTAATGGCAAAGGCCAGTCCTTCCTTTTTAATATACATAAGTCACAACTAAGGCAGGCCAGTGCTGACTTCAGCGCTGGTGGCGCCTGGTACGGCAAGCTATTTTGGAGCCCCACCCATGACCTCCTTCTCCACGGATTCTCTCACTACTACCCTCAAACGGTGCCCCTCATCTCGCCATAGCCCCTCTCTCACATGCAATTAATTTGTTTTATAGCGCTACTCATACTAGTGTAGGGTGTCAGAGCGCTTTACATCACACACACATTATACAGAGACAAAGATTCATACGTTTGTAAAGCAGTCTATAGGAAATGTGACAGAAGACAATGAGGATTACAAGCTGTAGGAATCACGTCATCCATACTAGTAGGAAGTATATTTTAAGAGTGTTTGGTCCGGAAAAGCACAAACTCATGATGTAAAACTTACCACAGTGGTTGGGATTGGCTTTAGTAATAACAATGTATTTCTACCCAAACAAACCTTTTTAGCAACATTAGGATAATGAAAGACTGAGGAAAGAACATAGGGCCACATGCATCAAAGTGAGGAATTGGGATTCCTAAATAGCGATTTTTAAGAAATCGCTATTTAGGAATCGCAATTACTTATGCATGTAGGAATCGCAAAAAATATTGCGATTCCTTCATATTTTTAATAGCGACTCGCAAATTGCGACTCGCTATTAAGGAATGCCTTCCCATTCATTCCTATGGGCCTAGAGGCCCATAGGAATGAATGGGAAGTTAATGGGAAGTCATTCGCAATTTGCGAGTACCAATTAGGTACTCGCAAATTGCGAATGTAATTTGAAGGGTGCTAGGGGCCTTAAAGGACACCCTGCTGCACCCCCAAATTTGGCATGTGTGCACATGTGGCGCACACATATGCCTGAAGCAGGGTCCCGTTTTACCATATAAAAATCCCCCATGCAGAATCCTGCTCTGCTCAGGCAGCATGACACTCCCATATAGGCCCCACCAGTCAGGCCCTGACAGATGTCCAAAGTTGTCCGTTTTCCCTCAGCCTTTTAGTACCTGTCACAGTGGTCCCCACCTCCTTAGATGCACACACATAGGCCCAAGCCCACCTCCTTAGATACACACATGTAGGCCCAGAGGCCATTGCCTCTGGTAATCATTTTCAAAACATTAAGTCTCGTAGGCCTCTCTGCCCTCACAACAGGGACCTGTGCTTTCCACCGCGCTGCGAGGCACCAGCCAGCCCCCCCCCTTGTAAATTTCCACAGTTACAAGAATAAGGTTAGCCCCCACGTACGTGACACTCTGCTGGTACATCTTGGTCTTTCACAAGCAATGTTTGCAATATTGTTAGTTATGAAACTTTCCAAGCTTGCTCAAGTGAAACCAAAGACACGGCTGCATGGCATAGAAATAATGTAAGAAATATTAATTTCTGAGCATTTCTACGGTACAAGTTATCCTTTGTTTTTGTGTGTTTATTGTTTGCGGTCAAGAGCACTGACCACCTGCAAAAACCCCCTAGTTTCACCATGATACCACTTCTCTAGTTCTCTCAAAACTTTCCGACTGTTACAGTAAGCGTGCGGTCAAGGGCCCACGCCAAGAACCCACGTCAGACGTGGGTAGGTGTTCTGCATTAAGCCATATAAAAGGTTTGCACCCAGGTCTAGGCCCTGAACTCCTACTATAGTGCTCAGCACTTGAGTTCCCGGTCGACCGATCTCCTATCAAGGGCCTAGAAGCCTATTCTGAGGTGGTAATGCTCTTCTTTGATTGCCAGCCTTTTGGCTTTGTCAGCCCCTCTAATTTAGCTCATCCACACCCAAGCCATTGCATTTATCCTAGCTTAAATTGTGTATTCTTGGATGGCCTCTTGCTCTGCCCATTCGTGACTTAAAATATGATCTATATGATTGTTGATTCTTTTATTTTCATCCTTCTCATGTGTTCATGAGAAACATTTGACGATGAACAGTTCCTTGTTTTATTGAGTTGCTTAATAAAGTGCCACTGTATTGCATACTGTTGTTCCTTATTTCTCAGAGAACGAGCAGAGCGCAGGTCTTGCTCTCGTGAGCTGGTAAGCCATGTGTGACCACTGCAGTGTCTCTCCATTTACCCTCCATCAGCTGACGACCAAGATGGTCTCGTGCGGACGGTTCCTCTGCAGCGCGGACCTGGGACACACCTGCGGCTGCCCATGGCCTCTCCCCGCCTCTGCCCACCACCAGCCGGGTAAGTCAGGGACACTTTTTTTCCCTGCCTTTCCTCCGGTCTCTGGTGTGTGTGGTCCGGTGGATTGAGCCCTCCGGGGTGTCGCTGTGCCCCTCCCTGGTCCCCTGTAGTTTCTGTCGTGCCACGACCACCGCCCTCTTCCCTCTGTGTGGTTGGTCACACCTCGAGGGGGTTTTCCAGCTCTTACCGTTCTGCTGTTATCGGCTCCGTCTTGGTTTCCTCCTGCTTGCTTTCTCTTGGCATTTCTCAGTATTGGTTTGTAGTGCTTTCTGCCGTCATGTATACTATGAGTATGTTTTGATCGAGTTTTAAGTTGACGTTCTTTATTTGAAGAAGTGATGATGCGTACATGGGTTTGAAGTTTGAGGTTTGAGTCCTAGGCACATGGGTATCTAAAATACTATAGAGGTTGGAAGTCCTTGACGCTCCTTAACGGTGTCTAAACCCCCGCACGGGTTTGAGTCCTTGTTCCAGCATGTGGCTGGCTAAATTCTGGCACAGGTTGGGAATCCTTGATACTGTCCATGTTGTCTAAATTCTGACACAGGGCTTTTGCGTCCTTGGCACTGTGCACAGGTGGCGCACGTGTCTAAATTATTACTGCTGACTCCAGCTTGGGGTCCTCCTGCATTGTACTATTTAAGGTGTGGTCTCCGTCTTCTCACTACTTTTCAGTCCTGCGAAGGTGCCCTGTCTTCTCTGCGCCATATTGTATGTCAGTGGTTACATTTTGCAGTGTTTTACACATCATTGTATTTCGGTTTTTCGGTTGCTATCTACATAATTTGTTGATTTCCTGTCTTTCCTAGTTTCATTCGTGGCTCTTCACCCCCTCCCCTGCCCCTCCCCGTTTGGTCTCTCATGTGTATTTCTTGATAGGGTGCTCTTTTAAATGCGCCTTTGTTTTTTCAGGTTTCTTTTCGGTGCTTTCACACCTTCTTTTTTCTCCCTTTCTGCCGTCTCCTTCTCCCTTTCTTACGATTCAATTCTGCATGGCTTGGGTGTCTTCTTATTGTTATTTTTCCAGTTCATATCTATCTCTGCCAGGCGCACCTTTCAAATTTTATCTGCGCCATTCCAAATTGAGGAAGTGCCACTCTCGGAAACTCTGTGCCCTTCGCAGATTCCCTCCGCCTTCTGCTGCTCAGCACGCTCGCAGAATGAGGAAGTGCACCTCTCCCCTTCGCAGCTTCACCTCGCCAGTTCCTGCTCTGTCCTCGGCAGCTGCACTTCGCCTCTCCATCAATAGGTCCGCGTTTAGTATTGTGTTCACAATTAATTTGGCGTATGCGTATCCTTGATGGAATACTTGTTTGTTTATTGTCCATTGTTTCTGTTTTTTGTGCTTCTGTTTCTTTTTAAGCCTCTGTTTGCCCTGCGGCCCCCGCTGCAGTTGCCTCCCAGCCCGCCCCTTCTGATGCTGCTCTGCCAACTCTGCAGTCACTAGCCGAGTGGCAGGGCTGCCAGGTGTTGCTGTTGTCTGAGTTGCCCCCGCTCTTTCCTCCCTACTAGCGGCAACTTCGCCAGGTAGCTGTTGTCTGGGTTGCTTCCCTCCGGGTCTCATTTCACCCTTAGCTTCAGCAGCCCCGCCAGGTAACTGCTTCCTTGCTGACTCTCACGTTGCTCTTCATTGCGCCTCTTTTTCTGTCCCTCACACTGTGTGCCTACCATTTGTCCAAGCCAATTGGTAGCCAAAGGGGGGTGGTGTCGTATCTCCAGTCCTCTTGTCAGCTCCCTTACCCCTCCATCTATCTGATTCTTCCATCACTTCCACTTAAAATTCAGATTGTGATTATTCCGTGTTCACATGTTCTATTTTGAGTAGTTTTCAGTATCAAGACCGGTGGCTTGTACACCGATTTAATAACTGTATTTGATCTGTTTTAGCGAGACAAGAATAACTAGGACTGCAAATGTATTTTTAAACATGCAAGTTGAGAGTCCTTGAGTTCCACGTGAATATTATTGTTATATTAGTATATCCTGTTTTCAAAGCATTCGATGGCGATGAGACCCTGCTAGTTAGAATACCAAAAAAGAAATTAAATAAGTAAATAAATAAAGTGGCGCAGTATCACAGTTAATATTACATTTACATTTACGGTCCTATAAGTAGCTAAACTCCCTGATTAGCTAAAGCGCACAAAGACACCCCCTGCTCCATGTCATGACGGTAGGTTATAAATGCTTTGAAATACATTGTTACGTTTAACTGGAAACACAGGCCTACAATTCCTGTTAATAAAAATATTAGGAATTACAAAAATAGGCTCACGAGTGGAAGGAAGTACTTAAGAGGAGAACATTGGAACGGAGCCAAAGGGCTACCACTCGGTTTACATTGTTGATGAGCACTGGGAAGGCTCACAAACGTAATGATTGATAACTACCAGGAAAAACCGACATATAGATGCAGTTACACTATAAGTACTGTGATATGCATTAGCAGGCAACATGCAAGGTGTTGCACCCCACATGCAGCCGCAACACAAAGCAATTAAGACCCAAATAATGTACTCCTACCTGCGTCCAATTCAACAGTCCATGCAGTGAAAAGTGCCACCTCTTCAGGCACGAGCAGGTAGCCCGAATACAAGAACAGATCCAGGAAGTACAGCTACAGAACACACACAGTTGGAGTTAGCTAGTAGAAAAGATTTTGAAATTGTGTCTCGTGGCCAAGGAAGTTAGTGACATTGGACTAAGAGCAACATAGATATCGGAGCAGATGGTAATTATTAGAGAGAAGAGAGGAGACAAGGAGACAAATTTATGGAATGGAATGCACACTAACTACACCCATTTTTTAATAAATGATAAAGTAAAAAGAAGTTTATGAAAGAGATGTAAAGTCCCCATAATTCACATTTCAACAAATTCACCCTTAAAATAAATAAGATGCTTCCAGTGGCTAACAAGTGCGGGACTAATGGGGGAGTAGAGAAGTTGAAGTGCCAAGAAACAGGAGAGCGGTACCATGAGAAAGGAGGGAGAGGTAGTGCACATTGGGGTCCACCTCTGAAACTGGATAAATTAGGAGAATAATTTGTAAGCACCAAATGAGACACCACTTGTACTTGTCTGATGGAAAATGTTTTGTGGCTCCCAGTGAATAGAAAAGACTGAAATTGCATTTCACCTATGGGAAGCCGAATGGTATGTTAACAGCCCTGTCCTTCTCAAAGAAAATGTACTGCTACCCAAAGAAGGTTAAAGGTCTGTTATTGCCTGGACATTAGAAAGTGTAGAAACAAATTAATGAAGGCCACACCACCAACTTCCATAGGAAAGTAGAGCTATTTTACCTTTTGATACAAATACACAGATTAATTCAGCTATATACAACAACGATATGATTAAAAATATAGGTCCAATACAATTATTATAGGCCTTTAGGAGCAAAGACTAGAGAGTATGGCATATTACACAACTTGCATGATACATAAGGAACGTGAGTTGGGTCTGTGGGAGCATGTGTGTGACTTCATGGTCACAAGTTCAGATGCTACCAGGTCTACTTAGCATTTTATCATTCTGAAGTGAATAGATGCGGGGTCTGTGCAGCCCTTCATCATTCTAAGGTGGATAAAATAAGTACCATTGAGTTGAGGTACAATATAGATCCGCTATTCAGCGTCACAATACCATTCTGAGTGAACGTGCGCTTTACAAAAACGCCATATTATTTTAAAATAAGCTATATTTTACGTACAATTAAAGACAACACGTGTCTGGATATTACGAGGTATTGAAGGGTTAAAGGATTTCTCTTGGGCTGCCGTTATATTAACGCTGGCCGCAGAGTCTGGGCGTTGAGCGAGGCAGGAAAAGAAACAGTGAATAAGACTTCCTGGGTTAAGAAACAGAACAGGAAAGTTGAAAATGAATATATATATATTTTTGTACACAGTTGACAGAACGCAAAGAGCTGTGTGACTAAATGAACAGCATTGTAAGGGAGAGAAAAATAGGTTTAGTGTATAATTTCCTTGTCCAGTAAAACAATTTATGTCAAGTGCGTTGAGAAATATTATTATTATTAAAAGAAATAGTTGTGTTAAAGAACGAATATGGGGAGAGACTGATTCTCTTCCCCCACAGTGGCAGACATGCCTTTATTGAACTTGGGGTTAAGTTAGAAAAACAGGAACACGAGAACAAGAGAAATAAACTGTCCAGGATCACGCAGTTTAGTAACTGGGTATGTGTATATATATATGTATATATATACTTCGCTCCCCTAGGACACACTACTGCCCAGCGACATCTTTGCCTGACATCAATTAAATGGGTTAGAGTGGTGTTGAGGAAAAGTGATGGGTTACGGGCGCATTACCTTTTCTATGGAGAGAGTGAGACATCACTTATGCTGAGGGCAGATCAGCTCTGACAAGATAGGCCTTAGATTCTGGAAGTAAGAGCACGGGGTGGACAAACTGGCGTGCTGTAAAAAATAAAAGAGTATAAGTAACACAATTGTTTTAATGATTGACACTCTGCCCAAAGGGGACAGCAGTAGCATTGTCCAGAATATGGTCCACCATCGAATTCCAGACACACATCTATCTAGATTGCCACCCTTCAACTTTTCCTCTATGAAATAAATTTGGATTCCTCGATATTTAAAAGTTTCCTGACATATGATGGGTGGTGATCAGTATCAGGATTTATCACAATTTCCTTTGAGGCCAGGCATATCACAAAAAATTCCGGCAATAACAAGATTAGTGGGGATAAGTGTGTTATTGAGTCCCTAAGAATAGGCAAGGCATCATCTGTACCTTATCATGCATGTTTTTAGCACACTAATTTCTCTAGTACTTAGTATGGGTGACAGCAGACACCTCTGTCTGGAGGTCCCACTGGGGCCCCTGAAAATATGTCCTCCAGTTGAATACACCCTACCAGGTACGAACACTGGCCATCCATAGTATATATAACAGCTAGATCTAGAGCAATAAGAGGCCAGGAAGCCCTGTCTGTGTCAGTACCACAAAAAGATAGGGCCACACCAATGTGTTGAACGTTTTTTATGGTGTTAAATTCAGCAGGTAATAAGTATAACTCCGGAGCATTTCCGCATACTGGCTGGTCTATAGTGAAGTTGCACCGCCTGCACCTCTAGATTTCAATTAAGTAAAGCTGCTTGTTCAGCAGTGGTGGTCTATATTGGGTTAGACATTCTGTAATGCATACTTTGTTTGTAAGGGAGAAAACAAGTTGCCCTGTACAAATTCTGATAGGGAGCTGAGAATGATTTGTTTATATCTACCTGTGTGGTCACTAAATGGCCTTCTAGTGCCTGTATAGCACAGATAGGTACTTGATGTCTCATATTAATTAAAACAATGCCAAAAGATAGCTTGCTGTATCACCTTAATTATATTGGCACGTGATGTATGTGTGATACAGACACTGTAACTTTTATATCAAATCTTAATTCACTGGTGTTCTAAATTGTGACACTTAGAGGACATCCTAACACAGGGGCACTATGAGTGTAGCTGTGTGGCAGGAGGGAAGGAATAAGTTGTGGGATATGTGCAGCATACAAAATATGAGACAACCACCAGAGATCGGTAGGAATAGATTACCACAGATAGCAGCCAAAACTACTTCCTCCACACATGCCCCAGTGCTAGGAAATGTGAGGAATAAATAAAAGTTCATATATAAAGTGTATTTCAATGTAGAAGGATAATATGAATGGAGTGTCGATGCTCAATATTGCAATATTGTCAGAATAGAAAGTATGTAACTTTAAAGGTGCATTTTTCAACAGCAGTTGCAGTCTTTAGAGGTGGTTGCATATATTTTGCAGTTCAACAACTATGAGTTTTTATTTCCCAATTGTGTTACTGGGATGGAGATTATTGAGATGTTCGTATCTCTTGGGAACAATTATTTATAGTACAATGTTTTGGGTCTTCTTTGGTTTTCGGGATTAATTGATGTTCCGAGATTTCGCAACATTACTATTATTAGGGTCTTCCCTGCGTCTCCAAGAAGTGTATTGGATTTCCTGTCTTCGGGATGTTTGCATAGATAGGCTCAATGTTATTGTTTTCATCACCTCTTGTCTGGTTAGAAATAAAATTTAAATAGGAAAGATTTGTCATGCCATAGGCTCAGGCCTACTACATTTTCCCACACGTTTGGATGACAGCTGGACCATGTGTCCATTATGATATTCAGTGCCAGGAACCACTGTGCAATGTGTGATGTTTGAGACCAAAACAATTTTTGCTTTTTGCTAATGTTTGTTATAATGGTGAGGGCCCAGCAGCTCCCGCACCAATGAGGTTTCACAGAAATATTGCCAAAACAAGTTGTGCATTGACAAAGCCAAAAGGCTGACCAACAATTTCAGACCTACTGGCTTTACCAATGCTTGTTTATTTTTATGTTGCAAAGAAATGGTACCTACCTTATTCCAGTAGTTTACCAAGCATTCTGAGAGCAGTATCCATAGCCTCACATTGTTAAATATTGAAAACATGTGTACACATTTTTATACTCTAACAACTGTCAGTAGTGAAGTCTGAGCTTACAACATTTACTTAGAGCGCTCACTCTAATAATAAAGCCTTTGCATTAATGAACAATAAATAAAGACTAAGGGGCCGATTCCGATCTCGGTCGGAGGCGCACCTAACACCATTCGGTCGGGAAAAAAGCCATGCGAATGCCTGTTTCCCGACCGATCCGCACATTAATCCGAACGAACAAGTACGATGCGCATAACAGCACAGATTCCGACCCAGTCGTACTCACCCAATCCAGGTCCTGTTCCCCGACCGAGCCGGATCCGGAAACGCAGAATCGAGTCGCACGGAAGCCAAAATGCAGCCCCGTCCGGCCGGACTAGTACGATGCGCTTCCCGTACGCGCCGAACCCGTCGCTACGCACGGCACGTCAAAGCATCCGGGAGAGGCGCACATAAGCTCCGATTCGCGCCACAACACGATCCACGGCTACGAGACGAACACGCCAGCGACGAGGACGAGGCGAAGCAACGAGAAAGACGAACGAGACGAACCAACCATGAATCCCATCGTTCCGATCCTACCAATATTCTACATCTACTACCGGAACAGGCACGGACGCGTACGGCGCAGAAGGTAAGCCAGACACCAACCACAAAAACAAACTACACGTACCCGACATATCACACACACACAGAGGGATGCAGAAATTACTTACACCAGCAACAGCAGCACCATAGGGGCGGGATGGCCATCACCAATGCCACATATACACATAGGGGCCCGGATGCCTGTCACTACTACCACCCTTACCCAGGGGTTGCCAGATGCCTACCACTACTACCATCTCTACCCAGGGGGTGCCAGATGCCTACCACTACTACCACCTCTACCCAGGGGGTGCCAGATGCCTACCACTACTACCATCTCCACCCAGGGGTGCCAGATGCCTACCACTACTACCATCTCTACCCAGGGGTGCCAGATGCCTACCACTACTACCACCCTTACCCAGGGGTGCCAGATGCCTACCACTACTACCATCTCTACCCAGGGGTGTCAGATGCCTACCACTACTACCATCTCTACCCAGGGGTGCCAGATGCCTACCACTACTACCACCTCTACCCAGGGGTGCCAGATGCCTACCACTACTACCACCTCTACCCAGGGGGTGCCAGATGCCTACCACTACTACCATCTCTACCCAGGGGTGCCAGATGCCTACCACTACTACCATCTCTACCCAGGGGGTGCCAGATGTCTACCACTACTACTACCATCTCTACCCAGGGTGTGCCAGATGCCTACCACTACTACCATCTCTACCCAGGGGGTGCCAGATGCCTACCCCTACTACCATCTCTACCCAGGGGGTGCCAGATGCCTACCACTACTACCACCCTTACCCAGGGGGTGCCAGATGCCTACCACTACTACCATCTCTACGCTGGGGGTTCCAGATGCCGACCACTACCATCTCTACCCAGGGGGTGCCAGATGCCTACCACTACTACCACCTCTACCCATGGGGGCTGGATGCCTGTCACTACTACCACCCTTACCCAGGGGTGACAGATGCCTACCACTACTACCATCTCTACCCAGGGGTGCCAGATGCCTACCACTACTACCACCTCTACCCAGGGGGTGCCAGATGCCTACCACTACTACCACCTCTACCCAGGGGTGCCAGATGCCTACCACTACTACCATCTCTACCCAGGGGGTGCCAGATGCCTACCACTACTACCACCTCTACCCAGGGGGTGCCAGATGCCACCACTACTACCACCTCTACCCATGGGGGGCTGGATGCCTGTCACTACTACCACCCTTACCCAGGGGGTGCCAGATGCCTACCACTACTACCAGCTCTACCCAGGGGGTGCCAGATGCCTACCACTACTACCACCTCTACCCAGGGGGTGCCAGATGCCTACCACTACTACCACCTCTACCCAGGGGGTGCCAGATGCCTACCACTACTACCATCTCTACCCAGGGGGTGCCAGATGCCTACCACTACTACCATCTCTACCCAGGGGGTGCCAGATGCCTACCACTACTACCACCCTTACCCAGGGGGTGCCAGATGCCTACCACTACTACCACCTCTACCCAGGGGGTGCCAGATGCCTACCACTACTACCATCTCTACCCAGGGGGTGCCAGATGCCTACCACTACTACCATCTCTACCCAGGGGGTGCCAGATGTCTACCACTACTACCATCTCTACCCAGGGTGTGCCAGATGCCTACCACTACTACCATCTCTACCCAGGGGGTGCCAGATGCCTACCCCTACTACCATCTCTACCCAGGGGGTGCCAGATGCCTACCACTACTACCACCCTTACCCAGGGGGTGCCAGATGCCTACCACTACTACCACCCTTACCCAGGGGGTGCCAGATGCCTACCACTACTACCATCTCTACCCAGGGGGTGTCAGATGCCTACCACTACTACCACCTCTACCCAGGGGGTGCCAGATGCCTATCACTACTACCATCTCTACCCAGGGGGTGCCAGATGCCTACCACTACTACCACCCTTACCCAGGGGGTGCCAGATGCCTACCACTTCTACCATCTCTACCCAGGGGGTGCCAGATGCCTACCACTACTACCATCTCTACCCAGGGGTGCCAGATGCCTACCACTACTACCACCCCTACCCAGGGGTGCCAGATGCCTACCACTACTACCATCTCTACCCAGGGGTGTCAGATGCCTACCACTACTACCACCTCTACCCAGGGGGTGCCAGATGCCTACCACTACTACCATCTCTACCCAGGGGGTGCCAGATGCCTACCACTACTACCACCTCTACCCAGGGGGTGCCAGATGCCTACCACTACTACCATCTCTACCCAGGGGGTGCCAGATGCCTACCACTACTACCACCTCTACCCAGGGGGTGCCAGATGCCTGTCACTACTACCACCTCTACCCAGGGGGTGCTGGATGCCTGTCACTACTACCACCTCTACCCATGTGGTGCCAGATGCCTACCACTACTACCACCCCTACCCATGGGGGGCTGAATGCCTACCACCAACAACACCCCCATTCACAGGATGGCTAATACATGACACCACAAGCACACACCAACATAAAGAATGCAACATAAAGACATCCCCCCCAACACCATGACAAGCGTGTGTAGACTGTGTCAAATGCCTACAACACTGAACATGACTTTGAACCTACAATGTGACCCCCTATCACATGTGCCACACATAAATGTGTGTGGCCCCCACAATGCAAGCAGGCCATGACCATTGTGGCAATGGGGTCCAAACCCCCATCATCACAGTGACCAAAATGTAAGTGTGGGGCCCATAGCTGAAGCACATCTTGAACATTGTGGCAATGGGGTCCAAACCCCCATCATCACAGTGACCATAATGTAAGTGTGGGGTCCATAGCTGAAGCACATCTTGAACATTGTGGCAATGGGGTCCAAACCCCCATCATCACAGTGACCAAAATGTAAGTGTGGGGTCCATAGCTGAAGCACATCTTGAACATTGTGGCAATGGGGTCCAAACCCCCATCATCACAGTGACCAAAATGTAAGTGTGGGGTCCATAGCTGAAGCACATTTTGAACATTGTGGCAATGGGGTCCAAACCCCCATCATCACAGTGACCAAAATGTAAGTGTTGACAAAGAAAAAGCTGCAACTGCCAAACTGCATGGATGATTCCTGGTCACAGAACAACAAGCACATCAGTGGCAAAGTAGTGCTTGTGTCCCATAGCAACATAGATTGGGGGAGGCAAACAGTGCAGTGCAAATAAGACATACCTTTGGCCATGTGCAGACAAACATCACCCATGGGGGCTGACACTGTCAACATTCATCAATGACACAATGACAGAAGTGACCATCAGAATGCAGACCCACATATTTGCACCAATGGGCACACAAAAGCAGATACCCTGTGGAGACTGTAGATGTGAGGTGAACAGATACCATACCATGGCAGCAATGGGACACACAAACAATGATCATTGTGCTGACTGATGACCTAGGAGTCCCAGGGACAGCAGGGGAAACACACCAAACAACATACAGCCAATGGCACACTAAAGATATGCCAATGCAGTGGTGCAGATGCACAAACACAACCAGGCAGACCCACACTGCACATCAAACACAACAGGTGAGGGGGGGGGGTACCAGTGTCCCCAGGCAACCACACAACACATGAGGAGGCCTGAATACCAATTACACAGATGTGCATACAGTGCCACACAAAGGCAACTCATGGATCCAAATCCCCTATGTGGGCAATCAGGCATTGTCAGATGAGAGGGAGCACAAATCCCACATGTCAGACAAGCATGTAGGAACAGCAACTGACACAGCAAGACACAGAGACACCACAGCACTACCCCCAGGACCCCCACAATGTGGTGACCCTGGGCTGCATTACAATCCCACTCTGATGACAAAGCTAGATGTCGTTCACACTGTGAACCACAGTCATGTGTCCTGAGCAACAAACTACCATCACACCTACACAAGCACAAATCAATCAGCACGGCCAGTAAGCCAAGGGCAACATGGAGGCAGGGGACTAGCCGGGCAACAACTCTCATCTGCACACACTCAACACCACACACCTCGACCTCCAACAATGTGCAGCAGTGAAGCTCACATGCACTGGTGACATTGCACATACACCCATGACAATCCCAGGGGGGGTGGTGGGAACCAAGGTGCAGAAACACATCACACATGGCCACTCAACAAGACTCCTGAATGTCTGACACACTGCACACTACGCTGTACATGGACATGACGGCAATACCACACAAACCAATGGGATCCCTGCCACAGTCACACACCAATGAAGAAGCCAAGGTCACCCACAAAGAACACACATAGACAACTACCAACATTGCAGCCCTGACCCTGAGGAGTGCCAGCAGTCACACACACAACGTGTCACAACCAATGACAGCTAACACAAACCGGAAATCACATGACAGGTGTAAACAACAAGTGCCAAGGGGAATCCTGACTGTGACCCATCAGCGTCTGCCCACAAACTCAGCCCTGACAGCAAACACACCTATGGGTGACACCCTGATGACCAGTAATGTGCCATGCACCCACATCACAGAGAACCCAGGGAGAAGACTTTGGGGGAACATAGGTCAACTCAGCAAGCATCACAAACAGGAACATCACTAGGGATCCCAGCATGAACAGCAACATGGAAGTGAACACACAGACATGCTCATACAACACACACCTTTGGCGCAGGCGATGTCACAGGAGTACACACTGCCATGAGGGGACTCCACTCCTGTGTGAGGAAAGCTGTGCAATGTCGCATCAGTAGGGCTCCATCATGTCAGCAGAACACTTGGTCACACAGTCAACAATTAGCACCAAATGAAGGCTCCCATCACATCAGCCTGGTCATGGGAGTGTCAACGAAATCATCAGCACAGATCCAACACACATGTATAGCAAGTCGCACTGACAACACAGATGAGTCCTTCCCCATTGATGCCCAAACCTGCATGTCCAGTGGAGATGGCCACACGGTTAGGGAACTAGACTAATTGAACAATGGCAAGCACAACAGATGTGCAGGGGTGGAAGCCACAGATGTGACATTGCAAATGTAAGTAGGAAATCCCATTGCCAAATATTGAAAACATGACACCCTCAGATGCTGCTAAGGATGACATGGATACACCACAGGATAGGACACAGTCCCCCTGGACCACATGGGTTCCGGCACAGTAACACTTAATTTTCATGAGACCAAATATCACCATCACTGCAGCAAGGGCATGGTTAGCATCATCAACATCATGTACATCAGAAGCAAAAGCACTAGAGAAAAGAAAGTTGCTTTATTCAGCATATGTGTGTTCGAAACTTGAAGTCATTTAAAAAATAAACAAAGGCCAATGGCCAGTCCATCATGAAAGTCAAAACAGGGTGACAGTGGCAGATGTCACCCTACGCATGCCTGCACTGATAAAAACCAGGGACAATCCCCTAGGAGGGGCATACGGGGGGCAGGCAAGGCACCGCAGGGACAGGATCAGGGCTCACCAGGAGGAGGCAGGGAAGGGGTGGTGGTTGCTGGAGAGCCACTGACAACTGCAGTGGAGGTGTCTGACATGGTGTGTGCCGGCACAACTGGGGGGCATGACTCAGATGGTGTGGGTGCCGGCACGACTGCAGTGGACCGTGCAGATGGAGTGGACAGGTTCGCCACTGCAGTACCCAAGTCAGACAGGGTGGTAGTGGACTCCACTGCAGTGCCTACCTCCAGGGGAGGAGAATGGGGATCAGGTAAGGTGGGCAGGACAGAGGGGGAGGATACCCTCACCACACCAGTGGCACAGACAAGCGCAGCGGGGGTTGTGGGGCCGGAAGAGCAAGTGGCAGGGGGAGAAGGCCTGATCCTTTTGGGGATGGTGTATCTGTGGGTGGGGGAACCTGGGGCAGGGTGTGGTGGGGGCACCTGTGGAGTGGGGGCCTGAGGGATGGAGGAAGGAGACTTGGTGCCTGAGCTGCAGGGCGGCGGCGGGGTCTTGCTCTTCCGGGTCCGGGGGGACTTGCGGGTGGGGGCGTCAGTCGGTCTGCACCTGGGGGAGGGTGTCCGTGGGCGAGGGGCACTCCGCTCCATGTGGGTGGGCTTCCTCTTCCCCCTGAATGCTGTATCAGCTGGATCGGAGAGGAAGAGGCCGAGGTCACTGAGGAAGAGCCGCTGTGTCTTTGGGGTTGCAGGTGAGGCAAGGGAGGGGGCTTTGGAGGGAGAGGCAACTGAGGACTGCGCAGTGCTCATGGATGCGTGTGTGTGTGCCTGGGCCCCATCCCCTGTGAGTGTGGTTTCAGTCCCCTGACTGTGCGTGCGTGTGTGTCTTGTTTGTGGCGTGTGTGTCTGTGTGCTGCACGTGTCTGTGCTGGTGTGTGCCTGTGCCGCTGTGTGTGTGCTTGGGACAGGTAAGGTGCTGGGGAGTGTGGATGGGGCAGAGGCAAGAGGGGTGAGGGACTGTCGGAGGAGGGACACTGCTGCCGTCAGGGAGGAGTCCATGGACCTATTGCCCCTCTGTAGGGCAGACATGCCCGATGAGATGCCCTCCATGAACGACACCAGCTGAGTCAACAGAGTGGTGTGTGCATGGAGGACACTCAGCATCGCTGTCTGCCCTACATGGAGCTGGCGAAGGAGGTACACAGACTCCTCACTCAGGGCAGCAGGGGACACAGGGGCAGGGGGTGCGGTGCCTGGCCCGAAGGAGACACGCTCCCGAACATGGGAGCCTCCACGGACCTCGGGAATGGGAGCCGATGGGAGGGCCGTGGTGGTGGTGGTGGTGGCGGGGACAGCAACACTAGCTGGGGTGTAGTGGCTGCTGACACCCGCCTCCATAAGGGAGTCATCCTCCGAGCTGCTGTGGTCCTCAGCTGAGGTGGATGGTGCTGAGGACTCCTCGGTGTGGCTCCCCTCACCCTCCGTGCCACTGGGTCCCTCCGACCACTCCTCGGCTGCTGACCCAGTCTGGCTCTGCGGCTCCTCCTGATCCATGGAGCTGTCCCCTCCTGTGGCCGTGGATGTATCTGCAATCAATAGGGAAACAGACAGACATCAGTCACCTGCACCGAACGCACACACCACAGTAAGTACAGCACATTACAGAGCAAGCCCTGGCATCCTTAGTTGAACATTGCTAAAAGTGCCCAAACAGAACAGGAGAAGCCAATTGTCAGTCTGATGGTCAACCATGGCACTCACCCATCTGTCTGGTGTCTGTTGGATGGCAATACCCCAGTGTGGACACATGCACCACCTACACAGTAGTTGGACAGTGCAGAGAACACGGTGAAGCATGTGAACATGCACACATCACAACTCTTGCCACTGAGTCAGTACAGGTGTCCGGATGAAAGGGATGCCCAGAGTCAAATAGGAAATGCATGTGATGCATACCAGCGACAGACACCATGATGCACCCATGTCCTGATAGCCATTGCCACAATGGTGTGCATGTAGCACATGTCACTCCCCTGCAGGATCACTAATGGGAAGTCACATGCCATGGCACAGGCATGCCTGCTAAGTCATACATCACTGTCTCCAGTCACATGGGCAGGGCAGCCAGACAACAACACTCTGCACTGTGTCACAATAGTAGGTCATGGGGAATGCAAGTCCTGGAGCTGAACAAGTGCACATGTACATCCCCCACACACCACATCATCTGAACACTTATCTGTCCAGGTCATACCGATTGGACATATGGGAGACCTGTAACACTACCCTCTGAACCTGAGCACCTCACAATCTGCTGTGAATGGGAAACAGCTGCCTGAACTTCACATTCGCATACCCCAGTCTGCACGGTCAGGTGATCAAACACCTATGTGTCACACAAGTATCGTCTCCTATGGTCACATCTCCGGTGGCATGCTGAGCCCCAACCGAGAAACACCCCAGCAGACCTGACAACGAAGACACAGCACACTGACACAGAGGCAGACACCTGAGGGGACAAATCACTGAGCACAACGTGTCAGCTGATACACGGGAGTGGGAGTACAGAGTGTATTGTATGGCCTGGAGTAGGTATGACTGTCCTGCCCCACATGAATGAGGGATGAGCCCTGGACAGTAGGCAGCTGGCTAAGTATGTGTGACACACGTAATATACACACTCCTGGGACCCAAACATTGTTCCCACCCGCAGCATGGGTGTGTGCCAGATACCCCAGGCACATGTGGTGGATCAGCTCTGCAATTGGACCACATATCAAAGTAACACGCAGATTACATGTCAGAACACAGCCATTGTGTAAGCAATGGACCCACCCATGATGCCCACCACAGAGTTAGGGAAACAGATGCTGTCCCCCACCTTGAGTCAAGCAAACTGCAAGGACACAGTACCCAAGTGACACAATTCCCTGACTGTAAGGGCCACACCAGGGTATCAGATGAGGAGTGGGCAGTGCACAATAGAGGGACATGGGTCCTGGACCACATGACTGATGTACTGTGGAAGTTTAACCAGGCCAGAGGAGGGCACATAGCATGGCAGACATAGTTCACAATGCAGTCATGGACTCACCCCCTCCTTGCTGCTCTCTGGCCTTCAGCTGCCCATCCAGATCAGGGAAGACCACCGCCAGGATCCTGAGCATGTGGGGGGTCCGGTGT
Source organism: Calotriton arnoldi (assembly GCA_963921515.1). Classification (NCBI taxonomy): domain Eukaryota; kingdom Metazoa; phylum Chordata; class Amphibia; order Caudata; family Salamandridae; genus Calotriton; species Calotriton arnoldi. Next base: position 128,673 of record CAWUFW010016324.1, read on the forward strand.
CCGCCCCTCCTGCGAGGAGGCGACAGCTTCAGCTGGACCCGTGCGATCCTCCGGGTCCAGCCCCGAAGGTCCTGCCACCTCTTCTGGCAGTTGCGGATCCGGCGCTTGTAGACCCCCACGGATCTCACTGCCCGGACGATGGTCAGCCATATCTGCTGCTTCTGGTGGGCATCAACCTGTGAGGATGACAAAGTGAGAATGCCATTACTACACATGCAACATATCCGTGCATTACACAGTTGTATATACATGTCTCAATCACAGGGGCACATGATGTACACAGGCAGTGCAACGATGGCCATGGACAGTATGCCAGCAGTTACTACATGGTATCATTGCCTGGGAAGTAAAACCTTGTTTAAATGCACTGTCACTGCACTATACCTGTCCAGTGCATGTAACTACACACTATGGGGTGTGACAACTACTCAGTGAGCCTGCTAGCCAGTGGCGTGCAGACTGTTAGTCAGACAACATGCACATTTAGAAAGGCAGTGGACAGAACACTCACCTGCTCCCCTGCTTTCCCATACAGCTTGCTGTACTGTGGAAGGAGGTTGTCCAGCAGGGCCTGGTTCTCCTCAGTTCTGAAGGCTGGGGCTCTCTCCACAGTACGTGCCATTGCAGGGTCCAGAGGGTGCAGATACAGCAGCAGTGTAGTGGCAGATGTCATCCTGGAGCATGTAGTGCAGGCAAGTGAGCTCTCAGGGGAGCAGCCAGCATTATATGTGTGCTGCAGAGGCAGATACTGTCCCATGTGTCCAAAGTGATAGGTCCAAGTCGTTTGCATCTTCTGAATCTGCCCAATCCATGGAATTGCACCACTTACACACGCCCCCAGCATCCTTCAAAAGTTCAACTTCATGACACCCATGAATTTGCAACATTGTTGTGGGTGACCAACTGAATTTACAGCATCAGACTCGTTCAAAATTTGAAAACGCGTCCGTTGCCAGGCCATAGCCAATGGGTGCGCACCGATCGGTCCATTGCTGTTCAACGCATACCTAGGATACAACGCGTACCCGCACACATTGAATGCAATGGGCCGGCCGGGCACACCGATCGGTCCATTGCTGTTCAACGCGTACCCAGGATACAACGCGTACCCGCACACATTGAATGCAATGGGCCGGCCGGGCACACCGATCGGTCCATTGCTGTCCAACGCGTTCCTGTACAAGTCACTGGCATATGTCACCATGCCTGTCACAGGTGAACATATGCCAGCCACATATACTTCCCAGGGAGTGAGGGGCACACCTACAACACTACAGCCTGTCCAAACTGTATCCTACGGCATGTAAGGCTGCATTACCTATTCCGTGTATGGGGGTGAACATGTTGTTCTGTGGGTGTCACTTGGGGGCAGCCACCCCCAGGCTGTGCACGTGTTCATGGGGACAGAATCCTTGGTGTTTCGTGTACATGACCACTGTGATGTGCAACTGTTCATATCTGAGCATGTGGCATGGTCACATTTCACGGTGGTGTCTGTGTATATCATGTCACATACCCCCTGAGTCCCATGTGGGATGGTATGTTTAACCCAGGGTGACCCATTGGCACAATAGTGATGGTCCTCCACAGTCTGTGTGCATGTTGTGTTTACAATGTCTCTGATTTCATGTGCACAATGGGAGGCAGTCTCCACATCCACGTTGTTTGTGCATGGACTTTGATGTTGTGCGTGTGTGTGTCACAGACGTCCATGTCTGTCCTGCCGAGGCAACAGGGACCACTACCTGTGGGGGTCATGGTTGTTTTGCTGTGGTGTATACATGATACACCATGTCATGCCAGTGTCCTTGTGGCAATACAGGGTCCCTGGGAATCTACCTGTCGTTGAGCTGTGATGCCTGGGGCACATCTGTCCTCACATGTCACTGTGGGGTGTGTTTGTAACGTGGCAGCAGGAGATGGGAACTGGGACACGGCCTCATGATATCCAATGGCACAACCTGGGACTTATTGATGCCACTTGTTGAACTGTGATGTTAGATGTTGGCCATGTATGTGCCATACATATCCTTACGGAACTGCACACATCATGTACTTGTGCCTCATAATGATGTATCATGTGATATTGAGTGTGTTCAATGCCACATATGTGGGGTGACTGACAATCTTGCTTTCTTCACCTATGCACTGCAGGGCACCAGCTGTCCTTAGACCATTCCCTGACCTGGCAACGATGGTGGAACGTGACAGCATCCGACGGTACCGCTTCACCAGGCAGCTGATTGAGGATTTGGCAGTGCGCTTGGCACCACATTTGCAACCTGGCCGGCCGTACCCTACAGCGCTGACCCCCAAGGTGAAGGTGATGGCAGCCCTACACTTCTTTGCCACCGGTACCTTTCAACACACTGTGGCGACTGCTGGTGGGATGTCACAGACCATGTTCAGCCGTGTGCTCCGCGATGTTTTGGAGGCTATGTTGATATACCTGAACCAGTACATCTATTTCCCTAGACTCCAACAACTCACTGGCGTGAAGAGTGACTTCTATGCCCTGGGGAGTTTGCCGCATGTCATTGGCTCCATTGATGGGACACATGTGGCTTTGGTACCACCACGGGCCCAAGAGCAGGCATACAGGAACCGCAAACACTACCACTCGGTCAATGCACTGGTGGTCTGTCTTGCAGATATGAGCATCTCACACGTGTGTGCCCGTTTCCCTGGTTCTGCACACGATGCCTACGTGATGAGGAGTAGTCGCATCCCGAGGATGATGTCACAGATGCGGAACCAGCGTGCCTGGCTTGTTGGTGTGTACTGACTTTGTACCATTGTGTGTGTTCTGCAATGTAGTGTTCCACCCTCTTTTCCAACTCAGCTAATGTGCAATTGTCTGTATGTAGGTGACTCCGGATACCCCAACATGCCGTGGTTGCTGACGCCCCTCAGGAACCCTGTGACACCAGCCCAGATGCGCTACAATGAGGCACATGCTCGGACCAGGAGAGTGATTGAGCGGACATTTGGTCTCCTGAAGAGCCGCTTCCACTGCCTGGACAAGACAGGAGGGTCCCTCACATATGCCCCAGCAAAGGTGTGCAAGATTGTCATCGTCTGCTGCATGCTACACAACCTGGCAGTGCGGAAGGAGTTGCCTCTCATCCTGGATGACGATGACCAACGTCCGCCACCTGTGGAGGATCCTGGCCTGGACCACGATGCCAGTGATGATGATGATGATGATGGTGATGTCCGCACACAGCTCATCACCAACTTCTTCAGCTGAATGTGAGTATCCAGAGATGTCATGTCAATGATGTGAGTTTGCATGATATGTGTTGGTGGTGCTCTGGTGCTGTTTGAGTGTGTCCATGGGCTACATGACTGTATGCGTGTAGCGATGTGTCCTTACAGGTAGTCTGTACTCCCCAACAGTGTTGACATGCTTACTTGGTTCTGGGTGGGTATCTTGTGACATGTATTGGGCATGAGTATTGCAGTTCTGTCCTGTTCTTCAGTGCTTTTGACTGTGTGTCATTTCTGTCCTTCACAGGGTACTTTCAGAGTAGTTTGGTCAACTGTGATCCCCGACACCGTGATTCGACTTCCAGGGTGGTAGCTGTCGTGTCCCTACAGGTGATGTGCGCCACACCCATGGACTTCCTTCCTTCTACACTTGTTGACTGTGTGCCCGCTGCCAGGTGGGATTACCTTGCATCTGTGGTGGTTACAACATGTTGCAAATGTGTAATAAACCTGTGCTTCACTTTGTGATGTGCGTTGTCTGTGGTCACACATCTGACTGACATTTGCTTACTGCACCAGTGGGCTAGTTAACACAGACTGTGAATAGATGTTGGGTCTGTGCAATGCAACGTATTTCCTGGCAACATCAGTGTAGGCGATGAGTCAGATGGCCCTGGTGTGTATGTGTTGTGTAGCCCTGGTGGTGTGTCTCCCTCATATGTGTGACGTCGCCATGACTCACATGCCGGTGTTGTACTTGCTGTAGCAGTTAGGATGCACAGTGTCATCATCGCCACTTCAGAGACAACGTTGGAATCACAACAGAGGCAAGTATGGTGTATTAGTGAGTTTATTGACATACATGTGTGAGTATAGTGCACAGGATGGTGGGTGCTGTACATTGTGATTGTAATCCAAAGTTCCTAGATGATTTGGAAGTCCTGGTAGCAGAAATGTCCAGAGTAAAGTCCACAGTCATCTGAGACATTGGTCCAACTTGAGCTCCCCATGTCATGTGGGAGAGTTGTGTTGCATTCGACAGGGTGAACAGTTTGGGCACAAAGGTGATTTTCCAGAACAGGTGTTGGCTTCCTGGGGGTTGTGCATGGCCATCAGCCTCTCAGTTGTCCTTCCTCGGATGACCCCTCTTCTTTGGGGGGACCCTCAAGTGCAGGCTGCTGCGGTGCAGGGGACTCTCCGCCAGAGTCATCCTGCCTCCCTGTGGCAGTTGCAGTTGTTTCAGCACCAGATGTGGGCACACAGGGAGGTGTTGACTGGTTGCTGCTCATCTGGCGGAGGCATTGTAATATGTCCCTATGCACCGCCGTCATCTCTTGCAGTGTGTCCCACTTGGACTCCACGCGGGACATGTGTGAGTCCAAGCGGGCATGATGGGCAGCCTGCTGCTGTTTAATGTCCCTGAGGAGCCCCACTACCTGGCTGAACTCTCCGGTGCTGGACTGGTAGGCATCGGCTATGCGTGGCAGTTGTGGGTCATCATGCAGTCCAGACCCCTCTGCGAGCAGCAACCTATGTCTCCCACCCCTCCCACCACCCCTGGCGACACGTGCAGTACCTGAGGTGGCACGCACAGGTGACCCTGGGCCACCTTGGGGGTTGTTGGTGGTGTTGGTGTCCATGGCCCCACGTTGGTCCAGGATCCCTGTGCTGGTGATGGTGGTGCTCCTTGGTCTGTCCATGTCGGCAGGGGTGGTATGTGTGTTGACAGTCGTTGGAGGGGTGGGTGCAGGGGATGCAGCTGGTGGTCCTGCTGGTGCTGCATGATGACTTGCTCCGGAGGTGCCAGGTGGGTCTTCTTCATCCGAGGAGGGCAGAGGCTGTTCCACACCAGTGAGCTCCGTATCCTCTTAAGCCTGGGACGGGGACTCCTCAGCGTCTGCTGCTGTGTCCCCATCATCACCTGTTTTTGGGAGACACACACAATGTATGTTATGTTTCTGCAGGCATCAATGGTTGACACACCTGACAGTTGTGACTGTGCCTCTGGATGCGGGCCTGTACATTGCATTGTCCTAAGTTGTCACAGTCAGGGGTTGATATTGGTGTAGCACATTGTCCTGCATTATTTGGGCATTTCTATGTGAATGTTGGGGTGTGTACATGGTCTGCATTGGTTGTATTTGGTTGACATCCGGCCCTCCTTCCCACCCAGCCAGATATTCCACCATGGAACGTGCTTCCATTGCAGGGAGTGCAAGTTGTCTTTCAGGATGTCAGTCAGTGGTGTCCTGCTGTTGGTTGGTGCACAGTTGCCAGCAGGGCCTTGTGCTCCCCACAGCAGTAGCCAGTGTCAGCCATCTTGTCAGTTGTTTTCCACTCCCTGTGGTGTGCGCATGGTTCAGGGTGGTGTTGATGGGACAGTTGTGGGGGTGACCAATATCTGTGACTACCACTCCCATCATGCTATTGCCTCCACCCCACTTCCCAGCATGCCCATACTTACTTGCTTTTGGGTGGACTTCACTGTGTGTGAGTGTGAGAGCAATGGCAAGATGGCTGACAGTGGTGTCCTGCTGTTGGTTGGTGGCCAGTTCCCAGCATGGCCTTGTGCTCCCCACAACAGTGCACCAGTGTCAGACATCTTTGATGGGGCTTTCCACTCTCTGTGTGATGTGCATGCTTGAGTGTGAGCTTGCTGGGCCATGTGGGTGAGGGATGTTGAGCTGTGACTACCACTCCCATCATGCTATTGCCTCCACCCCCTTCCCAGCATGCCCATGCTTCCTTCCCTTTGACTCTGCTTCCCTGTGGGGTTGTGTGCCTGTGCTGACAAGATGGCTGACAGTGTTATCCTGGGGTTAGTTCTGCTACAGGTCCCATGTGTGTCCCTGTGCTTCACACAGCATGACCCAGGGTTGTGGTTCTTTGTGGGATATTTGATTGGAGTGTGAGGCAATGCATTCTCCCAGGTGAGTTGTGTGGAGTTTGTGTTAGGGGGTGTGTGGGTGGAGCTGCTGGTGACTATGGTCTGTGCTGTGAGTCCTCCTTCCCACCCAGCCAGATATCCCACCATGGAACGTGCTTCCATTGCAGGGAGTGCAAGTTGTCTTTCAGGATGTCAGTCAGTGGTGTCCTGCTGTTGGTTGGTGCACAGTTGCCAGCAGGGCCTTGTGCTCCCCACAGCAGTAGCCAGTGTCAGCCATCTTGTCAGTTGTTTTCCACTCCCTGTGATGTGCGCATGGTTCAGGGTGGTGTTGATGGGGCAGTTGTGGGGGTGACCAATATCTGTGACTACCACTCCCATCATGCTATTGCCTCCACCCCACTTCCCAGCATGCCCATACTTACTTGCTTTTGGGTGGACTTCACTGTGTGTGAGTGTGAGTGCAATGGCAAGATGGCTGGCAGTGGTGTCCTGCTGTTAGTTGGTGGACAGTTCCCAGCATGGCCTTGTACTCCCCACAACAGTGCACCAGTGTCAGACATCTTTGATGGGGCTTTCCACTCTCTGTGGGGTGTGCATGCTTGAGTGTGAGCTTGCTGGGCCATGTGGGTGGGGGATGTTGGGCTGTGACTACCACTCCCATCATGCTATTGCCTCCACCCCCTTCCCAGCATGCCCATACTTCCTTCCTTTTGAGTGTACTTCACTGTGTGTGGGTGTGACAGCAATGGCAAGATGGTTGACAGTGGTGTCCTGCTGTTGGTTGGTGGCCAGTTCCCAGCATGGCCTTGTGCTCCCCACAACAGAGCACCAGTGTCAGACATCTTTGATGGGGCTTTCCACTCTCTGTGGGGTGTGCATGCTTGAGTGTGAGCTTGCTGGGCCATGTGGGTGGGGGATGTTGAGCTGTGACTACCACTCCCATCATGCTATTGCCTCCACCCCACTTCCCAGCATGCCCATACTTACTTGCTTTTGGGTGGACTTCACTGTGTGTGAGAGCAATGGCAAGATGGCTGACAGTGGTGTCCTGCTCTTGGTTGGTGGCCAGTTCCCAGCATGGCCTTGTGCTCCCCACAACAGAGCACCAGTGTCAGACATCTTTGATGGGGCTTTCCACTCTCTGTGGTGTGTGCATGCTTGTGTGTGAGCTTGCTGGGCCATGTGGGTGAGGGATGTTGACCTGTGACTACCACTCCCATCATGCTATTGCCTCCACCCCCTTCCCAGCATGCCCATGCTTCCTTCCCTTTGACTCTGCTTCCCTGTGGGGTTGTGTGCCTGTGCTGACAAGATGGCTGACAGTGTTATCCTGGGGTTAGTTCTGCTACAGGTCCCATGTGTGTCCCTGTGCTTCACACAGCATGACCCAGGGTTGTGGTTCTTTGTGGGATATTTGATTGGAGTGTGAGGCAATGCATTCTCCCAGGTGAGTTGTGTGGAGTTTGTGTTAGGGGGTGTGTGGGTGGAGCTGCTGGTGACTATGGTCTGTGCTGTGAGTCCTACTTCCCACCCAGCCAGATATCCCACCATGGAACGTGCTTCCATTGCAGGGAGTGCAAGTTGTCTTTCAGGATGTCAGTCAGTGGTGTCCTGCTGTTGGTTGTGCACAGTTGCCAGTAGGGCCTTGTGCTCCCCACAGCTGTAGCCAGTGTCAGCCATCTTGTCAGTTGTTCTCCACTCCCTGTGATGTGAGCATGGTTCATGGTGGTGTTGATGTGCGCATTGTGAGGGTGGGCAATATCTGTGACTACGACTCCCATGATGCTATTGGCTACACTGACTTGCCCAGCATACACAGTAGTCCTTTCTTTCAGTGGGCTTCACTGTGTGGTGGTGTTGTAGTGGTGGCTACATGTCTGGATGTGTTTGTTAGTTGTATTTGTGCCACTGTCTAGCTGTAGTTGTAGTTGTGTTTGTACATGTGATGAGACAGTTACATGTCACTATGAGATGGCATGTGTTGTGTTTATCTGACTGACATACACATTTTGGGATGATTCTGTTCTGGTTGCTGTGTATTTGCTAAGGGTGCATGGTTTGACTCTCCCCTTGACAGTGATGTGTGTGTATTGTCGCACAATATTGTGTACATTTGTTGTGTACTCACCAGGCTCTGGGATGTTTTCTAGTCCATATACTCTCACTGGTGGTAGGATGGCCACCACCTTCTCCTCCCAGGGCCTGAGGTATACTGGCTTGGCAGGAGGGCCACTGCCGGTGTGTTGGCTCACGAGGTAGTCCTTCTTCAACAGCTCCCTGACCCTCCTGCGCACCTCATACCACCTGTTCTGGATGTCTATCTTTGTGCGCAAACATGGTGATTGTGCATTCACCCTGTCGACGATCCTCTCCCACATCTTGGTTTTCTGCGCCATGGGTGTCTGTTGGACCAGTGTACCAAACAGCTGTGGCTCTACCCTGAGGATCTCATCTACCAGGACTTCCAATTCACTATCTAGGAACTTATGATTCTTCTTTGGGGGCATGGTGATGGGTGGTGATGGTGAGTGATGTGTGTGTTGGTGTGCAGGTGAAGGTGTGTGAGTGTGTGTTTTGCTGGGTGTATGTGAGGTTGCTATTTGTTGAGATGCTGATGGTGTGTGGCTTGTGTGATGGATGAGCTGTGGGTGTATGGTTGCTGTCTGTTGAGTGCTGGCAGGTAATTTGAATTTGCAGAGGATCATGGTAGGGATTTGTGTCCTTTATATGGGTGGAGTTGTGGGTGTGTCTTTGTTCCCTGCCCCCCTCCCAGTATTTATTGGCTTTGTAATTGCTTGTTTGGCCTTTTTTTGTGTATTTTCCCTTTGTACTTTTCGTGCATGTAGGAGACGTTCTTGTGACCGAGTCTGACCCTGCAGTTGTCTCGTACGAGCTTCTCTGATTCGTTCACGCTGTGTTTGTGCTGTTTTCTATGCTGCATACGCGTCGGTCGCGGTGTTTTGGGTTGCTTCGGCTCGCAGTTTTGTATGCGTGTCGGTCGTACGGCTTGCCCTCCGTGCCACTCGGTCGTGTTATCCACGCGTTGCGTCGTACTTGCCGGGTAGGAGTTCGCGGGTACGTTTCGTTCGGGATTGTTCCGGGTGCGTGTCGGTCGGTTAGATTCGCGTGTTTTTCCGGCCGGATTGGTGTTTTCCGCGCGGCTCGGTCATTCGGCTTGTGTTCCGTACGAGTCGGTCGGGTTTTGCACGCTTCTCATCGTACTTTGCGGGTCGGGCTGCACCGGTACGTGTCGGTCGGAATTAATTCCGGCTCCGAGTCGGTCGGTACGTTTTCCGGCCGGAATCGGAATCGACCCCTATGCCTTTCCCTGATCTATAATGTGGTACTGTAAACTGGCAGCCAAAGGGTTTGTGCTGTAGGGGGTTGGGCCTACTTGTTCCAAGGACAAAATACGCATGAAAACTTGTTGCCCTTGACCTCAAACAATATGTCCTGGGCGTGGGGCTATAGGGATTCCACATCCCTGGGCACAGTTTGACAACTATGAGTGTTTTGATTCCTAAAGGTGTTACTGTGACAGAGATTTTCATCTGTGTTTGCTGTTGGGACAAGCTATAGTACAATGTTTTAAGTCTTCTTTTGCTTCTGGAGATAATGAATTTCTTTTTAAAGTCTTGTACAGGGATTGCAATATAATTTTTAGGTTCTTTCCTTCATTTGGAGTCCCCTCCTTACCTCAGCTGGCCAACAAATGCAGCGTGCACCATTAATAGCTCAACTATTGCAAGACATGTTGCTACCAAAGTTTCAATTGTAGAATGTGCTTCACACACCTCCTCCAAGGACTATGTATCAATTGGTAAATAATTTATTGATGCAGATGTACAAAAAAAAGGAATAGCATTAGCTGGTTGTGAGTACACAATGGTTCAGATTGCTTCTACTACACATGTGATCATGATATAAAGATAAAGGATGATGATAGGTACTATGACCCTAAGTATATTATTGAAAGGGCTGGGTGGAAGAAAAGGAAGAAGGGAACAGGGGAGGATGTATGCAAAAAGAAAAGGAATACGGTTAGGCCCAAATGGAAAAATATGTTTACCAACGATAATGCTTGGTCCCATGGCCCGTCTTTTTCATGGTTCATCACTTGTAGGACGTGATGGGAAGATCAGACTGTTTTCCTAATGCTGTATTTCCACTGCCCCAGGCCACTACATTTCCCCACATTAAATGGACTTCATCAGCATGCCCCCTTCTCAAACTACAAGTACGTGTTGGTTATTGTGTGCATGATCAGCAAATGGACTGAGGCATGCCAATCCAAGAACAGCAATATACAAACAATTGCCAAATGCCTCCTGAAAGAGTTCATATCGCGCTTTAAAGTACCTATGCTTTTGGGTTCTGACAATGGACCGGCGTTCATCTCACATGTGATTGAGGGGTTGTGCAAGGGGCAAGGAGCCACACAGAAAATACATGTGTTCAACGGAAACTACCAAGTGGGAATGGTATCCCAAGCTCATCCTGAAGGGTTGCACGTGCTGCACAGCAGAGAAAGGAAGAGTGTGAAAGCGGGCCCCAAGGATACATCACCTAAAGAACGCCCCAACCCCTCAGTCTACAAGTTGTGACAACGAGACTTCTTTACCTTCTTTACCTTCTTCATCACTTTGTTTTCTTCATATTGAATGTGCCTAAGTAATAGAAGTGCTAGTAACCTCTCAAATTACTTGAAGACAGGCACCAACGGTTACTTTTTCTGTTTACAGGTATCATCTCTGAGGCTCTACATTATTCCTCAGCAGACTTTTTGAAAAGAGTCATAGTACAGCAGAAGATAACACATTCTTCCAACTAGTCACGCTAGCCGCACGTACCAACGATTGGAACAATGCCTCAAGACTTTCAGAACAATTAGAGAAAATGACCATTGGTGCTACTAGCAGTATTGACCCCCATTGCTGCCATTATAATGACTACGCTCCTTATGAGGGTATTGTGATCACAGTATTATACCTAAGATACTGCTTAAATGACACAGAGATATTGTACCAAAGTGAATAAATAGCCATTGATAAAGACGGGACAGGGGGACAGTTTACAGGGCAGGATGTTACACACCGGCCTACAGACACAGAAAACAGCATGTGTTACAATGTCATACCTGTCTCCAAATACGTGGGCTGTGTCCTAATGTACAATATGCTCTTCAGTCAGCACACCATGTCCGTAGCAGTTGCACCTCCCGAGGATAGCAGAATTAGCAAAGGGAGAGCAAGGATAGAACAGGGAATGTGAGTAACTTAGCACTTATAGAAGTTGTAGAAGTAACAACAATAGGACTACACTAAGTGCAAGAATTTTGTTAAAAAAAAAGAACAAGAGGAGGGAAATGAAGCAGGGTCCCGTTTTACCATATAAAAATCCCCCATGCAGAATCCTGCTCTGCTCAGGCAGCATGACACTCCCATATAGGCCCCACCAGTCAGGCCCTGACAGATGTACAAAGTTGTCCGTTTTCCCTCAGCCTTTTAGTACCTGTCACAGTGGTCCTCACCTCCTTAGATGCACACACATAGGCCCAAGCCCACCTCCTTAGATATACACATGTAGGCCCAGAGGCCATTGCCTCTGGTAATCATTTTCAAAACATTAAGTCTCGTAGGCCTCTCTGCCCTCACAACAGGGTCCTGTGCTTTCCACTGCGCTGCGAGGCACCAGCCAGCCCCCCCCTTGTAAATTTCCACAGTTACAAGAATAAGGTTAGCCCCCACGTACGTGACACTCTGCTGGTACATCTTGGTCTTTCACAAGTAATGTTTGCAATATTGTTAGTTATGAAACTTTCCAAGCTTGCTCAAGTGAAACCAAAGACACGGCTGCATGGCATAGAAATAATGTAAGAAATATTAATTTCTGAGCATTTTTACGGTACAAGTTATCCTTTGTTTTTGTGTGTTTATTGTTTGCAGTCAAGAGCACTGACCACCTGCAAAAACCCCCTGTTTCACCAAGATACCACTTCTCTGTTCTCTCAAAACTTTCCGAAGTTACAGTAAGCGTGCGGTCAAGGGCCCACGTCAAGAACCCACGTCAGACGTGGGTAGGTGTTCTGCATTAAGCCTTATAAAAGGTTTGCACCCAGTTCTAGGCCCTGAACTCCTACTATAGTGCTCAGCACTTGAGTTCCCGGTCGACCGATCTCCTATCTAGGGCCTAGAAGCCTATTCTGAGGTGGTAATGCTCTTCTTTGATTGCCAGCCTTTTGGCTTTGTCAGCCCCTCTAATTTAGCTCATCCACACCCAAGTCATTGCATTTGTCCTAGCTTAAATTGTGTACTCTTGGATGGCCTCTTGCTCTGCCCATTCGTGACTTAAAATATGATCTATATGATTGTTGATTCTTTTATTTTCATCCTTCTCATGTGTTCATGAGAAACATTTGACAATGACCAGTTCCTTGTTTTATTGAGTTGCTTAATAAAGTGCCACTGTATTTCATACTGTTGTTCCTTATTTCTCAGAGAACGAGCAGAGCGCAGGTCTTGCTCTCGTGAGCTGGTAAGCCATGTGTGACCACTGCAGTGTCTCTCCATTTACCCTCCATCATGCCCTAAGGGCATATGTGTGCGCCACATGGCACTTTGAAAAATGCACTTTTGTGCATTTTTCAAAGTTTTTGCAAATTACCATCAATTTGCAGTTGATGGTAATTAGCGTTTCCTAACTGCGAAGTCGCATTTAGGAAAGGCTTGATGCATCCCAAATGGGGAATCGCAATTTGTGATTCCCTAAAAGCATTCGCAATTTAGGTAATCGCAAAATTTGCGATTACCTATATTGCGAATGGGTTTTGGATTGATGCATCCCAATTGCCTAAATACTGGTCGCAAAGGGGCCGATTCTGCGAATTGGCCCGTTTGCAACCGGTATTTAGGTTGATGCATGTGCCCCATAATGTTGTAAACCAAATAATGCAGTTGGCATGCAGCTCCTTGATCACAGTTCAGAGCTCACTGTGCTATATTAAGATTGTAATTTATGAGCTGCAAGTAAAAAAAGGATCTCTATGACAAAAGCAGTAACCCACTGAGCTATCTACATAAAATACAGTTCTATGATCTGCCTAGTACACGTTATTCGCAGCAGGCATATTAACCCTCTACACTACTTTATGAAGAGTCAAATTTGCCACTAAACAAAACTCTGATCTTTGTCTATCAGGAACATTAATCACCAGAGTTATCTTGATATTTTTATTGTTGCCCGAAAACTGCTGGTCACACAAGGAACTCTGCAGCAGGTACATTTAAAGCCCTAAGTTATTTCTAAACACAGCATCCCCCTCCATCTCAACGCCAGGTGCAGCTGCACTGGTCGACTGCCCTAAAGCCAACCCTGAGGCCGGCCTAAAGAGCCCTAAGGTAGGGTACCATACATTAAAAGGAAGAAATTGTGTTTTTACATGTCCTAGCAGTAAAAACCCCACAGTGTCTGTAGAAAGGTTAGTAGCCCCATTGGCGAGTACAGAGTTAGATGCTGACAGCTCAGCAGTGCTGACTTCTAAATGGGACTACTAAATACGATACTTCAAGGTATCAAAAGAATTGTTACATTAAACCTGACTTGTTGCCCAAGTCAAATTTATTGTAACTTTTGCACATATGGGAACTTTAGTAAGTAGCCACTATGTTGCCAAAGTATTTCAGTGACCATTTACGGTTGCTGGCCACTAAACAGCCTTCTGCCCTACTGAGATGAGGTGTGAATGACTCTCAAGAAGGAACACAAAAGGCCTGCCATTTGAAGAGGTGTGACCTCTCCCTGGCAGGAAGGCCAAACAAAGTGTGAGCCCAAAATGGTGGGCACACATGAGAGGGGCAGCTCTTTTGTTCTGGCAGACAGGTTGGTTTTGAGATCGGAGAGAGGGAAGCCGTGAGCATGTAGACCCCAGGTAGCCATGGTAAATAGACATAATATCGAAAAAAATATATCGAATGGACAAAATATCGAGTCCAAAATATAGAATGGACATAATATTGAATGGACATAATATAGTCGTTAAAAATATCGAAATTAAGGTAAGTAATATCGATTGTTAAAATATCGAAGTACATAATATAGGCATTAAAAAATATTAAATTTTTAATAATATCGAATTTTTTCTGTGTATTGTATGTTAGTATATGTGTTAAAAGTGTATATTAGTTGTTGTAATGTATGTTTAATTTTTTAAAAGCAATGAATTTTATGTTATTTAATTTTTGCATAATTTAATTCCGTAGCGGGTAGTGGGTTTATAGGGGAATAGGGTGGGAAGTAATTTAATTGGTATTTATTTAAATATTTATACAAATCTGGTAATGATTATTAATTGGTGGTTAATGATTTATTAATAGGTAATTAATTTTTAATAAACAATATGTATTATATTTATAATAAATTAAATATTAAAGATTTTGTAATTGGTAATTAGTGTTATTAATAATATTTATTAGTATTGATAATTAATTATTTTTTAGTAAAATATTAAAATATTACTTTCCCTACTGTTGCACTCACTGGAGTGGGAATAGTAATTTTAACCCTCCCGCTATCCTACCCTGTCCCTACTGTTGCACTCTCTGGAGTGGAAATAGTAATTATTACCCCTACGCTATCCAACGCTTTCCCTACTGTTGCACTATTTGGAGTGGGAATAGTAATTTTTACCCCTACGCTATCCAACACTTTCCCTACTGTTGCACTCACTGGAGTGGGAATAGTAATTTTAACCCTCCTGCTATCCAACCATTTCCCTACTGTTGCACTCTCTGGAGTGGGAATAGTAATTTTTACTCGTACGCTATCCAACGCTTTCCCTACTGTTGCACTCACTAGAGTGGGAATAGTAATTTTTACCCTCCCGCTATCCAACACTTTCCCTACTGTTGCACTCTCTGGAGTGGGAATAGTAATTTTTACCCCTACGCTATCCAACGCTTTCCCTACTGTTGCACTCTCTGGAGTGGGAATAGTAATTTTTATCCCTACGCTATCCAACTGCTTTCCCTACTGTTGCACTCACTGGAGTGGGAATAGTAATTTTTACCCCTACCCTATCCAACGCTTTACCTACTGTTGCACTCACTGGAGTGTGAATAGTAATTTTTACCCTCCCGCTATCCAACGCTTTCCCTACTGTTACACTCTCTGGAGTGGGAATAGTAATTTTTACCCCTACGCTATCCAACGCTTTCCCTACTGTTACACTCTCTGGAGTGGGAATAGTAATTTTTACCCCTACGCTATCCAACGCTTTCTCTAATGTTGCACTCTTTGGAGTGGGAATAGTAAATTTTACACTCCCGCTATCCTACGCTAAAAGTAGTGATTGTTATTTTATATTATTACGTTACTATATGTATGTATTAAAAAATAAAAATGTATGTAGAGTTTCTTTTTACTTAAAATAATTATTTATTAATTTGAAAGTAATTTAACTAATTTTAAGTATGTTTTACTTTATTTTATTTATTATTTCATTAATTTTACATTACTTTTAACAGATTTATAAAATTCGATATTTTGACTAACTATATTTTTAACGACGATATTTTGGATTCGATATTTTTGTACTTACCTGTTTGGAGATAGGGAGTCGATATTTTGACAGTCGATATTTTGTCCACGATATTTTGTCTGCTCGATATTTGTGCGATCGATATTTTGTCAGTGATCCGTAGCCATACCTCTGAGGTAGGCTGAGGGCTCCTCACCCCGAGGAAGGGGTTCTGCCATATTGGAGTTGGGCAGAATAGTGCATTCTGGGTTAGCTAGATGCCACACTTCACAGGAAGTCATCACTAGGCAGCAGGGGACATGGTAGCCCATTGGCTATAGTCACCACATCCCCAAGGGCACAAACTGGGCATACAAGTGGCACTCCTGGCACCCAGACCCAGATCACATCTGTACTGAAAAGAGGACTGAAGAAGGACTGCCCTGCTGTTCCATTAACCCAGCAAACAAAGGCTGTACCAAGACTGGGCTGCACCTGCTGCTCCTTGTGCTAGCAAAGACAGGATTGTGTCATGGTGCCCTGCTCGAGTCGTCCCCGAGCTTCAGACAGAAGAAGTGACCCCAAGAGTAAGTTGGCAGACTTCCTGTTACAGCTACAAGGCCACAAAAGCTGAAGAAGCCTGCCTTGGTGAGTTTTTATTTTATTTATATAAAGTTTTGTATAGCGCGAACAAGACCCTACTGGGTATCAGAGCGCTTTACATGACGAGGAGAAGGGTATCAGTTGGACTGATAAACAAAAGTTACATGTGTGTATGACAAACATATATGAAGTTACATGTGTGTATGACAAACATATGTGAATGTACATAGAGTTGGTTAGCATTTACATTTGTCAGTCTTTATTTCGACCAAAATGATCATAAAAGACAAAAATATTTACATCATCACATAATACATATATAAAATCCATTTCACATCAAGACTATACAAATACAAATTTAAAAGACAACAAAGACATCTACTAAAAACGAATTAGTATAGTTCCCTTACAAAAGTTTAAAAACGATACAGACTTAAAAGGAAACATTTCATAAAATGATCTATACCATCTGGCCCCTATACAAATATAAAAAAAATTATGAATATATGTGTAACAGAACTAGAAAACTAAGCAGAAGACAGAGCATTAATAGACACTGTCGCAGTCTGCTTGTTTTCGGCCTTTTGTCTTATTCTCCAGGCCCATCCCAAGAATTTCGCTACAGCAATCACAATTGCCTCTTGGGTACTAGTCTTTAGTAATCTTAGCGCAGTATCGCTCAGCCTAGTACCAAGGTTCTGACAAATTGGTTTGAGCCATTTTCTCCGAGGAGAACAATATGCTGGACAAGCAAAAAATATATGGGAGATTGTTTCATCCATACTCTGGCAAAATTGACATTTGCTATCTTGGGAAGAGTGCCAGGTCTTGGTGAAAACTTTAGTTGGCAACGTTCCTATCCGGAACTGAAAATAACGTTTTCTGTCAATGGGCTTGGTTATAAAATCCCAGAATTCTTCATATAATGGTTCCAGCTTGTGATCCAAGAAGGTACTGGTCAACGATGACGATCTGGAGGAACTCAGAATACCAGATCTAATCATAGTCCAGTACGCATCTTTAAATACCTTTTTAGAAGGAAAAGTGTTATGTGCTGGTTCCTCCCAAAGCTGCCTCATGCCCATGTCCACCAGGGATCTTTTGACCTGTTGTAGCCACCTGATCTTATGAGAAGTGTCAATTCCCCTGATGTCCATAAGAGCTGAGGCATAATGGGCTAGTTCCGGTGTAGACCAGAGCCTTCTCCAATAGGCCAATGGTTTAAACCTAGCAACCTCTGTTAGTGAATGGCACCCCAGATCAAAATATAAAGGAGTAAGAGGAGTACTCTGAGGGAGACCAACCAAACCTCTCAGGAAGCTTTTTGGGCCTGTGCTAGGGTGGACAGATTTTCGAACCCCCAGAGTTCTGCCCCATATAAGATGGACGCCATAACCTTTACATGGTAAATCTTGAGTGCAGGGCCGATAGGCTTTGTCTGAGAAAGCCTGTGTTCTTTCAAAATCACCCCTGCTATCTGAGAATGTTTGAGCGCCATTATTTCAATTTGGGGCTTCCAATCTAGCTTACGATTGATATTTACTCCAAGATAGGTAAATAAATCTGTTTGCTCTAAAGACTCGTTGTTCATAACAACCCTTGACTTGATAACTTTGTGGTTATGTAACACCATAAATTTAGTCTTATCCACATTTACCAATAACTCATGTTCCTTGCAGAATTTTTCAAAACATATCAGGGCTTTCTGCAGCCCAGCTTGGGTTTTGGATAAAATTAAAGTATCATCCGCGAACATGAGAATTGGCACTTTGATACCTGCAACAGAGGGAGCATCAGTTGGGTAATCAGAAAAATATCTAACCACACCATTTATAAAAAGTGAAAACAGGGTTGGAGCCAGCACACATCCTTGGCGTACCCCTTTTAAAATTGGAAATTTGGGGGTAGTATTCCCTTGGGCTCCCCATCGAACCTGCGCAAAGTTTGATTCATGCAATTTTACCACCAGCTGCAAAAGTTCAGGGGAATTCCCAGGTCTCTCAATACGACCCAGAGCTTGTTTCTCGGGACCGTATCGAAAGCTGCTTTAAGATCTACGAAAGTGGCATAAATAGTTCCACCCGCTAACAATACAACACGCCAATAGATTAATACAAAATAAAAAACTTGATCTATCGTGCTTACAAAAGCCCTAAAACCTGCTTGGAAGGGGGATAGTATGTTATTCTCCGTTATCCATGTCTGTATTCTATTCAGAACCAATCTAGCCATGATCTTTTGGGTGGAATCGATCAGGCTGATGGGCCTATAGTTTTTGGGGCTGGAACGGTCCCCCTTCTTATAAATAGGGAGGATTTCCGCCCCACGCCAAGAGTCAGGAATAGTAGCTCCCCTGGCAATCGCATTTGCTAGAAACAAAATATACCTAAACCAATTTTCTTTATCGGATAAAAATAAGTCCACTGGGATGCAGTCAGGACCGGGTGCCCTACCTTTTGGTGCTGAGGTCACAGCAATTTCGACTTCCCTTAAAGAGAATTTTACCGGGGTTACTACACTTGGAACTATAAATAAGAGAGTATTCTCAACAACAGCAAATTGATGCTTAAAAATGATACCCATTGGTCTGGGGCAATATGATTTGACGGGGCATTTCCTTGGCCTTCACGGCCCCATTTTACAAGCTGCCAGAATGATTGTGTGTTGTTCATCTTGCTAGCTTGCAAAAGATCCTGCCACCTTTTTTCGTCCCATGCCTTTTTTGCCAGTATTTGTGTGGTTTTATACTGCTTTCGGGCTGTTCTTATCCTATCTATATCATTGGATTTTATAGCCCAGGACAACTGCTTGTATGCTGCCTTACATGCCTTATTATACCAATGGTCATACTTTGGTAATGATCTCTTAGGGGTTTTATAAGGTTTTGTAAAAACGCCTTATATTTTCAAACATAGATTCATGAATGTGTGTTATATTATGATTGATTTCATCCTGGTTTTTAAATTTTTCGAGTAGGTCTAACGTGTTTGAAACCTCGGCATTCATGCTTATAAGGCAGCTTTCGTTTTCAACAACCCGGGACCACTTAACCCTCCTCATGTCATTGCTAATTGTTACATCGGCGGTCTCAATTACCTCAACCGGGGGCAAGAATGCTACATGAGCTGGGCCTTTTATTTTCAACAGTAGTGGATCATGGTCACTTTCAACCCTTGTACAGACCTTCATATCCACTACTGAAGACCAATACTCTATATTAATAAGGATGTAATCTATTCTACTACTTCTCAGGCCATTGTTATAAGTATGTGATCCTGAGCGGTCGGATGGTGTACGTCCATTTACTGCTCTCACACCCCTCTCTAGGCTAAAAGCTTTCAACTGAAGGGCTGCCTCGTCCATTTTTTAATTGGTGGAATTTCCAATTGGGGAATACCCCATTGGGCGTCTTCGTCTGCACTTAGGTGGCCATCCTCAAAGTCCAAAGGCTCAAATGTGGTATTGAAATCTCCAGCAATAATTGTGTTGAACCCTTCTCCTTTCCGACTAAGAAATTACTAAGATCGCTAATTGTCTTTGAGGACCTGCCGCCCGCCAGACCCCTAGCGTAAACATTAACAATGAGTAACTTAGGCGAGTTTTTAGGACAAATAAGCAACGCCAAAATATCCTTATTATCAGTCTCCAATTCGGTTATCTTAGAAGTGGAGCTCTGCCTCACCCATAATGTTAATCCTCCGGAAGGTCTTCCTTTATGCCCACCTACTGCGGATTTGTAAAAATTTAGGTAGCCATGGTGAAAGACCGGGGCCAACGCCCAGGTCTCCTGAAACGCAATAATGTCCAGTGTTTCTATAAAATCTATCCAATCGGATGAATGTATCTTATTAGACAACCCTGCTATATTCCACGATACCAATCTCAGTAGAGATGGATCATGGTAAACTATGGAATTGCCTAAGCTAGCCACCGTAGATGTGCCCAATTCAGGAGTAGCTGGGACTGGAATATGCTTTCCTGTTTGACTAGAATTACCCCTTTGAGTATGGACCACACTCGGTGATTGGACTGGGGTCCTTAACATATCATCGGCACACTCTATCCCTTCTAAATCAATACCAGGGGGACAGCTTATACAGAAACTTTCATCCCCACCAATTATGCTGGCCACCATGGATCCTCCTTGTGAATACAAACCAATTGGTGGTCAATCTATATTTTGGAGGGACGAGTCCCCAATTCGCTTAGGTTCATGGGCATTAATGGGTAAATGATTGACAGCGTCAGGAGAGTTCAGTTTCAGCCTAATATTTGTATGAATCAAATGTGAAGTTCTTAGCTCAAATGCTAACAGATTTTCTACCAACAGTGGCGAGGCAAGAGTGAGGCACACATAGTCAGAGTCGACATCCCTCGAACCATGTCTTACAGCAGAAGATATATCCTCCCTGATTATCGATCTGCACTTACGAACATGTCTCAGCCACTGTTGGTTAGCCAATAATGCCTGACCACCGCTGACCGCCAACGTGCAGCCTGAGAGAGACCTTAAAAGTTTGCACTGGCGTCTGCTGGACCCGGGAGAGTCATCAGAGTGCAGTTTAGTCAACCAGCAAGGAAGTTATCGCCAGTTAAAGTGGACCGCTGATTTCACTGTAACTGGAGACCAGTAGACAAGTGGCAACTGGTTTTTGGCTAGACTTTAACCGGACCTCAACAGACATTGACCGCTGTGGCCAAAGTTGCTCCATCTTGCTCATGGACCGAGGAGTAACTCAAGGAAGAACCCCACCACCGGACCAGGATCCTCAGCATCTTTCATCATCTTCGACATTCTGTATCTCTTGCATTAGGACCACTCCATTAAAAACTATGGTGGTCCTCCCATAGAGCCTGAAACTGGACTAGAGACTGCTTTGAATACAAGGTAACTGTTCAACCAAGCCTCTTTGGCCTCTGTGACTCTCTCCCTGTTGGTGTTAGTCACCCAAAGCGGAACGAAGTAATAGTTTACATCATAAAAGTTTTCCAAAGTAAGCAAAGCTTGACCGCGAGAACGGTCCATTACAAGGATTTATTGTTTTGAATGAAAAAGCAGTGATTTATTGTTCCTTTAAATATTCATATCTCTGGAACCCTCCAGTGGATTTTTATCATTGAAATGTCAAATTGAAAATAAAATTTCAGCCTAGTTTTATAAATTCATGTCAGATTTTTATTGAGTCTTGTTTCTCTCTTATTTAATTGTTTTGGTACTTCTTAAAGCTTATTCCTTTGATAAAGCCTGACTGCTATGAGCCTCAGGTACCCGTGGTTGAGCTAAGGTTTTCTAAACAAATCTGACTAGACCAAGTACAGGTAGTGAGTGTATTACTTTGTGAGGTCTCACAACCACACCATATAATAAACCTTTTTTCTCACATCAGCGATATATGAAATTGTTGACCATATTATGCTGATGGTTTCTCTAGGTGCTGCAGGAATTACAGCATCTACAATGGCATGTTTGCATTCATTCTTGACTGGACAGGACTGAATCTGTACACTTTCCTCTTTTTGTTGCCACCAATCTGTCTTTTGTATGTGGAGTTCCCCAATGTTCAGCCCTCTTACTGCGTGGTGGTGAATGGCCCTAGTGATCTCTCGCTGGATTGTTAGTGGGACACAGAGATGGAGTCACTTGTTGTTCCTGGTAGATCAGCTCAGAATTTGGGTGTTATGGTTGACCTCAACCTATAATTATCCACTCAGATCTGTTCCATAGCATCTACTTACACATACTATATGAGAAATGTGAATAGATCCCTTTACTCACAAAGAATGGCAAAAGATGAGGTATTAATATAGCTATCATAGGTTCAAGGCTGGTCTTTGTCAATGCTCTCCATCATGGCTTACCAGAGTACTTGCTGTGATGTATACAAATTACTCTAAATCAGGTATCTAGGCTGGTTATGGGTGCTCCTAGATGTAGGTCATGCTCACCCAGTGAAAACACTTTAACCATGTCCAATTAAAGAGCACATAGTTTTAAAACGTTTGGCACTGTCCATAGAGTATTGTATGTGAAAGTCCCTACTTTCATTCAAAAGCTCATTCTTACATACAGGCCCAATAGAATCTTGCATCCTTCATCTGGTCCCATACAATTTCAGATTTTATTCATCGCATGTTCACTGTGATCAGTGTCTGTTTCCTGTTGATACTGGTGAGTGAAAATACATGCTCAGAGGACAAACAGTAAGCACCAGCGTGTGCACAAAGAAACCAAAAGAGCAGCCCCTGTTCATATCCCAAAAAAGGCTGCTGCACTGGCAAAAATACCAACTAATGATTGCTTTGTTTATAGATTCGTATATTACATAAACAACTGAATGTGTGATGATTCAGGGTACTTTGTAGAAACAAAAACTCCCTCATGCATCACAATACATGTACTCCATAGGAAGGAGAAAGATACACCAAACAGCCAATAGCATGAAGTAAAAGATTAATACTCTTCTGGGGCGGAGCCATGGACCACTCTATGTATATTTTAAAGAATTGGTGGCAGAAGGTCTGGTAGATAGCTAAACAATTGAAGTTGTTACAACCATAGCGTTAAGTGAGGATCCTCTTATTCACAGAAAGTCTTTAGAGTCAGAGTATCAGGTATTTCATTGATAATGGTTGTGTTAGAACAGGTGTCAAGGGTATCCATGGATAACAACCAGACAGGTGAAACACATGACTCTGCTATTAATATTTAAGTTGACATGAATGTTCTAACACCCCAACAGCAGTACTAGGACTGGAGGAGTGGGGGTGTAGCACTGTGTGACCCACTTCTTCCCCACACACTCTGTTTACCTATTCCATGGCGGCATAGGGGTTGATGCCCTGTAACAACGACTAAGGGAGTCAACCTAGGGTCCTCTACTCCTTGCCCGAAGCATCAGCCGAAAAAAGAGTAACTACACGGCTGGAGCTGGGGAGGCCATGGTCTGCTGCTCCACCTGAGTGAGTGAGAGTCAAGACAACTGTGGAAGGAATTCAAAAATGGTTTTTATTGTGCGATTAATTAAAATCATTACAATGAAACAATAATTCTCAAAGCATCAGTAAAAAACTAATTAGCCTATGAGTCCATAAAATTAAAAGCTTACTTATTTAAAATTTGTAGGTAGCTCGCTTTTTAAGTAGTATACCAAAACGATGTATACTTTGTAGAAAGTCCAGACGACCCTTATTGGTTTACAGGACTTAAATTAATTATCCCAAATGCTCTCTTTTTTGGTAGTGTCGGTGAGCAATTTAGGCTTATCAGAGGGTAGTGGTACACGCAGAGTCATTAATAAGACACACACTCAAAAAGAAACTCAAGACCAATCTAGAAAAATAACAAGTATTTTTATATTTATTTTCACACCAAGAACTTCGTAAATGGGTGAGTACTTTTCATTATAGCAATTTTGCCAGGTAAGTAAAAATGTCACTAAAATGCTTTTTTACGCGGGAATGCTTTTCTATGGAGAAAAAGGCATATACTGCATACGGTTATTTGCAAACAGTTCTCAGGGGTCCTGTGTTGGAGGGACAAGCTCCAAAGTACCACCAGCAGTTTGAGTTTACCTACCCTGGAGTGTCCAGGTGCAAAGCTGCTCAACGGGTTGGTAGCCTTGCATGCAAGGAGGGAGGCCACCTAGAAACAGGCTGCATAGGGGAACTTGGGGACATGCCCGAAGCTACCAATGGAGGGGCTCG
Source organism: Calotriton arnoldi (assembly GCA_963921515.1). Lineage (NCBI taxonomy): Eukaryota > Metazoa > Chordata > Amphibia > Caudata > Salamandridae > Calotriton > Calotriton arnoldi. The sequence goes on from CAWUFW010016324.1 coordinate 152,591, forward strand.
GTTCGTGGGGGGAGCAGGAGAGCTCCATTGGTTGTTGTGGACCTGGGCTGGGCGACTCAGGTACGGAGGGTTTTGGTCGACTGGTACCTGTGCACCAAAAGCACCCATGGTTATTGGTTGAACCTGCAAAGGACGACAAATCAGGACAGCTGGGCTGCTCTTGGTGTTGGCCTCTGCAGTGTTGATGTCCCTCATTAGCTGCTCAGTCTCTGCGGTGTTGGAGTCCAGATTGGACTCAAACAAGCTTTGGTTGCTCCAAGGAGCCCAGTACCCAAGGTATTGGTGCAGGGCGACTCTGGTTGGTCCTGGTATCTTCTCACTTGGTGGACAGACATATTTGACTTCTTGGAGCATGGTGACCTCTTCCTGGGTGGCTGCTGGGTCAGTGGGCCCGATGAAGAGCAGAACAATGATCCAGACATTGTGGTCGGTGCCTGCAGTTTTCAGGGAAGTGGCTCCTCCACTTCAAGGGAGATGCTGATGGCTTGTTGAAGTCCTGGAGGCCCGCCAAGACTTTTGAAGGCTGCACAGCTACAGGACAAGTTGGGGTGTTGCAATCGTCGGGACAAGAGCAGGTAGGCAGCAGGGTTTGGCGCCAAAGTCCACCAACAGTCTGCAGTTCTTGCTTCTTCGGCTCTTCTTTCTTCTGTCAGACGAATCTAAGTTCCTGGTGACAGGAGGCCACCTAAATACTCATTTTACGGGCATTAGGGGATGTGAAGGGTAGTAGCCAATGGACTACTTACCCTTGGGGTCACTAAACACCCTATATAACCACTTCCCGAGGGGAGTGGGCATAACCCTGTCCCAGAATTCCTAATTCCACCAAAATCAAAATGGTGGAAACCTTCTTTCATAGGGCATATCAGGCAGCCTGTGTTAAGGGGTGTAACTGGCCTGGTGGTGCACATGCCTCCTAGCATCGCCAATTTCCCGCCTGTCCCTGTGCCAAATGGGCCTCAGGCCAGCAGGGGGAATCTCCCAGGTCCGGAGGAAGCCAGGGTCACATATCTAAGGCGGTAGAGCCTTTGAAGCCTCTGGCCTTGGTATGCAGATTCACTAGCCATCCTGCTGTGAGAGGTGTGAACACCTTCCTCCGGAGCAGGCATTGTTTCTAGCCTCAGAGAGCGCAGGCTCTAACTTGCAGGGGGTCAGATACATGTCTGTGGTGGCAGGATGGATGATACCAGTCAGCGAGCACACTAAGAGGCTGGTAGGTGTTCAGGGTGCACCTCTAAGGTGCCCTTTGATGCATGTTTTAATAAATCCACTACTGGCATCAGTACGGATTTATTAAGACAAGGTGTTTGATACCAAACACCATGGGCTTCAGTGAAGCCATTATGTAGCTGAGGAACTCATAAGGACCAGTGCACAGTACATATACTTAAGATAGCTTCCCTGTTCACTTGTACTATCTAGCAATTGAACTAGACAGCACAGGCCATATTTGCTCTTGCAGATATGTCCTCACATGTAATACAATACAGAAGTTGATTCTTAACAGTGAAGACATCTGCTATCCCGCTCCTTCCTGTATGTTTGTACATAATGGCATGCTAGTCGTGGAATATGACCTTTCTCTCTTGCTAATATGATTACATTATGAACAATCTATAGGCTAAGGCCATTAATTAATGTCTTTAGTTTTTATTTCATTTGTGTTGCTTTTCTCATAAGGATTCATTTATATGTTCATGATAACATTTGTGATTTAAGCATTGGCATTATGGTGCAATAACATGTTGTATCAGGTGGACACATACCCAACATGGCGATTATAACTGTGTGGTATGTTAAACTGACGTTTACGTGCAAGTTTAGTTACATCTTCGGCCGTCTTAGGTGGAGTTTACTTGGCGGTGACAACCTCCGTCCTGCCTCTCCCCCTTTTCATGTATGGAACATGATTATACGTACACTTTGGTGTCACACATGCTTTAAGTTAATTTTGTACTTCTTAAGTGAACATGAACTTACCAAAGCCCATGATGGTTCTGGAATGCACTTTTGTGTTACAGTATACTAGTACGGCACGTTTGTGTTTGCGAACAGGGCTGTATAATACACTTCCAATATGGCGATGTCATTTTCGATACAACTAATGGTTGTTAGCGGAGCTGCGGGTCTTTTTGCAATAATTGCTTCTGCCATAATGCTCAAAATGTATTTCCTTTTCTTTCAGCCTCTAATGTTATTTCTACAGACAGAGCTATCGAGTGTTTGCTCGCGCTATGGCTGCCCAATCTACTTCCAACATGGTGACTTCGGCTGCCGGGATGGCATACGCGTACTGGTTAGCCTCTGCGGTATAGTTTTCTTTACGTGTACCCAGGTGTGGGTCATTTAATGCGACTGGTGGGACCTTTAAATGAAGGTCGAAAACGTAGCTCTGTTTTGTTCTTTCACTACTCGGCAAACATCGGACCATGATAACGGTGCTGCGGGCACTGATTTTGGTAAAAATAGGGGGTTCCTCTTTTTAGGTCTCGCCCTGAAGCCAGCGCTTGTGCTGGCGCTGGGCGAGACATTTTGTAAGTGGGCTTTCGGAAATGCGACCACTTTTTTTTGGCCTGGCCTAGAGCATGCGAGAACGCGCACAGTAACGCGCTTTCCTCGCATGCTCCAGGCCATCTGGCTTTCCTCTTTATTGCTCCTCCCCCTCCCCCACCACAGAGCGCGTCTAGCGGCCGCGCGGCCGTGTCACTTTCACGGCCGCGCGTCACTTGCTCTCCGGCTGCTCCCCCTCCCCACCACAGCGCGCGGCCAATGCTTGTTTGTGAAGCTCTGTGCTCCGCCTTTCGTTCGCCCCAGTTACATAGAAGTCAGAGAGAGATACTTTGCGCAGTTTCTAAACTTTTCTAAACTTTGCAGCTCTCTCCATGTTCAGGAGGATAATGAGAACACAGCGAAAAATTTCGGGGGAAAATGCGATGCGGTAAAAACAGTTTACAGAGGACAGAAATACATATCCTATCAGTTTTAAATCGCATACGAAGGTCTGTGAAGGTAATAAACTTCGCGAAATGTGCGCTTTGAAGTGGCGAGCTTAGAGGGGGTGTTGTGTAAGGAGGAAAGGGGAGGGTGTCTTGGCGCTATCGGGAGGTGATATTGTTTTTCTTTCTTGTTCTGGAAGAGCAGCTCAGTTAAGGACTGGGCCCTGTTAGTAGCTGTAGCACCCGTTTTACAGAGGGAGTGGCCTGTGAAGCGTTTAGTTGCAGTTTTTACGACTCCTAAGAACTAGGTGCTAGGCAGAGAGCTCTCGTCCCGGCTGCCCGCCCGTGACAGCGAGGAGACTGCCATTGCCCGCGGTCCCAACAGACTCGAGGGGCTGGGGTGTCAGCCCTTTCTTTCACCAAAAATATCAATTTAACTGACGTCGTTTGTAAATAAAACTTCAAACTGCTGGGTCTAGTAAGTAGAAAGGCATATTTTCCCACAAACCATAAACTTTATAAACATCTGGTACTTCATATAAATGGGTCTATCTACATATATATATATATATATATATATATATATATATATATATATATATATATAGTACATTTACGACTGTACATTATGAATTTCCCGGTCTAACTCCGCTTTCTGCGCTCGGATGGTTTGTACCAGGTAGCCTGGAGCGGTTTATCCCCTCAGCCTCCGGGTGTTCCACATTTATCATCCGTGTCACGCACCATCGTTTCAAATATTACTTGATGAACCTTTTTCACCAGGATACAATAAATACTTTTAGAAGCCGTTCCCGCTGTCCCTGCGCTGGGGGAGAGAAGGTGTACAGGCAAATGTCCCCTGGAAGTGCCCAGAGCGCTTAATGCGCTCTCGGTGCGCTTAAAACGCTTCACGTCTCAATAGGTTCATAGGGTCTCCGGGAGGGGGAGGTGTGTGTGTGTTGTGTGTGTTTTGTGTGTGTGCTTTGTATGTGTGTGTGAGCGTGTTTTATGTGTGTGTGTGTGAGCGTGCATGTGTTTGTGTGTGGTTTGTATGTGTGTGTGAGTGTGTGTTTGTCTCTGTGTGCCTGTGTGTGTTTTGTGTTTGTGTGCGCGCGCAGCACGTGATCCACATATGCAATCAGTATTTTTTTCAAATGTCTTTATCAGGCAGACTATAGGAGTGCTCCATATGCGGTAAAATACAGCATTTAATAACTCGTCGAAATAAATGTTCTATAATATTTAAATTACAAAACTATAGAAACGCTAGTTCCCTGTCACTCTTCAAATACATAACTTAAGCAAAATGAGGATAGAAGTGTTCTATAGACGTTCGAGCACAGGCCTTAACAGGCACGTCTTCAAAGACAGGCTTTAACAGGCACGTCTAAAAAGTGCTCTATAGAGTCGAAAACAGGCCTTAACAGGCACGTCTAAAAAACGCCCTGGAACTTCCAAGCTCAGGCTTTAACAGGCACGTCGAAAAAGCGCTCTATGGGTTCAAACACAAACCTTTAACATGCACGTCTAAAAAGCGCTCTATAGAATCAAACACAAACCTTTAACATGCACATCTAAAAAGCGCTCTGCAGACTCAAACACAGGTCTTAACAGGCACGTGTAAAAAGCGCCGTTTAGATTCAAAGACAGACCTTAAAAGGCACGCCTAAAAAGCGTTCTGGAACTTTCAAGCACAGGCATTAACAGACACATCTAAAAAGCGCTCTATAGACTCAACAAGCATTGGCATAGCCAATAGGTCTTGCCTTTGGGACCTTATAAGTGTTTAGTTATACAGCACAATATCCTTGGTGCAACAACATCAACTGTTGCATGGCTAAACACTTATAAGGTCCCAAAGGCGAGACCTATTGGCTATGCCAATGCTTGTTTGCTCTCTGTTCGTGTCTTGGAAATCGTTTGCTCATATTAGTTTTACTTATTCAAGTTTCATCGTGGTGCAGGTACCGTTGGTGATTTTTCACTATATCTATGGCCGTTTTTCAGTCTGATTATAATGATCTGTTTGTTTTTATATATGCCTGTGGCCTGGTGCTGGTTTGATATCATTGGTCCCACCGTGTTTACACACGGGGACTCACCGTTCTATTCTCATATACATACCCGTTCTTTGAATTGACAGCATTCTTTGTGTGATATTCCCGTATTTTGTGTTTTGTTAATTTGTGGGATAATAGTTATTTTGTCCTCTTTTCTTATATGTTTCTCATTTGTTTATTCCTGCTAGGTGCCTTTTGGGGTTTTGATTAAAACTCCCTTGTTTCTTTATATTTGGAAATTATTGCAATCTTGGATTGGCTGACATATTTGCTCTGTAATCAATGTGCTTGTTTCACATTGCCAATATAAGTTCATAGTAAGTACTATCACCCTATGACATTTTTTATTGATATGGATGCGTATTTGATCGTAGGGATGTAACCTTAATATGGGACAGTTTCCATATATACATACGTTCCCTTTATATAGTGACACGCTTGACGCTATGTTTGAGTTCTGAATCCCATTGTGAACTTGGACGGATACTCAGATTTATATTACGCGTCAGGCTATAGAAAATGCTTGGAATTAAATGCAGGTTTGAAAGTAAAGTTTCTGATGAAACATCCTTTGCTGAGTTCGTCTTCAATTTTTGGACAACAATTCGGAAACATAAATCACGGCAGCCCTGCTGTGGAAGACCTCACCACCAAGAAAAAGGTATTTGGGGCTGGGGGCTATGAACTATTCTAAGCCTTGGAACAGCTCAAGGGATCTTTTTAAATGCAAACCGAATTGACATTCTGAGGCCCACTGAAGGGCAAGGAAATTATTTTAAATAAAGTTACAACAAGGGGGGCGCTAGAGGGCGCCAAGCAAGATGGCCGCACTTCAGTGAGGCTCCTGCTGCTCGGGACACAATCCATCTGCCATCCTCCTCTAATCCAGCCCCACACGCCTGAAAACTTACTAGTGAGGCAGCTCTAACCATCCGCCGCCTCCCACAGCAGCTAATTTGCCGTAAATCGACCGGCAGCCACGGAAACTGCCTCCGATGGTTTTCCACCCGGTTGCATCAAAATGGCGGCCGCGACAGACGCGGCCTCTTGAGCAATCTGTCGCGGTGCGATCTGCCGGTTCCTGCTGCGTACTGTGACCGATGGAGAACGTTGCTTCCGTCGCCTCGCCAGCCTGATCGATGAACCTGCCCCGCCTGCTGCAGTGTGTCTGAGCTCCCGCTGCCGTCACCTCGTTCTGCTGCGCAGAGCGGTTCCCATTGAAGCCCGGAGGACTTGGACTGGTGCTGACTAGAGGGGCGCCTGTGATTTGCGCCTCCGCCGCAACGCCTGCTCGCCCTGGAGATCCTAGATTGCGGACCCGCTGGCGGGGGAATTGCGGTGAGTGCCGACGCTGCTCTTGCAACCGGGAGTGGGCGCTCTCTCCCGGCTCTGGCGCGGCCTTGCCTGGGCCTGGAAGTGGACCGTAGAGGCCTGCGCTGTCCAAGTGCGCATCCTGCGAGTAGAGAGCTGCCGCACCAGAGAAATGATGTCCTGCCTCTGAGGCCCTGGTGAGTCGGCCGCGGTGTCCTGCTGCCCCCGCCTGCCGTCCCGCGCCCTTCCGATATTTCCCGCTGGGGATGCGCGGCCCGCCGACCTTCCCTCTCGTAGGGTGTTCATAATAGGCCGATGCTGGCCTGAGAGCTCTCCCGCCTGATCCCTGCTGGCTGCCGACATTGCGTGGAACGGCCCTTCTGTCATCCCGCCCAGCGCCCGGTGGAAGCTTCCTCACCCACGCGAGCTGCTGCACATAGGCCCCTTCAGGCACTGCGTGGGCGCGCCTTTGGGGCCCGCGGGGTACTGGTGGCGCCGCTTGCCTGTTGTGCTCCACTGAGGAGGGTACTGCCCCGGTCCACTCTGCTAACAACCCATTGGGGGGGGAGTGCAGCTGCTGCGTGTCCTTACGTGCAGGAGGCTTCACACGGTGGAGGCCTGTAGAAGCCTGGACCCCCACGCTGAATACTCTATTACCTGAGGGGCGATCTCGCTGCAGGACTGCTCCCCCACCTGTCCGGAACCCCGCCGCCACCACTGGGCACACTCCCCATCGGCCCGCCCAACCGTGACCGCCTCGCAACCAATGTGAAGAGTGGGGTGGCCTGACTCTTCAGGATTAAGAAGCCGCAGGATCTCCCGGCCTGCACACAGTCGCGCCATTAGGCTCCGCTGCGTTAAGTGAAGGCATTGCGTGCAACAACCAACGCCCTCCCTTCTTGGCTGCCTCACGACTGCATTTCTAGCCCGATCAGACCCTGCCTACCAACGCGGAGCTAACATCCCACCATGGGCCGCACAGATGGTAAACAACTCAAACTTACCTTCGAAGCCAGGAAATCCTCTTGCTCGCAGGCAGAAATGGAGGGCGAACAATCCACCGCCTCTGATCAACCCACGTCCACAGTTGACCTGAAGGCCCTCCTTCTTGCCATACAATCCAGCCTGTCCTCCATTGAAACTAAAATGGACACTATGAATGCGTGCTTTGACACCCTAGCGCACAAAAGCGATCAGCATGAAGAGCGCCTCAAGGAAACTGAACAACGTATCTCTGACGATGCCTCCGCCACCACCATTACTAAAACGTTGGATATGGAGAAAGTTCTGAAACTCATCGCCGCAAAGAATGAGGACTTGGAATCGCGCTCCAGGCGCAATAATCTACGAATCCTGGGAGTACCGGAATCCACCACCACTGGCAGAATGGAGGACTATGTAGAACGTATGCTCATCGCTGCCTTTGGCAGGGAGGCGTTCTCCTCGGTGTTCATAATAGAGAGAGCGCATCGCTCACTGACCTCTCGCCCTGTGCCTGGCGCCCCTCCTTGCCCTGTTATTGCGAGGCTACTTAACTATCGGGATCGGGACACTGCCCTGCGACTCGCCAGGGAACACAGGATAGTACTTTTCGAAGGCACAGAAGTCTCACTATACCCGGACTTTACACTGGCTGTTCAGGAGGGGCGCAGAAAATTCCTCCCAGTGAAGAAAAAACTCCAAGAAATGAACATCGAATACGCCATGCTCATCCCTGCGCGCCTCAAGGTCACTCACCAGGGGAAACAGCACTTCTTTACAAACCCTCAACACGTCTATGACTTCCTAAAAACTCTACCTAAAATGGCGACGGACCGTTCCTCCCCCTCCAGCCGATCCCAGGACGGTGGCGGCACGTCGGATGTGGAATGACAACCATACCCTGATCCAAGACTTCCATATCCATCTCCACGTGGCAAATTCCATGATGGCGGGCCCCCCTATCTTCTTACCAACTGGAGGCCCGCACACCCTGCGGTGAACTGCGACACATCTTCCGCTGCCCGCTTCTACAATTGCTCTGGACTGGTGAAGAATACCACTCATACCCCCCGAGCACCCTTGCTGAAGCGAGGGGTTATTGGCTGCCCTCTTTCTACTACCTACTCAGGTGAACCCTAAACTGACTTGGTTTGAAATGTTTAACATGTTGGTCCCATTCTCCCCTGTTGGGAGTGTGGTACATGGGGACTTTGGGGAAGGGGGAGGGGGGGCATGTCACGGCAGGGTTGGGCTGCTGCTGGGGGAGGGGGAGGGAATGGGGAATGTTTCATACCACTTTTTATTGCACTGATTAGCACATGTATGCCCTGGTTGACTAACCAGTTTAGACAGCACCCGCTTTCCTCCAATATCAATCTGCACAACTGTCATGGAGACCCGACCTAGTCCCCCCAAATATAATTTCCTGACATGGAATGTGCGCGGCCTGGGTGATCCCCGCAAACGTAGACATATCCTTTCTTATCTAGATCGCCACAATATCCACTGCGCTATGCTTCAGGAAACGCATCTTGCCTCCACCACACCCACCACATTTGCGTCCCGATGGGCGACCTGCAGATGCTTCTCATCATACTCCTCCTATGCCCGGGGCACAGTTATCCTAGTGAAACGCACGCTTCTCTACACCCCCATTGGGTCTTACGGAGACCCGCAAGGTCGGTACAGTATCCTCTGGGGTCGACTGTCTGCCCAATCTATAACTCTCGTCTCCTGCTATGGGCCTAACACTGATGACCCGGAATTTTTTCGGATCCTTTTGGGCAAGATACTCGACATCGGTTCCACACAATTGATGTGGGGGGAGATTTTAATGTCACCTTAGATCCGACAATAGACCGGTCACACCCACAACCCCATCATTTCTCCAACGCACATTACACCCTCAATCGCATTATAGGGGACCATGATCTAATCGACGCCTGGCGAGCCCTACATCCGCGCGTTCGGGAGGGTTCCTGCTTCTCCACTGCTCACTCCTCCTGGTCGCGCATAGACGGGTGGCTCCTCACTAAAGGGTTAGCACCCTGGCTGTCACACGCTTCTCACCTCTCGCGCACATACTCCGATCACTCACCTGTCCTCCTCACCCTCACGCCGCCTCATGAAGAATCACCTTATATCTCCTGGCACCTGGCCCACAGACCCTATTAGATCCAGTCTTCAAGGCGGAGCTAGAGCAAGAAATAACAGATTTTTTTCCCTGAAATGTCAACTCTGTCTCCAAGTATTCCATGGTCTGGGAGGCCTTTAAGGTCACCATACGAGGGATTTGTATCGCTAAAAGTGGGGGTGTCTTGAAGGATATCCGTGCTACACTTCGTAAATTAGAATTGGAGCTTAAGCACACAGAATTGCAGATACAGGCCACACCCACCTCTGAATTGAAAGCGCACTTGCGAGACCTACTTACGGACTACCACGAGACGGCCGAACGGGAATGTAAATTCAGGGGAAAATATCACCAAGCGCGCCGCTATGGAGAAGGGGAAAGGCCGGGCAAAGCGCTAGCATCCTTGATTCGCCCCCCTACCTTCTCCAATACCGTCCTAAAAATCGTTGATGAGGACGGCCAACTGCATAGAAACACCCCAGATATAGTAGACGTTTTCAAACGTTTTTACAAAACCCTATACAGGACACACAGAACACAACCCGTAGACTTCACCCCTTTCTTCGAAGACACTGCCAAAGCCTGGCTGGGAGACAACCAAAGAGAATTCCTCCTTGTGCATCATGAAGACGAGGAGATCATATCTGCTATAATGCAACTACAATCAGGCAATGCCCCAGGGCCTGATGGCCTCCCGGCCGAATTTTACAAAACATACCGCCACTTACTCATCCATGTCTTCGAAGAGGCCCGTGAGACGGGCATACTACCCCAAACAATGCGAGAAGCGCTCATCATCTCCCTACCAAAACCGGGCAAGCCAACTTCGCAGTGCGACTCGTACAGGCCCCTCTCCCTCATTAACGTTGACGCTAAAATCGTAGCTGAACTGATCGCGAATCGCATCAGTCCCCTTATGCCCGTCTTGGTCCTTCCCGACCAGTCGGGGTTTGTACCAAGCAGAGGCACATCTCACAACCTGCGTACCCTGTTTGCGGTCCTCCACGATATTGACCCTGACATGAACGCTGCTGCCATCTTACTCGACGCCACTAAGGCGTTCGATTCCCTGGAATGGGACTATCTTGCTTTTGTTCTACACCGTATGGGATTCCCCGCCCCTTTTCTGGCCTGGATAAATCTGTTATACACTGGCCTGCGGGCCACCGTGATGGTCAATGGCACTCGATCCTCCCCCTTCACAATAGCCAGAGGCACTCGACAGGGGTGCCCTCTTTCGCCCCTTCTCTTTGCCCTGGCTATTGAACCTCTGGCTGCTAAAGTCCGGCAGCACTTCCGTGATCATGCTCTCATCTATCCAGAGAGACAAATATTAATCTCTCTATACGCTGATGACCTCACCCTTTATCTACGAAACCCGGACGAAAGTCTCAACCCCATTCTCAGGTTACTTATTCTATTTGGTCGCCTCTCCGGGGTCAATATCAATTGGGGAAAGTCCCAGATCTATCCCCTCACCGATGCCACTTCGCGTTTTGAGCCTGACTATCCCCTTACATGGTGCGACGATACACTCACCTAACTTGGCATAGTCATCTCTCGCAATCGAGAGGAGCTGATGAAGGCCAACTATGGACGTGCACTTGTTCTAATAACTGAGAAAATTACCAGATGGATCGCGCTACCCCTATCCCTGGCTGGGAGAGCCGCTCTTATAAAAATGGTGGTCCTACCTAAACTGCTCTACCTCTTCACTAATATCCCCTACGCCCCCAGTCGACATTATTTCAAAGCTGTAAAAACTCAACTCATACGCCTCATTTGGGGTGGAAAACAAGCCAGGCTGCGCTGGGACACTCTCACACGACCCTTTGATGCCGGAGGATTTGAGGTATCGGACCTGGAGTTATACTTCAGTTGCGCTCAGGCTCACTTTGCATCATATTGGATAAATCCCCCCCCTTACATGCCTCATCTTGCGATAGAGGATGGATACATGGCCCCGACCCCGCGCACTGCCTATCTGAGCACCCCTGCTGTCCCACGGCGCTTTGCCTCCACCACTGTACAATGCACCACCAGCGCCTGGCACAATCTAGCTAGATTGCTGCAATGCTCCTTGCTATACTCCCCCCTTCTGCCCCTCCTTGGTAGGCATGATCTCCCGGTCACACAGGAGGGAGGCTGCCGTCGGCTCCTTCGGAAACTGTCCATCCAGACCTGGGGGAAACACTACATTGGGGGTAATTTTTGCACCAGTGAGGACTTCTTTGGCTCCACATTTCCTACCCCACTAGAACGGTTTTTCTATGTCAGACTGCGTCAGGATGTGAAGGCCCTCACTCCCTGATTTCCACGGGAGCCCCCCATCATGTCTCCCCTGCATGCCCTTCTGCAGCAAACTGCCCCTACACACGTTGTGTCACTACTATATCGTTCAGAGAGACCGTACATACGACCCCCCCTCAGCCAAGGATAGGTGGGAGGAGGAGCTGGGCTCCCCCCTCACTGAAGACCAATGGTCCTTCTGCTGCAGACAAACTGGAAGCATCTCCGCCAGCAGCAGATTGCGTATCATTCATTACAAATACATTCACCGTCTTTACTACACGCCTGCACACTTGCATCGCCTACACCTCCGTGACAATGACCGGTGTAATCGCTGTGGGAGTGAAGGAGCAGACTTTAGGCACGTTGCCTGGGAATGCCCGCCCATTCGCAGTTACTGGACGGAGGTGCTAACAGCGCTGGACCACATGACTGGGCTGCATATTCCCGACAACCCCCTAACCACGCTTCTAGACTACACTGAGACACTGGCCGCCAAGGTACGGAGGTACGTTTCCCTGGCACTCCTCCTCGCCAAAAGGCGGATCGCTTGCAGGTGGGGAAGAGGGAGGGCACCCAAATTCAAAGACTGGCTGCAAGATCTCATCTACTGTCAAGAACAATTACACATCTATGCAGAACTCCTACCACCTTCCTCCCGCCCACGTGATATATGGGCCCCCCTCCAAATCTTTTTTATTGGAACACACCACTGTCACTGCCTCAGCCGCTGACCCTTGCATTAATGAGGATGGGCCACACACCAGGGATGTGAACTGATGCACGAGAGACCTCACTCAGGCCAGGATATAAAGCCCAAACGGGGCGACAGGGTAACGGGTGGCACCACTCCTTAAATCAACGGTTAGCATATGTCAGCACACACGGGCATCTTCCACCTGCAAATGTGCTTAAGTGGTAATGTTGTTTTCTTGTTTGTTTTTCTTGGACCGAAATGCTTATGACCTTATGCTGCTACTAACTCAACTTGTCCCAACTGACGCGGCCGGCCCGATGTGGTTGTAGGCGGCTTGCTGTGTATCCCTCCTCCGCCTATAATGCTTTGCAGAACACTACTTTGCCGTGCCGGCCCTTCCTGGGATGTAGGCAGCATGCTGTGGTCAATACTTCTTGCCTCCAATAAAGGTTTTTTGAAGAAAAAAAAAAGTTGCAACAAGAACACAGATCCCACTGGAGGGAAATAATGGTGCACAACACAAGCCACAACTCCCAGCATGCACAAGCACTGAAACTCACCTGGGAGGCCCACCTGAGGGCAATTACTTACTAGCATGCAGAGGGGAGAAGAGGGTGTGTGACTGCTTCTGTGGACTGTTAGCAAGCCTCTGATGAAAGAGCAGGAGCTCTGAAACGCGTCAGGCTATAGAAAATGCTTGGAATTAAATGCAGGTTTGAAAGTAAGTTTCTGATGAAACATCCTTTGCTGAGTGCGTCTTCAATTTTTGGACAACAATTTGGAAACATAAATCACGGCAGCCCTGCTGTGGAAGACTGCACCACCAAGAAAACGGTATTTGGGGCTGGGGGTATGAACTATTCTAAGCCTGGGAACAGCACAAGGGATCTTTTTAAATGCAAACCAAATTGACATTCTGAGGCCCACTGGAGGGCAAGGAAAATGTTTTAAATAAAGTTGCAACAAGAACACACATCCCACTGGAGGGAAATAATGGTGCACAACACAAACCACAACTCCCAGCATGCACAAGCACTGAAACTCACTTGGGAGGCCCACCTGAGGGCAATTACTTACTAGCATGCAGAGGGGAGAAGAGGGTGTGTGACTGCTTCTGTGGACTGTTAGCAAGCCTCTGATGAAAGAGCAGGAGCTCTGAAACGCGTCAGGCTATAGAAAATGCTTGGAATGAAATGCAGGTTTGAAAGTAAAGTTTCTGATGAAACATCCTTTGCTGAGTGCGTCTTCAATTTTTGGACAACAATTTGGAAACATAAATCACGGCAGTCCTGCTGTGGAAGACTGCACCACCAAGAAAAAGTTATTTGGGGCTGGGGGTTATGAACTATTCTAAGCCTGGGAACAGCACAAGGGATCTTTTTAAATGCAAACCGAATTGACATTCTGAGGCCCACTGGAGGGCAAGGAAAATATTTTAAATAAAGTTGCAACAAGAACACAGATCCCACTGGAGGGAAATAATGGTGCACAACACAAACCACAACTCCCAGCATGCACAAGCACTGAAACTCACTTGGGAGGCCCACCTGAGGGCAATAACTTACTAGCATGCAGAGGGGAGAAGAGGGTGTGTTACTGCTTCTGGGGACTGTTAGCAAGCCTCTGATGAAAGAGCAGGAGCTCTGAAACGTGTCAGGCTATAGAAAATGCTTGGCATGAAATGCAGGTTTGAAAGTAAAGTTTCTGATGAAACATCCTTTGCTGAGTGCGTCTTCAATTTTTGGACAACAATTTGGAATATATACATATGTATTCAAACACTCTCCAAGACAAACTTCCCCACGATTCGAGGACTCGGAAAAAGCAGCACAGCTATGCACCAGCGAGTTTGTAAGTAGGCTTACTTTACTCAATTATCATAATTCATCCACCAACAGTGCAGCAAAGAGACCAATGCGTTTCGGCCGGAGCCTTCAACAGGTTCATAGAGTTTCAGTGTGTAGACAAATCATTTAAAGGGAAAATTCCCTCCAAAATAACCACCATAATTAAAAGAAACACACACATATTTTTCACTACACAGACAAGTTTGTTACAAGTATTCAGTGATTCGCTACAACTCTGCACATGGTATATCCCAGTGTAATATCATGCTCACAACAGTGTTTGAACCCCAATATTTCGGGTAGTTCATAATCTACTGGATTTCTCTGTCACTCTAAATGACGGTATATATATATTTTTGCTTTATAAAGGAAAAAAAACTTTTCTCTTTGTGATGTGTTTCAAGTATGTCTACAAGCAATTATAAGGAGGTGGTCTTGTGTTGTGATGGTTTTTGTTGTTTTGTTATAATGTAACACGTTGTATATATATGTGGGTTTATAAATGTTTGTATATATTGTGTTTACAGCCCTGAAGAAGTCCAGTGTGTTGGAGGAAACGCGTTGGCTGTTTAAGTGTCACATTCTTAAGAACCTTTCGAATCATCGAACAGAATAAAAAAGAAGATTTGTACACAAATTGGAAACGTTTCTTCTTTGATTTGTTAATAAGTTTCCTGTTAGATACAATTTGGTGCACCCTATTTTGTATTTATGTAATATAATACACCCTGCCTCAGGGCTGTAAGGCCTGCTGTAGGGGTGACTTACATATACTGCATGCAGTATCGGTGGGCATTGCACACAGGGTGTGTGACATGTCATGTTTTCAATTCTGTCTGCACCATTTCACGTAGTCTGCAATAACAGTCTGCATGAGTTTGGTGGTGGGTCCCACATGGTGGCACAACACATGCTGCAGCCCTTAGGCACCCTCTTCAGTACCCATGACCTAGGTACCAGGGGTACCATTTACTAGGAACTTACAGGTGTGCTAATAAACTTGCCAATTGAGAAACAATTGCACAGTCACCTTATTTTAGGGAAAGAACACTGGCACTGGGGACCTGATTACCAGGAATCCAGTGCTCTTCAGTTCAAATTGCATCAGATACCAGACAAAAAGTGGAGTGACCATGTCAAAAGGGGCACTTTCCTATAAAATTCAAACACCAGACAACCGATTTATTGAGTGGTTAAAGTTCAATGCATAGCTTCTCCCCCATGTATTTTAGGAAGCCCTTCTATGAGAGACCAGTAAAGTGCCATGTGCATCAAGTCCTAAAAACAAATGTCAACCCTTTTCAGCAGCTTATGCCTATTGCAGCCATATTATCTATCATCTGGCGGTTGCAGATATTTTGACTGTCCCGTGCTGGTGATTTGCAGAAGTGAATTCGTAACTTTAAAAAATTTCATAAAGTGAGCAGATAGCTGTGTGGATTCACCTTTCAAACAGGATTGTATAGCGTTGTGGCACGTCG
Source organism: Calotriton arnoldi (assembly GCA_963921515.1). Classification (NCBI taxonomy): domain Eukaryota; kingdom Metazoa; phylum Chordata; class Amphibia; order Caudata; family Salamandridae; genus Calotriton; species Calotriton arnoldi. Next base: position 168,327 of record CAWUFW010016324.1, read on the forward strand.
AAATATTTAATGCTCGAAATATTGAGCTCAGCCAGAATCTTCTGTACGGAATTATCGGTTCACAGATGCAGAGAATTTGGGTCAATAATTCTTCCACCCTAGCATAAAGTCTGCATTGCCTGTTGTCATCGTGTTCATTCTGCCGTACCAATACGCTTTTAAGGAGATCAATCCAAATCATAGTTTCATCAGATTTTTTTCCATTTCCTTGCCAAGCGGTTTGGAAGGACAACTGGTTCCAAACCAGCTCTCCCCTGACAGCTGACTGCTGTCAGTAACCTCAGGACTGCCTGACCTGATAGTCGCCCAGCAGCAGTAAGTCCCAGGTTCCTTCTGCCCCCCAGGAGCAGTGCCAGCACCAAGGTCTCCTGTCCACTAGGAGCCTTCCCTGACGACCGCACCAACAGACACAGAGGCAGCATCATCATCACACACAAGAAATCAATCACGTGTACCGTCATCCACGACCAAAGCACACCAATCATGGACCACATGAACTTCCAGCTCCGCCCCGATGATAACACCACCATCAAAGGCTCTCTTGTGTACAGACCTCCAGGACCACAGACCGGACTCAGCATCGCACCCTCTGAATTCATCACCCCACCCGCCATCGAATCTGAACACTATGGGGGATATTCACAAGAACGTGCGCTAAACATCTCCAAAAACTGTTAACGCTACTTTACACATCGCAGTCTATCGCGGGAAAATAACCCTGTGTTAACGTGGAATTCACAACACGGCGATAGTCTCCCGAAAACGCGGACAATGTCCGCGATACAACAACCGCAACGGTGATAAAAACCCAAACCCCAACGCAAAAAAACATGCGATGGACCAAACCGCGATGAGGAAATCAGCGATAAGCAGCGCCAGGCCTGCAATACACTCATGGCAGGCGGGAAAATCACTACAAAAGTACAAAAAACACACAAACACAAAAAACATGCGATGAGGAAATCAGCGATAAGCAGCGCCAGGCCTGCAATACACTCATGGCAGGCGGGAAAATCACTACAAAAGTACAAAAAACACACAAACACAAAATAACCAACCCCGAAGCACCATGCAGGCAGCCGGAGCAGGCGCAGAGGACGAGCGGAACCCCACAAGCACCCCAGTCGACCAGCCTGGGACCTCGGGGACAGGGAAGGGCAAGGACAAGAAGAAGAGGAAGACAAAGTTCAGTCCGCAGGAGAATAGGATCCTGGTCACGGACGTGATGGAACACCATCAAGAACTGTTCATCACCGCCAACGTGTCATTGGGCACCAAAAATGGAATATGGCGGTCCATCGTGGACAAGGTGAATGCCGTCGGAGAGCACAAGAGGTCAATGGACGAGGTCAAGAGGCGATGGATTGACATCAAGCGCAAAACCAAGGAGAAACTCGCAGGCAACCAGAAGGCAGCAATGCAGACTGGAGGTGGGAGCCCAGCGCCACAGCTGGAGCTGGATGACATGGAGGAGCTGGTGTCGACAGTCATCAGTGTGGAGACCGTGGCAGGAGTCGGGGGACCGGACACTGCTCGACATGACACAACACAACAGCAACAGGGTGAGTAACCACCAGGTACTGGGGAGACGGGGGGAGATGGCCACAATGGGACACATACACAATCAAGCAGAGCACAGTGCACACCCACAATGACTCTGGATCATGGCCCTGATCTACAGACTGTCACAATGTACATTGCCATGCTGTCTGAATGTGATCTTGTGTGTTTTGCATTTCGCCCTATGTGGGAAGGGTATGCCCAGACGTGGGTCCCGTGCTCACTACGCCACTGGAGTCAAGCTATCCTGGCTGATGAAGGCTGATAGCCTGAAACTGGTCCTAGGATGCTTGATTCCAGTCCAGGGAAGACATGGCTTGGCAGTTCGGTCTGGACTGTTCCCATGAGGCACAGGGTCAAGACTGATTTGCATATGGCTATGTCTGAACTGGGGTGGCATGGTGAAGCAAAATAACGATGGATTAAACCCAGATCTGTGAATGTTTGCCAATGTGCAGCATTCCGTCCATCATCTTGTGTGTTTTGCATTTCGCCCTATGTGGGAAGGGTATGCCCAGACGTGGGTCCCGTGCTCACTACGCCACTGGAGTCAAGCTATCCTGGCTGATGAAGGCTGATAGCCTGAAACCGGTCCTAGGATGCTTGATTCCGGTCCAGGGAAGACATGGCTTGGCAGTTCGGTCTGGACTGTTCCCATGAGTCACAGGGTCAAGACTGATTTGCATATGGCTATGTCTGAACTGGGGTGGCGTGGTGAAGCAAAATAACGTTGGATTAAACCCAGATCTGTGACTGGGGGTGAATGTTTGCCAATGTGCAGCATTCCGTCCATCATCTTGTGTGTTTTGCATTTCGCCCTATGTGGGAAGGGTATGCCCAGACGTGGGTCCCGTGCTCACTACGCCACTGGAGTCAAGCTATCCTGGCTGATGAAGGCTGATAGCCTGAAACCGGTCCTAGGATGCTTGATTCCTGTCCAGGGAAGACATGGCTTGGCAGTTCGGTCTGGACTGTTCCCATGAGGCACAGGGTCAAGACTGATTTGCATATGGCTATGTCTGAACTGGGGTGGCGTGGTGAAGCAAAATAACGATGGATTAAACCCAGATCTGTGACTGGGGGTGAATGTTTGCCAATGTGCAGCATTCCGTCCATCATCTTGTGTGTTTTGCATTTCGCCCTATGTGGGAAGGGTATGCCCAGACGTGGGTCCCGTGCTCACTACGCCACTGGAGTCAAGCTATCCTGGCTGATGAAGGCTGATAGCCTGAAACCGGTCCTAGGATGCTTGATTCCGGTCCAGGGAAGACATGGCTTGGCAATTCGGTCTGGACTGTTCCCATGAGGCACAGGGTCAAGACTGATTTGCATATGGCTATGTCTGAACTGGGGTGGCGTGGTGAAGCAAAAATAACGATGGATTAAACCCAGATCTGTGACTGGGGGTGAATGTTTGCCAATGTGCAGCATTCCGTCCATCATCTTGTGTGTTTTGCATTTCGCCCTATGTGGGAAGGGTATGCCCAGACGTGGGTCCCGTGCTCACTACGCCACTGGAGTCAAGCTATCCTGGCTGATGAAGGCTGATAGCCTGAAACCGGTCCTAGGATGCTTGATTCCGGTCCAGGGAAGACATGGCTTGGCAGTTCGGTCTGGACTGTTCCCATGAGGCACAGGGTCAAGACTGATTTGCATATGGCTATGGCTGAACTGGGGTGGCGTGGTGAAGCAAAATAACGATGGATTAAACCCAGATCTGTGACTGGGGGTGAATGTTTGCCAATGTGCAGCATTCCGTCCATCATCTTGTGTGTTTTGCATTTCGCCCTATGTGGGAAGGGTATGCCCAGACGTGGGTCCTGTGCTCACTACGCCACTGGAGTCAAGCTATCCTGGCTGATGAAGGCTGATAGCCTGAAACCGGTCCTAGGATGCTTGATTCCGGTCCAGGGAAGACATGGCTTGGCAGTTCGGTCTGGACTGTTCCCATGAGGCACAGGGTCAAGACTGATTTACATATGGCTATGTCTGAACTGGGGTGGCGTGGTGAAGCAAAATAACGATGGATTAAACCCAGATCTGTGACTGGGGGTGAATGTTTGCCAATGTGCAGCATTCCGTCCATCATCTTGTGTGTTTTGCATTTCGCCCTATGTGGGAAGGGTATGCCCAGACGTGGGTCCCGTGCTCACTACGCCACTGGAGTCAAGCTATCCTGGCTGATGAAGGCTGATAGCCTGAAACCGGTCCTAGGATGCTTGATTCCGGTCCAGGGAAGACATGGCTTGGCAGTTCGGTCTGGACTGTTCCCATGAGGCACAGGGTCAAGACTGATTTGCATATGGCTATGTCTGAACTGGGGTGGCGTGGTGAAGCAAAATAACGATGGATTAAACCCAGATCTGTGACTGGGGGTGAATGTTTGCCAATGTGCAGCATTCCGTCCATCATCTTGTGTGTTTTGCATTTCGCCCTATGTGGGAAGGGTATGCCCAGACGTGGGTCCTGTGCTCACTACGCCACTGGAGTCAAGCTATCCTGGCTGATGAAGGCTGATACCCTGAAACCGGTCCTAGGATGCTTGATTCCGGTCCAGGGAAGACATGGCTTGGCAGTTCGGTCTGGACTGTTCCCATGATGCACAGGGTCAAGACTGATTTGCATATGGCTATGTCTGAACTGGGGTGGCGTGGTGAAGCAAAATAACGATGGATTAAACCCAGATCTGTGACTGGGGGTGAATGTTTGCCAATGTGCAGCATTCAGTCCATCATCTTGTGTGTTTTGCATTTCGCCCTATGTGGGAAGGGTATGCCCAGACGTGGGTCCCGTGCTCACTTCGCCACTGGAGTCAAGCTATCCTGGCTGATGAAGGCTGATAGCCTGAAACCGGTCCTAGGATGCTTGATTCCGGTCCAGGGAAGACATGGCTTGGCAGTTCGGTCTGGACTGTTCCCATGAGGCACAGGGTCAAGACTGATTTGCATATGGCTATGTCTGAACTGGGGTGGCGTGGTGAAGCAAAATAACGATGGATTAAACCCAGATCTGTGACTGGGGGTGAATGTTTGCCAATGTGCAGCATTCCGTCCATCATCTTGTGTGTTTTGCATTTCGCCCTATGTGGGAAGGGTATGCCCAGACGTGGGTCCCGTGCTCACTACGCCACTGGAGTCAAGCTATCCTGGCTGATGAAGGCTGATAGCCTGAAACCGGTCCTAGGGTGCTTGATTCCGGTCCAGGGAAGACATGGCTTGGCAGTTCGGTCTGGACTGTTCCCATGAGGCACAGGGTCAAGACTGATTTGCATATGGCTATGTCTGAACTGGGGTGGCGTGGTGAAGCAAAATAACGATGGATTAAACCCAGATCTGTGACTGGGGGTGAATGTTTGCCAATGTGCAGCATTCCGTCCATCATCTTGTGTGTTTTGCATTTCGCCCTATGTGGGAAGGGTATGCCCAGACGTGGGTCCCGTGCTCACTACGCCACTGGAGTCAAGCTATCCTGGCTGATGAAGGCTGATAGCCTGAAACCGGTCCTAGGATGCTTGATTCCGGTCCAGGGAAGACATGGCTTGGCAGTTCGGTCTGGACTGTTCCCATGAGGCACAGGGTCAAGACTGATTTGCATATGGCTATGTCTGAACTGGGGTGGCGTGGTGAAGCAAAATAACGATGGATTAAACCCAGATCTGTGACTGGGGGTGAATGTTTGCCAATGTGCAGCATTCCGTCCATCATCTTGTGTGTTTTGCATTTCGCCCTATGTGGGAAGGGTATGCCCAGACGTGGGTCCCGTGCTCACTACGCCACTGGAGTCAAGCTATCCTGGCTGATGAAGGCTGATAGCCTGAAACTGGTCCTAGGATGCTTGATTCCGGTCCAGGGAAGACATGGCTTGGCAGTTCGGTCTGGACTGTTCCCATGAGGCACTGGGTCAAGACTGATTTGCATATGGCTATGTCTGAACTGGGGTGGCGTGGTGAAGCAAAATAACGATGAATTAAACCCAGATCTGTGACTGGGGGTGAATGTTTGCCAATGTGCAGCATTCCGTCCATCATCTTGTGTGTTTTGCATTTCGCCCTATGTTGGAAGGGTATGCCCAGACGTGGGTCCCGTGCTCACTACGCCACTGGAGTCAAGCTATCCTGGCTGATGAAGGCTGATAGCCTGAAACCGGTCCTAGGATGCTTGATTCCGGTCCAGGGAAGACATGGCTTGGCAGTTCGGTCTGGACTGTTCCCATGAGGCACAGGGTCAAGACTGATTTGCATATGGCTATGTCTGAACTGGGGTGGCGTGGTGAAGCAAAATAACGATGGATTAAACCCAGATCTGTGACTGGGAGTGAATGTTTGCCAATGTGCAGCATTCCGTCCATCATCTTGTGTGTTTTGCATTTCGCCCTATGTGGGAAGGGTATGCCCAGACGTGGGTCCCGTGCTCACTACGCCACTGGAGTCAAGCTATCCTGGCTGATGAAGGCTGATAGCCTGAAACCAGTCCTAGATGCTTGATTCCGGTCCAGGGAAGACATGGCTTGGCAGTTCGGTCTGGACTGTTCCCATGAGGCACAGGGTCAAGACTGATTTGCATATGGCTATGTCTGAACTGGGGTGGCGTGGTGAAGCAAAATAACGATGGATTAAACCCAGATCTGTGACTGGGGGTGAATGTTTGCCAATGTGCAGCATTCCGTCCATCATCTTGTGTGTTTTGCATTTCGCCCTATGTGGGAAGGGTATGCCCAGACGTGGGTCCCGTGCTCACTACGCCACTGGAGTCAAGCTATCCTGGCTGATGAAGGCTGATAGCCTGAAACCGGTCCTAGGATGCTTGATTCCGGTCCAGGGAAGACATGGCTTGGCAGTTCGGTCTGGACTGTTCCCATGAGGCACAGGGTCAAGACTGATTTGCATATGGCTATGTCTGAACTGGGGTGGCGTGGTGAAGCAAAATAACGATGGATTAAACCCAGATCTGTGACTGGGGGTGAATGTTTGCCAATGTGCAGCATTCCGTCCATCATCTTGTGTGTTTTGAATGTGAACATGTACCATACGGCTACATAAATGTGGACACATTGTAACACAGCATCTCCCCTTCACATTGCAGGGGCACCGTCAACACCTCCTGCAGAGCAGTCCCAGCCACTCTTCACTGATGACGAGGAGGTCACCACCAGCATCAACACCCAAGCCCTCCAAGACATCATTGAACTCATCTGCCAATCACCTCCAGGACCAGGGCAGCCCAGCTGCATCGAGGAGACCCCACCCACTCCACAAACCACCCAGCAGGAGGCACCCACAATCCCGGCTGTCTCCCAAGACCCCCCAAACAACACATGGCCTTCCAACGCCGTGTGTTGGAGGGCCAGAGGGAGATGGCTGAGCAGGTGCGGGTGGGGTTTGACCTCATGGCTACCAATCTTGATGCCATCCATGGGTGTCTGAGTCCCATCAGGGACCACCTCCAGTCCCTAACGGACACCCACAGGCCGCTCCATGGTCTCCAACTAGCCCTGGCTGACATCGCTGGAGTCATGACTCGGAGACAAGAACACCTGTCCGCTCAGAGTGGCTCCAGCAATCTCAGCCGTGAGCTGGCACACATGCGGAGGCTCATGGAGGACATGGTGCGGATGGAGGCGGAAAGGATGGCAGCCACCGCTGCACATCAGCAAAATGTAGCTGGGATCTACCATGCCCTGCATATCCTCATCATGGCATTGCTGCCACAAGGCGTGGCACAGATGAATGCTGCTGCTCCTACACCATCCACATCTCCGCCCCCTGGTGGATCAGTGCCTCACAGTGTGGCAGGCATTTCCACTCCGGCACCTGATGTGTCACTGCCACACAGTGCGGCCGACATTCCACCTCCGGCCCCTGATGTGTCAGTGGCACACAGTGCTGCAGCCGGAACTGCACCACCCACAGGTGGGGCAGAGCACACATCCGAGGACGAGGACGTGGATGGGCTTGAGATCAGGACGATACAAAAGGGGATGATGGACGGAACGCTTGAGCCAATCAAACACTCACCCCCAGTCAACTGATCTGGGTTTAATCCATCATCATTCTTTAGCTCACTCCACCACCCCAGTTCAGACATGGCCATATGCAAATCAGTCTGACCCTGTGCCTCATGGGAACAGTCCAGCACGAACTGCCAAGCCATGTCTTCCCTGGACCGGAAACAAGCATCCTAGGACCGGTTTCTGGCATTCCAGCCGTCATCAGCCAGGCTTGCTTGAATCCAGTGGCAAAGTGAGCAAGGGACCCACGTCTGGGCATACCCCCGCCAACTTAGGGCGAACAAAGCGATACAAAAGGGGATGATGGACGGAACGCTTGAGCCAATCAAACACTCACCCCCAGTCAACTGATCTGGGTTTAATCCATCATCATTCTTTAGCTCACTCCACCACCCCAGTTCAGACATGGCCATATGCAAATCAGTCTGACCCTGTGCCTCATGGGAACAGTCCAGCACGAACTGCCAAGCCATGTCTTCCCTGGACCGGAAACAAGCATCCTAGGACCGGTTTCTGGCATTCCAGCCGTCATCAGCCAGGCTTGCTTGAATCCAGTGGCAAAGTGAGCAAGGGACCCACGTCTGGGCATACCCCCGCCAACTTAGGGCGAACAAAGCGATACAAAAGGGGATGATGGACGGAACGCTTGAGCCAATCAAACACTCAGACATGGCCATATGCTCACTACGCCACTGGAGTCAAGCTATCCTGGCTGATGAAGGCTGATAGCCTGAAACCGGTCCCAGGATGCTTGTTTCCGGTCCAGGGAAGACATGGCTTGGCAGTTCGGGCTGGACTGTTCCCATGAGGCACAGGGTCAGACTGATTTGCATATGGCCATGTCTGAACTGGGGTGGTGGAGTGAGCTAAAGAATGATGATGGATTAAACCCAGATCAGTTGACTGGGGGTGAGTGTTTGATTTGCTCTAACGCTCCGTCCATCATCCCCTTTGGTATCAGGAGGAGGCACTAGCATTCATGTCCACCACCTGGCCTGTAGCTGCTTGGTGCCGCACATGGCCCCATGACCTTCCACTGACCCTCGATACACTCTGCTGCACTCACCTTGGACCACGACATGGACTGCCATATCCTGTTTGGTGACCAATGACATGGCGACCAGACTGCGGACTGTATCCTTCCTCTTCCACTGTACTTGTCATTCCCTGATGGACTCTGGCTGGCCCTCCACGGGCCCATATTGTGAAGTGGGGTTGGCATGGCCCTGTACTGCTCCAGCTGCAAAACTCCACTGGATGTGCATTAAACATTCACAAACGCACTGCTGTGTCATGTCTTTCATCATTCATATATGAATGTGTGGATGAATGTAGGGTCAGTGATTCCCCCTAACGTCAATGATGCTCATCTAGTGGGATTCCAGTCACAGTGTGCTACATTGCGATTGCTTTCCGGGTGCCGTAGACACTACAACAGGGACACACGCATTAGTCACTTCCTTGTCCGGACATGGACTGAACCACGCCCAGAGTCCCCGAGTCATTGTTGCAAGCCCTGCGCTGGTCCGGCGTACGCCAGGCCAGACCACTCCGCTTACGCTCCGAGGGAGGGCCACATAGCTACAAGTCGCAGGTTTACACGCTAGTGGTCTGCAGGTCACTGGTCTAGTTGTCAGCATGTCACGGCCACTCCCTGAGGGCAGGTTTACACACACACCACACCCATCCGGCACAGGCGTCACAGGCCATGTGACCCCGCCAATATAAGGGGCCGACAACGTCACATTCCCCACTGCCGGTGGTGACTGGATGACGGACGTTCCACGATTCTCAATCATAAAGGGCCCATGAGTTGTTGCGCACAGGGTTAGTCGCACCCGAAGCCATGCGGCCGTCACGGGCCTACCACCACATGCCGCTGACTGGGGTTGCACAGGGTTAGTGGCACCCGAAGCCTTGCGGCCGTCACGGGCCTACCACCATGTGGCGCTGACTGGGGTTGCACAGGGTTAGTGGCACCCGAAGCCTTGCGGCCGTCACGGGCCTACCACCACGTGGCGCTGACTGGGGTTGCACAGCGTTAGTGGCACCGAAATTGCTGAGCGGTTGTGCAGCCTGCGATGATGACGTGTGCACTGATGTGGTCTCTGCCATTGATGCCTCAGGACTCAGCGTCATGTGTGGGACCTGCTGGGCCGCGGTGCGGGTCCGCGTGATGTGGAGCATGCCATGGTGGCGGGACCGGAGCCTGGAGCTTGCACGGGCACGTGGTGTGCCCACTGGTGGACACACCGTTGGCGGCAGGTGAGCAGTGGGGCCTGGGTGCGCAAGTGCGGACAGCCAGCACTGGCCGGCAGGAGGGGGTAGGGTGCGGCTGCATGTGTGCGCAGGGACGGACAGGCGTTGTTGCCGTGTCCAGTGAGATGGACTCTGCCATGATTGACTCTGGCCTCGATTACAAATTGCAGACCTGGTGGCTTGCAGTGTATGCCGGCACGTGGTTGGAGACACACTGGTGGCAGCAGGTGAGCAGCGGTGCCTGGGTGCGCGGGGGCGGCAGTGTCCCTCCCTCTCTCTCTCCCTTCCTTTCCTTCTCTCTCTCTCTCTCTCCCTTCATTTCCTTCTCTCTCTCTCTCTCTCTCCCTTCCTTTCCTTCTCTCTCTCTCTCTCTCTCTCTCTCCCTTCCTTTCCTTCTCTCTCTCTCTCTCCCTTCCTTTCCTTCTCTCTCTCTCTCTCTCTCTCCCTTCCTTTCCTTCTCTGTTTCTCTGTGTCTCGCTCCTTTGATGTGCGCATGTCACACGTTCTGATTTGGTGCTTTATTTTCCAGGCTGTGACATCAAGATTGTCCCGGACAGACCCGACAGGAGTCTTCCGCATTGGTGTTTTGTGTTGTATTTCAATAAAGTTCTTGGTTGTTACTTCATTGATGAGTGACTGTTTCTCGTTCTTCTGACCACACGTGTGTTTCTTGTTGTCATTGTGCGGCATCATGCGCTTTTTGTGGCTCTTGTGTCGTGCACGGTATGTGTTTGTCCGGGGGGCGGAGGGGGTCCGGGGGGGGCCTGGGAGTGATGGCGGTGGGTGTTGTGGCCCTCATGGGTCTCCGAGCTGCATGATCATTGGCTCCATGGCATCTGTGGGTCTTCAGATGTGGCTCTTGGCTGGGCTCCCTTTCATGCTGCAGGTAGTCGTCCTGCTTAACACCAGCAGAAGCCAGGTGTTAAATCCCTGCTGCTACCGCGGCTTAACGCCTGTTTTTGGTTCGCATCGCAGATCTGGCAGTTCGTTGTGAATGTGGTGTAGTGGTGTTTTCGTGTGTTTTTGCATGGGAACGCCTACTCTGCATCTCATTAGGGTTAGTTGGTGGTGTCACCCGTGGAGGTAAATTTTGCGGCAGTTATCGCGGAAATACTGGCGTTGTCTGCAGTTTGCACCCGCTTGTGAATGGGGCGTTAAATCTATCTCCACTTTTGATGCGTTAAGGTGGCGATAACTCGGAGATAAGTCCTTGTGAATATGCCCCTATATCTTACTGGGAGACCTCAATTTCCACCTAGACGACTCCACTGACACCAACTTCACCGATGACCTGGAAAGACTGGACAACATTGACCTCAAACAGCTAGTTACCGACCCCACGCACAAAGCAGGACACATGCTGGACTCCATCTTTACGTCTAGCAACAGAATCAGGTACAACCGCACCGCAGAACTCATCTGATCTGACCACTCCATCGTACACTTGATCATTGCCAGACATACCCGCACCACCCCCAACCGACTCAGCGCCCACTTCCTTAGCTGGTCTAAGTTCAGTCAGCAAGATTGGACTCACGCCCTCAGCACCTCACAGCCCAAGGACACCACCAACTTGGACCATGCAGTACAGAACTTCAATGACTGGATCACCAGCGTCGCAGACAAAGTCGCTCCCATCAAACCAGCAAAAACACACAGACACTCCAAACAAGCCAGCCAGTACACCACAGAACTCAGCACATCAAAACACAGGTGCAAACAACTTGAAAGAAGATGGCTCACCAGCAGGAACCACACCGACAGAGCCACCTTCACAGTAGCCCTCAAAAACTACCATTCACAGATCAAAGTGGCAAAGAGGGAGACTCTGACCCACCAGATCGACACCAGCACAAACCAAGGAACTCTTCACCATCGTCAGAGAGGTTACCTGCCTGTCAGCCACCAAAAACTCGATCCCCTCATCACAGGAACTCTGCGACGCCCTTGATGGCCACTTCCACAACAAAAGAGCAACCATCTATAAGAACTTGATCCCCAACCCTCCAACCTCCTCAGCCTCCAATCAACCACCACCGCCAACCACCCACTCACCACATGGAAACTCAGTGCACTGAACACAACCACCCTTATGAACTCCATCCACTCGGGAGCACCCACAGACCCCTGCACCCACCGACTCTTCTGCCTCGGAAGAGACAAGATCAGCTTCCAAATCACCACCATCATCAATGCCTCTCTTACCGCGGCCACCTTTCCCGATGCCTGGAAACACGATGAGACCCTAACGATCTCCAAAATTTGCTTAGAATTCTGCCTGTTTCGCAACATCTGATATTTAATGCAGCATTTTTAGCCTACTGCCTAAAAGCTAAGCCAGCACAGACTGACACCCTAAAACATACTGCATGGACGGTAATAAACTCCAGATGGCATTGATATTTGAATACCTCATTGGCTGACTTGGAGGCATAAGACATTTGGGCAAGCAGCCTCCCAGCTGTCAGATTTCCAAGCTACTATTAAAACAAGCAAAATTAATTTCTATGGAGCATGCCCGATCACTGAAGAGAAAGGTACATGGCAGCTGGGCAGCAATCAATCAATCAATCATCAATCAATCATTATTTGTAAAGAGCGGCTTGTCACCTGAGAGGGTATCCAGGCCCTTGCTGAGGATCTCATTTGAAGAGCCAGGTCTTAAGCCCCTTCCTGAAGTCGGTCAACGAGGGCAAAGGGCGGTGGCGGAGGGGGAGGGTTTCCAGGTTTTGGCAGCGAGAAAGGAGAAGAAGTGTCCTCTAGCGCGGCAGTGGCGTATACGAGGGATCTGCGCGAGGGCGAGGAATGTGGAGTGGAGGTGCCTGGGGGGACGGTGGAAGTGTCGAAGGTGGTTCAAGTAGGTGGGTTCTAGGTTGTCGAGGGCTTTGTAGGCGTGAGTCAGAAGCTTGAAATGGCATCTCTTCTGGACCGTGAGCCAGTGGAGGTCTTTCAGGCGCTGGGTGATGTGGGTTCTCTTGGGCAGCTGCGTTCTGGATCGTCTGGAGTCTTTTCATGAGTTTGGTGGTGACTGCATAGAGTGCATTGCCATAGTCCAGTCGGCTGGTAATGAAGGCATGCATTACCATCTTCTTGTTGGTGATTTGGAGCCACTTAAAGATTTTGTGGAGCATGTGGCGCATGTGGAAGCATGCTGTGGAGACGGCGTTGACCTGACATTTCTTGGAGAGTTTGCTGTCTAGGATGATGCCGAGGTTGCAGATGTGGTCTTTAATCATGGGGGTGCGTCAGAGTTCTGATGGCCACCAGGAGTCGTTCCAGAGGGCAGTGTGTTTGCCAAAGATGAGAACTTCCGTCTTGTCCATGTTGAGCTTTAGCAGTTGTCCTTCATCCATGCTGAAACTTTCTTGTGGAAGTTAGACTTCGTTGATGTGGGCTCGGCAGTAAATGATAGGACGAGCTGTGTGTGGTTGGTGTAGGAAATGATGTTGATGTCATGTGATCTGATGATGTCTGCGAGTGGTGTCATGTAGACATTGAAGAGTGTTGGGCTGACGGATAAGCCTTTGGGAATGCCACAGATGTGCTTGGCTTGCGATGTGAAGGGAAGAAGGCGGACTATCTAAGTGCGTCCTGTGAGAAAGGACGCCTGCTTGTGATTTAATCGCGGGTGCTTCATCTACTGTAAAGTGATGCTAGGGGGCTGGGTCGAGGGCCCATGTTTTTTAAACTGCAATAATGCCAGCTCCTCTTCATTGCACTATTGCCTCCTTCTTTGTTTCGGAATTGGTTAGGAATCTTATGTTCCACAAGCAACTTTCCAGTGTTGCCTGCTGAGCTTTGATCTGAATGCTAGGACCAGGCACTTTGGGCTCCTGGCAGCCAGGCCCAGGCTAGTGCTTATTATCAGCTCCCCTTCTGATATTACAGGGGGCCTAGTTGTGGTTTTGGCCCCCTTTAACACTGATTCCTGTGCATTCTGTGCTCTGTATGATCCTTCTGGCGTACTCCCCACTGTTTCGTTGGTGGTAGACTCCTAGAGCATGAACATTGCCGAATATTTTGCCTCATCTGTATTTATGATTTTTATTCCCTTTTGTTCGAGGTAAACTTCATTCACTTTCAGAGCCTTGATCGGGGCGTGATTGGTGAAAGTAACTTCCGTAAACTCATTTACCTCCCCCTTTACCGGGGGCTTAAAGGCAACTGAGACAATATCCTTGGAGCTTGTCAACTCCAGGCTGGGCAAATTAGCACAAAGTTTCAAGATATTCCCTCTATTTAAAGTGTCTCATTTGCTTCTTGAGGAATATTCTGTCTAAAGCGCAATCCTATTGCTGGTTCTCAAGATGATACCATTCTTGCTACTTTGGCTATTACTCATGCTAATTTCTGGGCACATACTTTTTCTTGGCTTACGTACATTTATGACTTGGTCAAGCTCCTCCACTCCTGTAGATTGTTCGATTTTGCCCCACCGCAGGGTTGATTCTGCCCATGCTCTTTACATTCTTTTGTACTCATCTCTTTTTTACTTCCATTTCCTGGTTCACCATTGCTGCTTGAAAGATTATTTTGACCAACAATAAGATGACCAGTTACAGATACTGGGGCCGCTTGGGGTAATTGGTCAATGGGCTGCTGAATTACTGTTTGAGTCCCCACTGCATGTTCATTTTGGATTTTTTTATTTATATTTCCTCCGGTACATTTGATCAATGCCAATGGTTCCCTTTTAGGGGGCAGGCGGCGTTAGAATCTTTCGCCGTGCCTTCATTATAGCCACTATTTGCATCTAGGCTTCCGCCTCTGGTGGGGGAAAGGCGGGGGGACATGTGCCCTGCTGTAGTCTATATCAAGAGTCTTTGAGGAGCTATGCTGGATGAGCTTAGGCACCTCTCTGTCTTCAGCTTTAGGCTCCCTAATTCCATCTGACCTCTAGGTCCCTTGTGTCTCTTGATGCTGTTGTGTGAGGAGATTTGTCCTTCTTCTTTTATTCAGGATTTCCAATCTTTACTATTTTTTCCCGGAGAGGGGTAGTTCTTGATCCTCATTTGCTCTATTGTCCCCATTGCATAGGTCATTTCATGGATGTCCAGACCAGTAGCCCTGACCTTCATTTCTGAATCTCTTTGATTCAACCCGCCTCGTTGAATAATCTTTGGCGGGCTAAGTTTCTACTCCTCCTCATTCTACCCCCATGCGGTCTAAATGGTTGGTGGCTCTACTTCTGGAGCTCCCAGCGATTGGGGGGTTTGTAGAGTCTCTCTATTTTGCTGTTGACATTGGGGACGGCCTCCTGCTCATCTTATGCTTGCCAACTCATTTTTCAAGCCATCAGTCAAGATGGTCATTAAATCGGGGAGGCCTGCAAGCCTCTCTATTGGTGGGCTGCATGGACATGGTGTGAGCTCTTCTTCCATGTGCGCTGACTCCTGTGCTCTCACGTATAAGCAGTTCAAGCGGTCAAATTTCATATCAGTTCTTATGATTAGCACACATATTGTCTGTAGAATGGTGACTTGTACATCTAACTTGTCAACGTGTAGTACTGCTGCTTGTGCCATGGCATCTAATGTCTTATTCTTTTTGCCAGGGTCTGGGCCCGGGCCTGTTCCCCCTTCAGTCAGATTAATGTTTCCCTTGTCTGTAGGCCTGTTTGGCCCCCTATTTGCTCTTAGGGCGCATTCTGTCCTTGGTTTTGATTTAGATTTTGTGGTTGTTGGGGAGGGGCAAGATTTTGAATTATTATAAATTGGGCTACAATTGCCCCACTGTGCCAGTGGTTCGTCCTCCACGATTGATGTGACTACGGAGGGAGTAGTTGGCCAGTGGAGGAGCGGGGTGGATCCTGGAGACTGGGAGTCTCCTACCTGCCCAGGGAGGGCTGAGTGAATTGGGGTTCTTCCCATGGGTGAAGCCTGAAAGAGAGTTGCCTGCTAGGAGGCCAGCTGCTTGGCATCACCTTTGCCCCCGATGGAGATTCTGACCATTCCCAACTGCATGTGCCCCCACCTTGCCCCTACAATTGGATGGCAGTGAAACTTGTGTTGAGCAGTTGTTGGGTGAGGTGGGCTGGCACTCCAAACCCTTGAGGAGTCACAGTGAGCTGCCATTTAACTCTCAGCAACAAGAATAAGGAAAAGCGTCACCAAAGCATACTTGTGGCATGAGAGTGGCAGTGCCTTCCACCACACTGTGTCTCCCCCATGGGCAAGTCTATCTCTAGTAGAGAACCCACCACTCTAGGTACCACAGCAGTAAGTGAGTAAGAAATTACATCAGGGATGGTTGGGAGCCACACCCACCATGGCCTCCAAAGGATTAGTGCAAGCTAAGCTGGGCAAAATTCTGGATGCTATAGTTGAGACCAAGATAAACATGGAGAGAAAGTGGATGCAATGGTCACAGACCTCAGACTTCTACGAGATGATCAGCAAAAACTTTAGGCTTGGATTCGCCACACAGAAACCGTGATCTATCAGCTCCAACCCCAAACCATGGACCTGCAAGTAACTACAGGAAATAACTGACAGAATCCACTTCTTGGAAGAGTGGGCTGAAGATGCAGAGGGCAGGGCCCAGTAGAAAGAGATCTGGATCAATGGGATGCCAGAGGGAGCAGAGGAGTTAAACCCAGTACTTAATTTCAGCTGGTGGTTGATGGTGGGGGCCACCGGCACTCCATATTGGGGGCAGGCACCTTATTTTTCCTTAGCAGACATTTCCTGAGAGTGAGAGAGGGAAAACAAATGAAGGGGAAAGAAGTAGGAAGAGAAAGATGAAAAAACTGTAAAGGGAGAAAGCGGGACCCTGCATGAGTGAGAAAATGGGGCAGTTTTAAGAGACTTGGTGTGCATTCAAGGCTATGTAGCCTTGGTATTTTTTGCACTGACATTTAATAATGCGGGCCGCGAGCTTCCGAGCAGAGCTTTTTCCACTGGCACTCAATCTCTTACAAATAAGCACTGGTTAAACCCTACTGAGTTCACTGAGTCCTGGCTAACCGAGACGGTAGCCCCATATGGCTTGTCCAATTGGTTCACAGTGGAGACAGCTCATAGAGCTCGAACGAAGCCCACATCCCTCAGGGCTTCTCAAAGATCCCTTGTAGCCAAGAACATGAACTTCCATGACAGAGACACTCTTTTGCATAGAGCCAGGAAAGAGGGTCACTTTGCCCTTGAAAACGAAAAGGTTATAATATTACCGGACAACATGTTGGCAGTTAAGCACCTCAGGCCCAGTTTACAGAGGACAAGAGGAAACTGTGAAGTATGGATTTGAGGTTCGCCCTCCTCTTCCCAGCCAATTTAAACATAATGACGAACAAACCAATCCTGTTTACATGGAGCCGGAAGCTGTACGGGACTAGGCTGAACAGCATGCAACATTGAAGGAAGGAGGCAAGCGGATCGAACCTGATCAGCCTCTTCCTCAGTGACAGCACCAATGTAGAAGATGAAGGGCTCGAACTGGCCTGATGGTGTCCCAGTCCCCAACTCAGGTGCAGCAAGACAAGCAAGCTGCTATTGCAATAGCAGCATCCTTTTGGCAAAGGCCTAAAGACTATGCTTCAGATGACACGCCCACCCAACCCTCAAACAATGAAGCTGACTGTAGCGGCGATATCTATGGCCCCACAATGGGTTACTCCTCACACAGCCGACGAGACCCGGAATCCCTGAGACTGCCCACTGGTACATGGTGGCAATAAAAAATGTCATCTCAGGAAGCTCTCCACTGCACCCGCCCCCCACCACATATATAAAGTACTATGTGATCTTCACAATCTAAGCGTATCAGATACGTGTTAAACAAAACAGGACAGTGTGAACGTGTGATGCATCTTGGTATGGGCTAAGTGCATTTTGGTTAAAGCCTGTAGTCACATAAATGCTCGGAGAGCAACAAGAAGAGAAGTGACGTCCAGTGTGGAGATGGAATGGCCACTGTCTGTATGTCTTCGATCCTCCTAGGTTGCACATTTATGTGCAAACACAGTAACAGATGATTGAAAACAGCTCAAAGCGCAGGTGTCTACAGTGCTAGGTGTGATCATGAACTTCCTGGTGCAGGTCATGCCAGGGCTCTGGAGTGAGGAGAAAGGTGGTGCCCACCGGGACAGGCAGCATTGCTTTCAGTGTGTGCCTCTTCAAGAGTCCTGCAGTTCAGAAAGGGAGTGCGTACTGGCTCCAAGAGTGCTGGGAAGACATTCTGAAATCAGAAATTTAAAAAAATGTAAAGCCAATAAATAGGCCTTGGACAAAATCGAAGTATAGGGAATGGTTTCATTTTTTAAAGCATTTCATATCCATGACCAAGACTTTTTGCATTATGCATTATTTTAAATTCAAATTACCAAGGGATCAGTGCAGCAGGTGCAGTTGTACCGGAGCCCTGGGGTGTTGTGCCCACTACACACTAATTATGGCTAGCTTGAATTACCGAGCCAGGGGCCACATAGATCCTTTTACCTTGCTTGCTTTTGTGTCCATGGCACCGCCACTGTGCCACTCAAACGAGTAGCTTTATGCACCGGTTAGTATCTGTTAGCAATAGCTGCTACACAACTGATTGAACAGCCTTGTGTTTTTAGAATAAGAAGATGTCTTTAACTACGGTTCCACTGGTCATTAATTATTCATTTAAAGTCATTTGCATCAGCAACCGCAAACTGAATAGTCTCTAGTTTATAACCCTTCCTGACATGTGTTAATGATCACTTTTGTCCTACAATCTGACACACATACATTTACAAACGTCGGAGCCCGCCAAAATATGAAAATATTGAATTACATTTTCGGAAATCCATGTGATCCTTTTTCGATTGTGTGGTGAGCTGGCCCCACGTGTACAGCATACAAAGTAGACGTAGCCGAGTTGTAGTTGATGTAGTTTATTAAGTAGTTGTAATAAGCTGGAACAGGCCCCACCAGGAGCAGCCTCCTAGCTGCTCAGCCCATCTTCCCAACTGTCTCACACACACACACACAGGCACCCAAGCATTCCACTCACACTAACATTCTGACCGGAACACTCACACTGGCTGAGCAGCTAGGTACAGGGAACAGAATGACATGCAAAACACACAAGATGATGGACGGAATGCTGCACATTGGCAAACATTCACCCCCAGTCACAGATCTGGGTTTAATCCATCGTTATTTTGCTTCACCACGCCACCCCAGTTCAGACATAGCCATATGCAAATCAGTCTTGACCCTGTGCCTCATGGGAACAGTCCAGACCGAACTGCCAAGCCATGTCTTCCCTGGACCGGAATCAAGCATCCTAGGACCGGTTTCAGGCTATCAGCCTTCATCAGCCAGGATAGCTTGACTCCAGTGGCGTAGTGAGCACGGGACCCACGTCTGGGCATACCCTTCCCACTTAGGGCGAAATGCAAAACACACAAGATGATGGACGGAATGCTGCACATTGGCAAACATTCACCCCCAGTCACAGATCTGGGTTTAATCCATCGTTATTTTGCTTCACCACGCCACCCCAGTTCAGACATAGCCATATGCAAATCAGTCTTGACCCTGTGCCTCATGGGAACAGTCCAGACCGAACTGCCAGGCCATGTCTTCCCTGGACCAGAATCAAGCATCCTAGGACCGGTTTCAGGCTATCAGCCTTCATCAGCCAGGATAGCTTGACTCCAGTGGCGTAGTGAGCACGGGACCCACGTCTGGGCATACCCTTCCCACTTAGGGCGAAATGCAAAACACACAAGATGATGGACGGAATGCTGCACATTGGCAAACATTCACCCCCAGTCACAGATCTGGGTTTAATCCATCGTTATTTTGCTTCACCACGCCACCCCAGTTCAGACAATATATTTATGCAAATCAGTCGTGACCCTGTGCCTCATGGGAACAGTCCAGACCGAACTGCCAAGCCATGTCTTCCCTGGACCGGAATCAAGCATCCTAGGACCGGTTTCAGGCTATCAGCCTTCATCAGCCAGGATAGCTTGATTCCAGTGGCGTAGTGAGCACGGGACCCACGTCTGGGCATACCCTTCCCACTTAGGGCGAAATGCAAAACACACAAGATGATGGACGGAATGCTGCACATTGGCAAACATTCACCCCCAGTCACAGATCTGGGTTTAATCCATCGTTATTTTGCTTCACCACGCCACCCCAGTTCAGACATAGCCATATGCAAATCAGTCTTGACCCTGTGCCTCATGGGAACAGTCCAGACCGAACTGCCAAGCCATGTCTTCCCTGGACCGGAATCAAGCATCCTAGGACGGGTTTCAGGCTATCAGCCTTCATCAGCCAGGATAGCTTGACTCCAGTGGCGTAGTGAGCACGGGACCCACATCTGGGCATACCCTTCCCACTTAGGGCGAAATGCAAAACACACAAGATGATGGACGGAATGCTGCACATTGGCAAACATTCACCCCCAGTCACAGATCTGGGTTTAATCCATCGTTATTTTGCTTCACCACGCCACCCCAGTTCAGACATAGCCATATGCAAATCAGTCTTGACCCTGTGCCTCATGGGAACAGTCCAGACCGAACCTCCAAGCCATGTCTTCTCTGGACCGGAATCAAGCATCCTAGGACCGGTTTCAGGCTATCAGCCTTCATCAGCCAGGATAGCTTGACTCCAGTGGCGTAGTGAGCACGGGACCCACGTCTGGGCATACCCTTCCCACTTAGGGCAAAATGCAAAACACACAAGATGATGGACGGAATGCTGCACATTGGCAAACATTCACCCCCAGTCACAGATCTGGGTTTAATCCATTGTTATTTTGCTTCACCACGCCACTCCAGTTCAGACATAGCCATATGCAAATCAGTCTTGACTTGCATTTCGCCCTAAGTTCGGTCTGGACTGTTCCCATGAGGCACAGGGTCAAGATTTATTTATTTATTTATTTATTTAAAGTTTTGTATAGCGCGAACATGACCCAGGTGGGTATCAGAGCGCTTTACATAAGTTTAGGTAGACAAAGGAAAGAAGCATGGTGATAGAAATCATGGAAAGGGTGGGACAATATACAACGGGAGCAGGATGAAATTGGGGAGTGCAGAGGAAGCAAGATGGGTGAGAGCTACAAATAGGGCAATATACATTCAAGAGCATCCCCGACAAAACGGTCACTTAGAGTCAATAAAAGACAACATCGGGTTCAGCGCCGTGTTCATTAGAAGAGTTTGTTCAGAAGTAGAGATTTAACTTCTCTTTTGAAGGCAAGAGTAGAGGGAATCAGTCTTGTTTCCACTGGAAGGGAGTTCCAGATTCTCGGGGCGATGCCAGAGAATGCACGATTGTAGGTTTTAAGCTTATTAAATTTCTTGGGCTTGAGCAGCAGTGTGCCGGTGCTCCTTGTGGACCTGGAGCCACCCGACAGTTCCAGCTTGTTTGTCAGGTAGAGTGGAGTGTTGAAGTGGAGTGCTCTATGGGTCATACATGCGATCTTCAGTTGTATTCTAGCTTCAAAAGGAAGCCAATTGAGCGATTTAAGGTCCGGTGAAATGTGACTGGACTTTTTAGAACCAGTGATGAGTCTAGTAGCAGCATTTAGAGATGCTCTGATAGGTGCTAAACTGAGTTTCGGCAGACCGCAAAGAGTCGCACTGCCATATTCAAGTCTGGAAATGACAAGTGCTTGCACCGCCGATTTAAAGTCATCTTGGGGAAGGTAGGGTTTGAGTTTTCTTAGGATGCAGAGTTGAAAGTTCGCTCCTTTGGTCGATGATCTGATGTGAGCTTGCATGTTTAGGTTTTTGTCTAGCACAACTCCCAGTGATTTAGTGGAGTCAACGATATGAGGTGTGCACTTGAGGGCGGACAGGTTACAGAGAAATTGCAGCGCAGTGGGGGTTTGCCTAGCGGGTGCAATGAGGAGGAATTCCGTCTTGAGGGCGTTTAATTTGAGATGGTTGGTGGTTAGCCAATTAAGGGTTTTGAGAAGGGTTCCGTTGAGAGATTTGATGTCCTCGGGGGAAGAGATTTTCATGTAGAGTTGGGTGTCGTCCGCATACATGTGATATTGGATGTTGGAGGCTTTAAGAATTACAGAAAGTGGTTCAAGGAAAAGGTTGAAGAGAGTGGGGGAGAGTGAGGATCCTTGGGGGACACCAAGTGTGCATGGACTCGGGTTGGAGAGAGACTGGTTGGATTTGATTCTTTGTGTTCTGTTGTTGAGGAAAGAGTCAAACCATTTAAGGACTGTGCCTGATAGCCCCATTCTGCGTTCCAGGAGGAAGAGTAGATTGTCATGTTTGACAGTGTCAAATGCCGATGAGAGATCGAGCAGAATTAAAAGGCAGGTTTCGTTTTGGTCCAGTAAAGTAAGAGCGTCGTCCACAATGTGAGTGATGGCCGTTTCGGTGCTGTGGCCACTGCGGAAACCCGATTGGAATAGGTCGAGAAGCTGGAATTGCTCAATGTGTTTGCGAAGTTGTTCATGAACACATTTCTCCAGAAGTTTCGCCAGGGTCGGTATGTTTGTGATTGGGCGGTAGTTGTTCAGGTCAGCAGGATCAGCCGAGGGTTTTTTGAGGATAGGGAGCACTAGGCCCGCCTTCAGGCAGTCAGGGATCTCACCTTGAAGAAGTGAGGCGTTGATGATTTTGGACCAGAGGGGTGCTAGTGAACCTATCATTTCTTTAAAGAAGTTAGGGGGAGAGGGTCATTGAAGTGATTTGAGGGTTTGAGGGTAGAGAGAATGTTGAGGATCGTAGAGTCATTGAGGGGAGTGAAGTGACTCCATGTGGCATTGTTTTTGAGTGAGAGACCCTGAGGCGAGGGCAGGGGTGGTGTGGAGACAGAGGAGTCAGGAGAGGGCGAGAGAGTGAGAGCAGCAGACCTTAGGTCTGATTCAATTTTGTTCGTCTTTTCGAGGAAGAATTCAGCCACTGCATCGCAGTTTGGTTGCGGGCGAGCGGGGTGCTGAGAGTGGGTAGCGGTGTTGTTGGATTGTGATTTAATGAGTTCAAAAAGTCGTTTCGGGCGATTTTTGGCTATGTCAAGTTGGTGTTTGAAGAAGTTGGCTTTCACCGTTCTAATGAGTTTGTTGTATCTACTTCTTTGGGATCTTAGAGTTTTTAGAAGATCTGAGGAGGGAGAGGATCTCCACTTGCGTTCAGCTAGTCTGAGACTGCGTCTGTCCGCATTTAGACTGTCATTGAACCATGGCTTGGATTCTTTTATGGGAATTCTTTTTAGTTGAAGGGGGGCCGTATCATTTAAGGCGGATAGCATGGTGTTGTTATAGTGGACAGTGAGGTCATGGACGTCAGTCATGTCAGAAGGCGGCGGGAGAGAGAGATTGCAGCGTTCTATGAGTTCATTAACGCTAGTGTTATGGAGCGGTCTTTTCCAGTGTTTTAGTTTGAATGGTTGAGAAGATTTGTGGTTCCAACTTTCAGGTATGAGGAAGTTGATGAGATGATGGTCAGACCAGTCACAGGGGAGAATGGATTCGAGATGAATGGAGTTGGGGTTAGAGATGATGAGATCCAGTGTCGAGCCTAAGTTGTGAGTGGGGCTGTCGCAGAATTGGGTGAGAGACAGGTCGGTAAGGAAGTTTTTGAGGGTTGTGACAGCCTGATCGTGGGGGTCATACCAGTGGAGATTGAAGTCACCAAGGAAGATCTGGGGGAGTGTCGGCCCAGGTTGGAGGAGATGGTTTCCATAACTTGTTCAATTAGATGGAGGTTATCTCCTGGGGGGTGGTAGAAGATGTGAAGGCTGCATAGGGGTTTGTGGGAGCTGGTGATATCTATGCAAAGGTATTCACAGGAGGAGAGATTAGCTGAAGGGGACTGTTTTGCTGTGAGAGAGTTGCGGAAGATACAGGCAATGCCACCTCCCAGTTTTTTAACTCGGTCAAGTCTGATAATGTTGTGACTAGGAGGGACTAATAGGTCAAGGATAGGGCCAGAGGAGTCATTGAGCCACGTTTCCGTGAGTATAAGGAGGTCCAGATCTTGGGCGAGGATGAGATCAGCAAGGTCTGTGGCATGTTTCACTGCTGATCTACAGTTAAGTAGCATGCTTTTCAGGTGAGATTTGTGCAGGTTGTCAGAGGGTGCAGGTTGTGTAGTGGGGATCTGCACGAGGTTATTGATATTTATGGAATTTGTGTTGAGTCTGGGCGTTCTATGGGGGTTGGGCGTGATGGTTCGGATGGGATCCACATTGTCATGTTCAGGGAGTGTCGTGTTGTGTGCAATAAGTGAGGCTATTGGAGAGCAGGTAGCAGGGCCTGAGAAAGTCGAAGGAGGAGAGGAGTAGTCACGGAGGAGGGAGAGAATATCAGCTTCTGAGTATGGAGAGGTGTACTCAAGGAGGAGGGAGAGGATATCAGGTTCATGATATGGATTTAAGGATCTGGCAGGTCTAGACGTGGCGTTAGGGTAGGGGGTGGTGTTCGAATTTTGAGCAGAGGATTTCGAATTTTGAGGAGAGGGTTTTGGGAGGTTCATATGTGAGATTTCGATTGTTGGTAATGTGGGAGAGAGATGAGGGATCTCAAATGTGGACCTGTTGGGAGAGAGATCACAGGCTATGTCTTCGGTGGCCTTAATGAGATTAAGGATGGCAGTTTTGAGAGTTAGCAGTTCCTGGTTTATCGCCTTGAGTTTAGAAGCAGGATCAGAGTGTGGGTTATGGGACAAGCAGAGGGGGGAAGGTAAGTTGGTCAGTGGGGAGGGCGGAGGGGAGATCAGGTCAGGTGGGCGGGTGGGGTGGGGGAAGTCCACTAGTGGAGAGTTCCCACTCCGAGGTACTGGCGTGGAAGGCGAGTGGGCGATGTAAGGGAGGTTAGGGGTAGGGAGGGTGATTGAGTTCCTGTTGGAAACTGGGCAAGCCAGCTGACTAGTGAAGGAGTTATGAGGGTAAGGGCGAGAGGGGGTGGGGGAAGTGTTGGCGAGGTGGTCGGAGCAAGGGAGAGCAGGTGCACTGTGATTAATGGTCAAAGTCTGGTCAGCTCGCGGAACAGTGGGTGAGTTAGGTGAGCCCGGTGTCGGTGGATCTATGGTCCAGAGAGTGTTGATTGGGGTAGGTGAGGCAGTCATTAGGCTGGGGTTCGTCACAGAGGGATAAGGGACCTCCTGAGAGGGGGTACGGGGAAGTTCATACAAGGATTGAGTAGGGGAGTCGCTAGGGACCAGAGATCTTTTAAAGAGTGCAAACAAGTCATCAAAGATGTTCAGGCTGCGATCTGTGGCCTGAATAAGAATAGTCCCATTGTTGTATATGGAAATAGTGGCATTTGCTCTAAAAAGGGCGATTTCGTGACCAAAAGGCTCAGACCATGCGGGAATTTTTTAGTTGATGTGATTTTGAGAAGGGAGTGGAACATAGATCTCCACTGAGCTCTTCTTTTAGTGAAGAAAATCAGGTCGCTCGTAAAGGTACCTTTTTTGGGCAGGGGTAGGGGTCAGAGATGAGAGTTTCTGGATTGGCTTTAAGGAGTCTGTGTTTCAGAGTTTTGGTCGCATTTTTGGAGAGGTTGTCCGGATAGTTAATTGTGTAGCTGTTTGAGCCAGATTTTTCAAGTCTGGAGTCCATGATGCAGTGTGTAAGAGTGGACGAGGAGGAGAGAGCTTGGTATACGTGGTTAGGCAGTGGTGCCGAGGTGGCAAGAACTTAGTATACGTGGTTAGCCAGTGAGTTAGGAGTGCGCAGGAGGCATGCTTAGCCCTGCATTGAAGCTCCAACAAAGGCACTCAATGTGTTGAAAGAAAAATGTCTGCAAGCAAACCTGCAAAGGTATGCAGAGCCTTTCCTGTTTCCTCAGGCACCCTTTTATTAGTATACGCTGCTTATGCGAGTGGGACTGCAGAATAAATTGTTTTTGAAAGTCACTGAATCCCTGCTGATTGCAATCAATGCAGCGCAGCAGATAGGCACAGGGGTGGGGTCATTACACGATGGGAGCCATTGAGTTGTATAGCATGCGCATAGGAGGGGGACACCAGGATGGCAATTGTGAGCTGAGTCGGTAGTCGTTACAAGATGGCTGCCAGTTGTAAGTGCCAATTGTATGTGTCTACCCCATACTATAGATTTGTGATGGTTAGTCCTTTATTGCTTTTGTGATTCGTTTTGAAATAGATTCAGCCAATGGGATTATTGGTGGTTAAGAGAGTGATGGCCTGTAATTAAAATGGCCGAGGTTACTTTCCTAAGGCACTCTCCCTGGTCATGGGATGGACCGTGCCCATCTGGCAAGATGTGTGCTGTGCTTTGACACATCATTTCCTAGAAATTAAAATCAAAAATCAAAAACTCCCCCATCGCAAGGCAAGAGTCGACCAAATCAGCAGGACGTCGGCGAGGATCAGCGCTGCAGGGCATCAGGAGAGCTAGCAGTGGAGGGGGGGTGGGAGGATCGGGTGAAGCGTGGAAAGCGCGCCCGGGCCCTAACTGGGCCGGCACTGAGGTTCTCAGGATGTAGGGGCCGCCTCCGTAGGAGCTACGAGAAGAGATCTGCGCGCATCGTGGAGCTCACCTTGTGACCGATGCAGCGTCTGGAAGAGGTTGTAGCTGCTAGAGACCGCACAGGCTCGCTGATGAAGAGGGGCACCCGCAGGGCCCGCTGATGAAGACGGTCGGCCGCAGGTCCCGTAGGTTTAAAGGGCCGCCAGCACGTTTAGCCGGCCGTCCGCATTGCCCGCTGATGAAGGAAGAAGAGGAAAGGTCCGCCCGAAGGCCCGCTGATGCCGAGTGACGCAAGCCCGGCCGAGGGAGAGATGGGGTCAGCCGACTGCAGCTCGCAGCCCGATCCAAATGCAGCGCCCACTCCCTCCGTGAGGCGGTTCACGGTCCGCCACCAGATCCAGAGGCAACACCCCCTGTTCCGCGCGGTAGCTCCCGGGCTGTCGTCCGCACCTGATCAAGCGAACGGTGCCCGACCCAGCCCAATCCTCGGTCTGCTGGCAGGGGGGGAAACGGGGGATTGAGGCGTCTCAGAGTGCCAGGCGATTCCGATCCACAGGCAACTCACTGGCCTCGTCTCTGCCAGGCTGATGCTTCAAGCATCAAGGATGCTTGATTCCGGTCCAGGGAAGACATGGCTTGGCAGTTCGGTCTGGACTGTTCCCATGAGGCACAGGGTCAAGATTGATTTGCATATGGCTATGTCTGAACTGGGGTGGCGTGGTGAAGCAAAATAACGATGGATTAAACCCAGATCTGTGACTGGGGGTGAATGTTTGCCAATGTGCAGCATTCCATCCATCATCTTGTGTGTTTTGCATTTCGCCCTAAGTGGGAAGGGTATGCCCAGACGTGGGTCCCGTGCTCACTACGCCACTGGAGTCAAGCTATCCTGGCTGATGAAGGCTGATAGCCTGAAACCGGTCCTAGGATGCTTGATTCCGGTCCAGGGAAGACATGGCTTGGCAGTTCGGTCTGGACTGTTCCCATGAGGCACAGGGTCAAGATTGATTTGCATATGGCTATGTCTGAACTGGGTTGGCGTGGTGAAGCAAAATAACGATGGATTAAACCCAGATCTGTGACTGGGGGTGAATGTTTGCCAATGTGCAGCATTCCGTCCATCATCTTGTGTGTTTTGCATTTTGCCCTAAGTGGGAAGGGTATGCCCAGACGTGGGTCCCGTGCTCACTACGCCACTGGAGTCAAGCTATCCTGGCTGATGAAGGCTGATAGCCTGAAACCGGTCCTAGGATGCTTGATTCCGGTCCAGGGAAGACATGGCTTGGCAGTTCGGTCTGGACTGTTCCCATGAGGCACAGGGTCAAGATTGATTTGCATATGGCTATGTCTGAACTGGGGTGGCGTGGTGAAGCAAAATAACGATGGATTAAACCCAGATCTGTGACTGGGGGTGAATGTTTGCCAATGTGCAGCATTCCATCCATCATCTTGTGTGTTTTGCATTTCACCCTAAGTGGGAAGGGTATGCCCAGACGTGGGTCCCGTGCTCACTACGCCACTGGAGTCAAGCTATCCTGGCTGATGAAGGCTGATAGCCTGAAACCGGTCCTAGGATGCTTGATTCCGGTCCAGGGAAGACATGGCTTGGCAGTTCGGTCTGGACTGTTCCCATGAGGCACAGGGTCAAGATTGATTTGCATATGGCTATGTCTGAACTGGGGTGGCGTGGTGAAGCAAAATAACGAAGGATTAAACCCAGATCTGTGACTGGGGGTGAATGTTTGCCAATGTGCAGCATTCCGTCCATCATCTTGTGTGTTTTGCATTTCGCCCTAAGTGGGAAGGGTATGCCCAGACGTGGGTCCCGTGCTCACTACGCCACTGGAGTCAAGCTATCCTGGCTGATGAAGGCTGATAGCCTGAAACCGGTCCTAGGATGCTTGATTCCGGTCCAGGGAAGACATGGCTTGGCAGTTCGGTCTGGACTGTTCCCATGAGGCACAGGGTCAAGATTGATTTGCATATGGCTATGTCTGAACTGGGGTGGCGTGGTGAAGCAAAATAACGATGGATTAAACCCAGATCTGTGACTGGGGGTGAATGTTTGCCAATGTGCAGCATTCCGTCCATCATCTTGTGTGTTTTGCATTTCGCCCTAAGTGGGAAGGGTATGCCCAGACGTGGGTCCCGTGCTCACTACGCCACTGGAGTCAAGCTATCCTGGCTGATGAAGGCTGATAGCCTGAAACCGGTCCTAGGATGCTTGATTCCGGTCCAGGGAAGACATGGCTTGGCAGTTCGGTCTGGACTGTTCCCATGAGGCACAGGGTCAAGATTGATTTGCATATGGCTATGTCTGAACTGGGGTGGCGTGGTGAAGCAAAATAACGATGGATTAAACCCAGATCTGTGACTGGGGGTGAATGTTTGCCAATGTGCAGCATTCCGTCCATCATCTTGTGTGTTTTGCATTTCGCCCTAAGTGGGAAGGGTATGCCCAGACGTGGGTCCCGTGCTCACTACGCCACTGGAGTCAAGCTATCCTGGCTGATGAATGCTGATAGCCTGAAACCGGTCCTAGGATGCTTGATTCCGGTCCAGGGAAGACATGGCTTGGCAGTTCGGTCTGGACTGTTCCCATGAGGCACAGGGTCAAGATTGATTTGCATATGGCTATGTCTGAACTGGGGTGGCGTGGTGAAGCAAAATAACGATGGATTAAACCCAGATCTGTGACTGGGGGTGAATGTTTGCCAATGTGCAGCATTCCGTCCATCATCTTGTGTGTTTTGCAACAGAATGACATGACCTGAGGATACTACATATCCTATCCCTTTTATACTGAACAATAAAAAGAACTAAACTAAAATGAAAACAACCATACACAATAATGTACACATGAAGTAAACCATCCATTAACCTAGGGATGCAAGGAATGACATCACGAGAGGGAAAACGGAAGCACGAAGAAAGAAAGAAGAATGGAGAAATAGAAATGCACATGCACTATACCCATCCTCTTCCTTTAATAGTAAACAAATAAAAAGTAAATAGCGTAATAAGAGCTCACATACACAAGTGAGCAAAACACACATGACAGAAGAAAAGGATAAACTTATCCAGACTAGAATACAATGGGTGGAACAACACCCAAGGAAGTACACCTCACGTGAGGAGGCTGTGGCAAAAACACCATACGCCACCCCTCATGTGAGGGACACTGTGGGACTAAAACCCCAGTGAAAAGAAAATTGATTGGGTCTGACACGCAAATGTACAGATTACATCACATGGGACTAACCCCCAAGGACTTGTGCAGCATGGGAATACAGATGCAGCACAGTGTGGCATCACAAGAGGACTACCCACACACATGACAACGTACAAGGAAGTGAAGGGACTGACACCCAAATGTACATATAACGTTGCATGGGACTGACACCCAAGAACTTTGTGCAGCAGAAAGTAGCACAGTGTGACAAACGCACGCAATACATCGACACAACAGAACGACCTAAAAGCACTTAGTGAAGCGCAGGGCGACTTATACACAAACATACAACATGACGTTCAAACGTGTAAATGGGACTGACACCCAAACACAGACATCCAGAAGAAAGGATGTACATCAAACCCACTGTAAGGAATGACATAACTCGAAAAACATGGAGCGTAACATCTAGTGTCACATGGGACTAATACCCAAGGACATGTACAGCATCATTAAATACAAATGCAGTACAGTGTGGCAAACGCACACAAGGAAATGGGACAAAAACCCATACCAGAAGTAACAAATACGTAAAGAAGAGAAATGGGACTAAAACCCATACCACAAGTAACCAATACGTAAAGAAGAGAAATGGGACCTGAACCCACTCCCATCCCAAAGAAAGGGATAAAACATAAGACAATGCGTGAACCTGAGACAAGGGACTAAGACCCACTCCCATCCCCTTGGTCGGGATTCTACATTTGTAAACCAAACATACGTGAAAAAGAGAAATGGGACTAGGACCCACTCCTATCCCTTAAGTAGGGATAACAATGTCTGAAGTACAGGGACATGGGACTGAAACCCACCCCTAACCCTTGGGCAGGGATAACAATGTCATGAAGAAAAACATCAGAGATCTAATGCCAACATAACACGTACATGTGAAATTTCAAACAACAATGTAGGCATATAGGAATCACAAGTCACTCAAAATTCAAGTCTCTTTTCCCTGTAAATGAAGACAGATTTGGATTAAAACTTTTAGACAAGCTCAACAAACTTGTATTCTTTTTTTTTAAACCAAAGTGTGCCTGTCACCGCGATCTATTGGGACAAGCAGTCCAATTCTCCCAAGAGCACTTCCAAAGAAAGCCATGACATGAGTTAAAAACATCCCTGAAATACAGGATGACAGACAGGCGAGGCGTGAGACAGCTCTTGTAGACGTTTAAGAAGTAAGGAGAGTCACTGACCGCATCGCATCATTTGAAGAGTTCATGTGAAGTAACATCTTAGTAGTGAATAACGACGATGTTGCAACTGATGAGGAGAACAGACTTGAGAAGTACCGCAGCCAAAACCATGAAGAGAAGGGACGCTCCGTCATTGAACATTTTGAAACTTTATTGGGAGGACAATGTTTGGCAGGTTACCAGAGGGCACATTAAAAGCACGATATCTGGCAAAGTAAAGAGCCTGCAACCGCCAACTCCAAGATGGCGGGACACACAGGAGACGTACGCCGAGTGGCTCACGGCGTGCTCCTGTTGCACAACGTCATTGGCAGCATTGAAGAACTTAGCACGTCATGAAGGGCTCTAGAGAGGCTCCACGCAACACCAATAACACGGTAAGGTGCACGAGCTGTGCTTGAATTTGAAAGCAAAATGCAACTGTCATCCTTAACAGCACTCGTAGTAGGGACTGCAACAAACATTTTAAAAGGGATGAAATCTTCCCTTTGGAGACAGTGTACACGGCGATTTTGAAAATCAGTCCACTCTTCGCACTATGAACACGCCAGTACTTATAATAGGCACAAATAATGAACACTCCAGTGCAGCGCCAGTACGAAAGTGCGCTAAGTTTAACAATGTCACACATCCAAGTGAAAGGGTAGTAGAATACTGACCAGAATGTTGTACTTGCATACCAAACTTTTAAGTAAAACGGAAGAACTTCGCACCCGGGCAAAAGCAAAGACAGTCACTGAATACCTTGGTTCTGGATGCCCTGTAGTCATTTGAAGTGGCACGTAGGCACTGGTTGAGACAATTCTTCTTCTGCTGTGGATTACCAGGTGGTGTAGACGCAGAGATGACTTTACAGCACGCCTGGTCTGGGCTGTCCGGTGTAGTGGACACTTGTGGGGCTGCGAGGCGTGCTTGACATGTTTCTTGCTTGACTGGTTTCTTTTCCTTGAATTTCTTGATACTTGTTTCTTTTTTTTTGTAGATGTAGTAGGTTCTTTCCTACACGTAGTCCAGCTGCAATCCAAATCCTTATTTTGCATCCAACTGCTGTGCTCTAATGTACGTTATTTCATCACCTGGAAAGGCTTGATCAAGGCAGCCTACATCATGCTGGAGAACCTACGCTACTACAGGCATCAACAGGGCAGAAAGAAGTGAAGTTAACAGTGGCTGTTTAGGTATGACAAATCCACTGTCTCCTCTGTGTGAATTCTGGAAGGTGTCACCTGCTAATAATGCCTCTGTGTCAGCGCAGGACTTGTGAAAAACTAATGGTGTCAGTTTCCTGTCAGCGCAGGACGTGTGAAACTTTATGGTGTCAATTTCCATTAACATGCTGGGATTAACGGGTGATCGCTACTTTTGAGGGAATTCGCCCTGCATGCTACGAGAAAAGGCCATTTGGGTGAGAATTTAACTGTTTTGTAATTTGTTGGGGGAGAACATTGCCTTCCATGCAGTGAGGGATAAAAAAAATACAGTTACAATATGTTTTAAATTTCAAAAACGGCTCGCGCACCTTACCTGGTCCATGGTGTCGCGCGTAGCCGTTCTAGAGCCTTGAATGACGTCTTGATCTTTGCTGGTCATCAATCCTGCCTATGGACGCTTTGCAGGAGGAGCGCGCCGTGAGCCACTCGGCGTGCGTCTCCCGTACGTGCCGCCATCTTGTGGTTGGAGCTTCCAACCATTCTTTGTAGTATCAGATTGTCCCTGAGAGTCGCGTTGCCATCCACGTCCTGCATTTGTCAATAAAGTTGTTTCGAGTTCTGAGAAGCGGGATCCTTGCAACGCGTTGAACACCTCTTTTCACTCTTGGTTTCTACTGCAACGCGCCGTATTCGCAAAATGTGACAAGTGGAACGTATGGTGGTGAGTTCGAGTACCCCTTCTGTTGGTTTTGCTCCCCTCATGGTCATTTCAAAAGAGCACAATTACAAGATTTGGTGGTGAGTTTGTGCTCTCCTGTTCATGACTTTGAACTTTGCTGACAGTTCATGTGGTATGTTCAGGAATCATTTCAAGACATTGACTTTCTATCTTCGGTGGTCATCTTATCTGCAGCTTTGTTATCCGATTTTGCAAGCGCAATCTGACATTTTTTTTTTTTTATGTCGGTCGAAGTGGTTTGGTTTAAAAGGAACGCCTGTCCCTCATCATCGCGGTGACAGGCACACCATTGACATTTTTAAAAATAGGAGTTGGTGGTGCAAATACGAATTTGTGGCACATGTTTACAAGTTTTAAAGTTAAAATATTTTTTTTTCTCACAGGAAAAAGAAACTTACGTATTTACAATTTGACAAGTCATTGCTGCATGTCAACATTTTTGAATTGCATACCACACGTTCATGTTTTGTTGGGATGGGAGTGGGTCCTAGTCCCATATCTCTTTTTCACGTAGGTTTTGTTTACAGATGTAGAATCCCATCCTCGTCGCCATAAATATGTGGTGGGCTGGCCCCACGTGTACAGCATACAAAGTAGACGTAGCCGAGTTGTAGTTGATGTAGTTTATTAAGTAGTTGTAATAAGCTGGAACAGGCCCCACCAGGAGCAGCCTCCTAGCTGCTCAGCCCATCTTCCCAACTGTCTCACACACACACACAGGCACCCAAGCATTCCACTCACACTGACATTCTGACCGGAACACTCACACTGGCTGAGCAGCTAGGTACAGGGAACAGAATGACATGACCTGAGGATACTACAGATTGGTTGCAATTATTTCTAGAAAAGGGCTAAACCACTAAAATGAAATATTAGTTTGCAATTTATTTAAACGATTTTGAATATTCGCAATTGTTGCACTCAGAATGCTGTACGTTTTTTTATTTATAATTGTATTTGCTGTACCAATTTTCCATGCTACTTATTAATCCCTTTCCGTTTTTAGAAGTCATTACATGTATTCTCGGAGAATCTGTCCTGGGAAAGGCACCTG
Source organism: Calotriton arnoldi (assembly GCA_963921515.1). Classification (NCBI taxonomy): domain Eukaryota; kingdom Metazoa; phylum Chordata; class Amphibia; order Caudata; family Salamandridae; genus Calotriton; species Calotriton arnoldi. The sequence continues at coordinate 201,915 of CAWUFW010016324.1, forward strand.
GGGAAGTAACAGGCGCAGTTTGCAGACAACTGAAAGGCAAAACAGACTAGAGCAACATTAATCAAAACCTGGCAGCAATCAAAACCTTTTTTTGGCAGGCTAGACAAGAGAGGATTCTACTTTTTGGGCCCTGTCGAGGACCGTTCACGCCAATTTATGAGGCTTGAGGATTGAAAAAATACAGACGTCCACTAGAGCAGCGCGCGCAGCGTCAGTAAAGCCAAAAGTAATTTTGGCGCAAGCGGCGTAAACATGAAGCAGCCGGTCCTGTCATGGTCTGATGCCCTAAAATATTCTAACTTTTAACTCGTTTCATTCAGAGATACAGTTCATGAGCTCGGAGAGATGGCAAGTGCTCTGGGCCATAAACAGAACTGTGTCCTGTTATTGGTACATCAGCTGATCTGCACCATTGCTGAATACAGAAGAAGGAGAGAGTGAGTTATCAGCTGTGCAGGGAGAACGAGATGAGGTGACGAAATTCACGCGCACCAATGGGAATCTTCTTCAGGCTTTTTGCGTCTGGAACCCATAAATTAAGTCAAATCAACATGCTGTTAGTATGCACAAAGAAATACCGAAGCACACCCTGCTTCAGTATTTCTTTGCTCATTTGTCTGCCGAAGTGGGGGTTTCTCAGGTCCTGGCTCCTGCACCCTAGGTGACCAGGACCAGGAGAGCACGAACCCTAATTTTGTGTTATGAATTTGTACATCGATTTCCCTAAATTTGTGTACGGCTTAGGATGTGCAAACATTATTGTATAGCCATCATTACCTTGTGTACTGTATGCTACAAAAAATTGGGTGCTAAGGATTCCATCAACGATTAAGTTAAAGTAAATAAAACCTTTGCCCCAGGCATGTTTTCCTCTTCATTCGAATTGTGCACAACCAAGGGTGTTACACTACTTTGATACACTGTGGCCTACTCAAATTGAATCTGTACACTAGGCGAGGCTTATTTGCAAAATATCTCTCCACCACGCCGAAAAGTAGGAGGTCTCTGAAAACAAGGATGAACATATTTCCTGTTAGAAGCAAATGTGCAAATGATGTTTGCACCAACCCTCATTTCATACATTGGCTCACATTTACCTGCGTAAAAAGTTTTTAATTCCCCACTGGAAAGTTGCCTCAGATTTATGCTAAGTATCAATGGGGTTACCCGGAATGCTACCAGACCCGGGTCAAAATTGCGGTACAATAGACAAATGGTCACAGTAGCAATAATTTAAACAACACATAAGAAATAAAGGCATTCACAACTCCAATTTTGTATGATCTGCAGTGAATGCGATTTATTTTCAAAGCATTAATCACTTTAGTTAGGCAACGCAGTTGCTCTTGCATCCAGGATGATACACATACTTATAACAAGGTGCTCTCGTGTTGGGTAAGGGAGGGTGGGAGTGTCTAGGATCAAAGTGAGTGAGTGAGGGTAATGGACAAGGGAGAGGTATTGTGACATATGTACATCAAATTCACATAGTGAGACCTTTCTGGCCTAACACAGGTCAACTGTTCCAATAAATACACATAGCATAAGGAGACACTGATAATGAATTTCAGTTGGCAGGGCTTGTCTAATAGTGGTAGTAGTCAACGTTTCGACCCCGAAGATGTTCAAGGTGACTCGATACTTAGGGTGAGGTCTTCATCAGGACTGTGTATTAGGAGCACCTGAAAACAATGGGATACTCCGTGTTAAAGGGGGGGGTCGTCATGACAGGTTGTGACTGCTCATACTGAGGGGTGGTGATTACCTAATCTGGCCAAAAGCGCGTGGATTCAGGCTGTGCAGTCAAAAAGAGTGGGCTCGCCGGAGCTCCTACATGCAGAGATGACACAAGATCAGATTGCGAGATACTCAAACAAAATGGGACATCAAATGTCTAAATTACCCTAAGACATCACTTACTAATATACGGGAACTGGTACTGCCAAGAGTGCACGCACGGGCATCCGTAGTTTAACTGTGGGTCATGTGATCCCTTACAGTAAAATGACAAATCTGTTCAACAAAATAGAAGAAAAGAAAAGTGCTTAGAACTAGGTGGTGAAGCCTGGTGTCTGGTTAATCAAAACAGTGGTCTGGTTCTCATATATACTGATGGATGAAACAAGATTGATAATTACATAAAGTCAGGGGAAACACATAATAAAGCGGGATGGCTATCTGAGACTATATCTTAGCGTTCGAGGGGGGAGCCTCCTAAGAAAACCTCCACTATGGGGGGACTTTATAGAGAACCTGTGCAATTACGCTTACATCCTCAGATATATACATAATTACCCGTCATAGTGAAAAGGCACTCCTCCTAAAGGCACACGCTTAGCCTGTGTCGGAGGCCTCCAGCAGTCGCAAATGTCCAGTGAGTGGTTACAATCACTGGACCCAAAGGTGCCAGTTAGTGTTAGACAAAGAACGCACATCGTTCAGTGTGATCGTGCTCCATGTCTGAGAAACTAATTCCAGCAACACCTCGGTTACGTAGGGCGTGTCGGTGTTATTATGGCAGTGAACTGGTTCAGCGGGAGTGAAGTACCTCCATGAACTCACTACTATCGAACAGGAATAATATCTTACTCCTAGTGATCAAACCGGGGGCCGTGAAGGTGAAAGTTAGGCCACCGCGATAGTGACTAACTGGATCTCACATAAAGCCAGTAATAACAAAGGATCCTTGTGACCACTGTTTAACAACAATAATTGCATTCCGCATCTCAGCGGTAATCCCCTAAAGAGTGCACTGGCGTGATAGCTCATACCTCAGGGATAGAACCTTCCGACTCCTTACTTCCCGTCAAAGTGGGACCGGGCTGACGCGCTCTCTGTCTTAAGGGCGAGCGAGCGCTGACGCGCACGCTGAGACCCAGAAGCAAGTGAGATTCCCCCAGGAGAACCACGGGGAGATCCAGACCCGTCGACGGATCTACAGATGGTGAGGGACGATAGAAGCCCCATTATAAACCTGTCTAACTATGCGCTCTCTGAGAATGAAAGCAGTGTACTATGCAAAGGACTCTCTTTTGTGCCTACTGCCTATCCCAACGGTTTCAACATCAAAACGGAACTACATCGTTTCTTTCGAAAAGTGAGGTTGAGACACTATTTCAAGCACTCCCAACCAATATCCTCGATTTCACATACAGGACTAAGAGTACCATCCACTTTTAAGCCCCCCACACATATGATGCCACACTGACTGACTAGTTGAAATGCTCTAACACATGCCGTTCTTTTAACCTGAGTGTGATCACTGTGATCAATAAAGTATGTATAACTGCAAGTGAGTCACAACTCATTTTAGCTTGGAGAAGCAATTTTCTTCTTTCACACCACGGGGTCCGATTGGTTAAGAATGACATAAGCATCAAAACTGCATTCTGTTTCCACTTTCTAGTTCTCTATTTTCCTTTTCTTCACCTCTTAAAAACTAGGGCACCATCCTTTTTTCTTTCTTTATGGTCATGAAAGTTACCAATGATGATAGCGTGAGCAAACTGGTGAGTACCAACCAGCAGCTCCTTTGGTGATGCTTATGTGAGGTATTTTCTGACCTCTCACACCTTTTTCTGGATTTGCTCCTGAGATGAGACGATATTTGGTGTATTGACAAACTTTTTAATTTGAACACTGGGAACTGGGCATGACTGGCATTCTGACGAAGCCAACTTTCTGGCAGAGATAGTTTCAGACTGCCGCTGGTACTCTAAACAAGTATAGTGTTCCCTCATAATCAGGTCATTTGTTGTATGGTCTAGTGTTCAGTGCCAAGCAGTGCTCAATTTGTAATAAAATAAGTACCAGATCCCTCATCAGGAGGCCACTGCAGCTTGCACTACCAATTGCCCCTGCCAGTGGTGCCAATGACAGTATCAACACAACTAGTAATCATCACACTCCTACAAGTGTGACAATTCAGACTATTCCAGGCCAGCCAACCCATTAGAATGGCTTTGGCTACAGGTATCTGTCATTTTTAATGCATATTGAATTAAACAAAACAACTGTAGTTGTGCTATCTCTAATTTTGTCAAGCAGTGCCACCATGTGGCAGACTGTCAACGTCTACATGGCTCCACTTGCCCCCATCGTCAGAACCTACGGACTCAACATCGTGTCATACGCAGACGACACCCAGCTCATCCTCTCCCTATCCAACGAGCCCAACACCGCCAGACGCAACTTTCGAGAAGGCATGGAAGCCGTCACCAAATGGATGAAAAACAGCTGCCTACAACTAAACACCAACAAAACAGAAGTACTCATCATGGGCCCAAACCCAGATGCCTGGAGCGACACCTGGTGGCCCCCGCCCTCGGAAACCCGCCAACCCCCACAGACCACGCACGCAACCTGGGAATCATCCTGGACTCCGAGCTCAAAATGGACCGCCAGATCAACTCTGTCTCGTCTTCCTGCTTCCACACCCTCCGCCTCCTTCGTAAGACCTTCAAATGGATCCCCCTCGAAAACCGAAAGACCGTCACTCACGCCCTGGTCACCAGCAGACTCGACTACGGCAACGCACTCTATGCCGGAATAAACAAAAACCTCACCCGCAAGCTACAGAACATCCAGAACGCCGCCGCAAGACTGGTCCTCAACCTGCCAAAACACTGCAACATCTCCCAGCACCTGCGCACACTCCACTGGCTCCCCGTCGAGGCGAGAATCACCTTTAAGATGCTCACCCACGCACACAAGGCCCTCCACGGCACCGGACCAGCATACCTGAACAGCCGACTCAAATTCCACGCACCCCAAAGGACCCTACGATCAGCCCAGCTCTCCTACGCCGTGGTCCCCCGCACCAGAAAGACCAGATCGGGAGGCCGCTCCTTCTCCTTCCTCGCGGCCAAAGCATGGAACGCCCTTCCGCTCCACCTCAGACAGACAACATCGCTCCCCATCTTCGCAAGAAACCTCAAAACCTGGCTCTTTGACAGACCCCCTCCTTGATGGAATGGAACCTGCACCCCCCCCCACCCCTAGCGCCTTGAGACCCTTACGGGTGAGTAGTCGCGCTTTAACAAACCCCTGATTGATTGATTGATTGCTAGTGTTGACAATGAAGAGCTGGTGCAGAGCAACCGGAAACCACTGGTTCAAATTAAGCACTGGTGCCAAGTTCTATAAAGGACATTGACAGAACTGTCTCTAGGAATCACAACAAAACACAGCTGCTGCATCTAGATGTCAAGGTGGAGTAGGGGAGTGGCCACTATCTGGACTGCCAACATTGTAACTCAAGCTCAACGTGTATGTAAATGCTGTACAACACTGAGGTACAGACATACAATAAATGGATACCACTTGACTCAGAACCAAAGAATCATTCAAATACTTGATTTGGCTGTGTAAGACCCAACGCATCTGCTTGGCACAGACTTTACAGGAATCATCAGTGGCCAAACGCCTATATTATTAGACCTGTTAGCCTTAGGGTGGTCTTCCACCAAACGTTTTCATTCACCCATGTTTGTTTTTGTTGGCCTTAGGACTCGGTTCACTATACCACTGCTAACCAGTGCTAAAGAAAGTGCTTGTGCTCACTCCCTAAAACATGGTAAAATTGGCTTATACCTGATTGGCATATTTAATTTACTTAGCAGACACTAGTAAAGTGATATACCATATACCTAGAGCCTGTAAATTAAATTCTACTAGTGGGCCTGCAGCACTTATTATGCAACCCACTTAAGTAGCCCATTCAAACATGCCCCAGCTCTGCCATTCGACTTGGCAAAATAAACCCTTTGCCAAGCCTTAAACTCCCCTTTTATTACAAATACATCATCCCTAAGGTGGCCTGAAGTAGCCCATAGGACAGGGTGCATTGTTATTAAAAGGTTGGACATGTACTTTTATGGTTTACATGTTCTGGTAGCGATAAAACCCTAAATTCATTTTTCCCTACTGTGAGGCTACCTCTCCCATAGGATAACATTGGGCTGCCTTATTACATTTAATGAGTGCTAACATTCGATTGAAAACAGGTAAAGATTTCATGTTTGCTGTATGAGAAAGTGTAATTTAAAAACTTGTTTAATGGTAAAGTCGGATTTTAAGTTACAATTTTGAAAATGACAGTGTTTCAGAGTTGACATTTTCCTGCCCTAACTATTTGGTGCCTTCATCCTGTTCCTGGGTCACATGACTGGGTGTAATTGGCAGTTGAACTTTGTTTATTTCTCCCAGACAGCCACACAATAGTGGGATTTGGTGTGCCTGGATGGACCATCACTGGCAGGATGGAGGTGGGGTGGGGAGCTGAGCAAATCAATAGGCTGTGCCGTGCCTTCAAACAAAGGACTTGTCATCACTTCATTGTTCATGCAGCCAGCCAGGAGAGGCAGAAAACTTCAAGCACTTCTAAGGGAATTCCCTAGAAACGTCTGCAACTTCAAAGAAAGACCAGGTATAAAAATAGGGCCCTTAGGCCCACTCTTCAGTTTACTTGTTCTGGACAAGCGGAAGGACTCTTGGAGTGCTGCCTGCTGCTGTGGCCTGTTGTGTACTTTAGAAGACTGCTTTGCTGCACCTGGAAAGACTGCTCTGCTGCCTGAAGCCTGCCTTGAACCCTCAGAGGCCTGCCCTGCTGCTTGAGTTCTACTTCTTGAACCCAGGACTACCAGAGAGGCTTCAAGGACTAGCTGGCTGGCCTCCTGATCAGAGCCACAGAGACAGGAAAGACTCCAACCAAGACTTGAACCAAGAGTGCGTGAGTCATAACCCTCCAACTGGTGTCTTCCCAGTCCAAGCCACTTGTGATTGGTGCTAAGGGTGCCCAGATAGCCAACATCTGAAACTTGGGATTTAGAAAATGTTTGGCTAAAAACTGATTTGAGAATCGAGAGGAGGCCAGGACCAACCTGCTTGTCTGTCTGCCCAAGGTGCATCGCCGGTGTCCTGAGTTTTCGGCAGCTCCCGCTACATTCTTCTCCACAGCACCAAATCCTGTTCAGCAGTCCTTCGCAGAAGGGGTATCTGGCCTTGTGGAGCGCTCATCAGCTACAGCCTATAGTCACGTTCCACTGGAGATTTTCGACTTTCAAAAAAAGAGTACGTCTGAATGTGAAAATCTTCACCGCAACTTTGTCCAGCAGCACCCCGACGACGACGCCTCTTCCTCAAGAGACTTTTTGCTGAAATTTCTTCTAAGTCCAAAGGTAAGCACAGAACGGGCCCAATCGACTTTTTGTATCCGATTCATGCTCCCTCACGGTCAGCCCTATGTTTCAACTTTGACCTTTGTCTGCAGTTGGCGCTTTGATATTTTAGGCACTAGTTGTTACCTTAAACTTTAAAATTCATTACTCTGGTTCTACTAAATGGATTCTTGTTGTAGTTGTGTCAAATAATTTATTAGCATTAGAATTTGCTCTGTTTCTAAATTGATGTATTTTCACTTTATTATTGTTTGTGTGCTGCCTAAATACTTTGCCCATTTCCTTTAAGTTAAGCCTGACTGCCTTGTGCCACGTTACCAAATGGTTTATGAAAATCTAGTGACTTTTGGGGTTCACCCTGATAGGGATTGTGGCTGTTGCTTGAGCAATTTTCACATCCCACTCAACCAACAACCCAATTTCTGACATATATGTAATGACATGCATAAATCCTGATGTCTTTGCAGGCCCATCTTGATGCATGCCAAAGCTGAGACACAGGCCAGCCAAGACCATTCCTTCCATGTACCACCTACATTGACATGTAATTGGGTGAACTAGAGAGCCCTGGGCCCAGTGTTTAACTTGAGCCATTGGCTGGGACCCAATGGCACTCAGTTTTGGAGACAGGAACTTATTTTTCCTCAACAGACTTTAACCCAGACTAAGAGCAAGAGAGAGAAAAACACAAAAAGGTAAAGAAGTAGGAAGATAAAAATGGAAAACAGTGACAAAGAGAGAAAACAGGTCTGAAAAAGAACCTGCAAGTGTGAGACAAAGCAGGTGGTGAATTAAAGAGGCATGAGGTGGAATCAAGACTACGCAGCCTTGGTTTTCAGCACCCTGAACTTCAATAGTACTGTCACAGGCTTCTGAGCAAATCTTTGAGCCCTGAAACTTATTCTTTTACAAATGACGCATTGTCTGGGCCTCCCTTTGTCCATCCCCCACAAGAAACCGAATAAACACACACTTATCATAAACAGCAATTTGCATATTAATGATTCAAAATGTCTGGGATTAGAAAAGCTGCATTCATTTTTTAATATTATGGCTAATATTTGGATGAATGGCGCCAACACGCCTCAATAATGACGGAAAGAGTGTGGTCTCTAACTGTCGTATCTGAATTATTACATTCTAGGAGAGCACCACAATCCACACCCCAGGAAGGCAGAGTGAAGAATTGCCTAAATGTAATGCAATTGAGACTCCTCCTCTTCTACAACCCACATTCTCCCCGGATATGCCATCAGCTACAATGCCTCCTATTAACTTATGAAGAATCCTCCTCACAAGAGCAACGCTGGTGACTGCCATCTCCTGAAATATGTCAGCGCCACCTGTTGACAGACAGGTTCCTCTGATTCTAGATGCAACAACATAGGACTACAACGATCTATCCGTTTCTACTCGCTTTGCACTTTGGCTGCCCTGTAATTGATTTCAAACAATCACACTGTCTTTAAGTAAACCTTAGTAGATTTTAAATTGCGTGTCTTATCTTTTGATATCATACGCCCGCTTATGTCAGATGGTACTGTAATGATCTACTCATTTTTAGGTTTCGCCTAGGCAGCGCATGCGCTGTCTCGTCGAAAGATGGTGTATACAGTATTGTGGGGGAAGCTCCGCCCACTTTCTGCCCATGCTTTTAATTGGCTCAACTCTGAAATGCTGCATTCTGATTGGTTGCTGGCGTATTAGTCCCGCCTCCTTACTGCCATGACGTCATGTTTATCCTTCCATGGCTATCAGCCCCTTTACTTCAGCAACTCTTTTGTTCCCCTGCCTCCCCCTGTTCCCTCCCACAGTCTGTGACTTCTCTGGCCACCACCACCCCCCCACCCACTCCTGTTCCTTCCTTCCTTTGGTGCCTGCATTTTTGTTTACAATGCAATAGGACTCGCGTAAATACGAGTCCTATTGCATTTGTAAATGCTTGTTTTTTCCGATGATTGGCTGCCTGCATGCGCACTCTATTTTGCCTGACCTGTCCGAACTCAAGCATTCTCGCGATGCTTTACTTCGTACGCATGCGCGCCAAAAGTGCTTCTGCCTCTTGTTTTCCCCACTTAAAGCCCTGCAGTTAGTATATATGGAGATGCAGCGGAGCTCGGTAGCCTGCACTGGACGGGGTGCTCTGGGGAGGGGCGGGGCTGTGAACACCTCGGCGTATTTCTTACTTGCAAACTTGCAGTTCAATGTGAAGTAAAAGGAACCTTCCATTTTAATTCGGATACCGCTTTTATGCACAGATGAACACTTTACACAGATCCGAGTCCGTATCTCACTTAGTAAAAGGACTGACTACATCTTGTTGCCTAACAGCGAAGCTGCATAACCGAGTGAGACCGCGGGCCTTCAGTCCGTCTCGCATCGGCCGCCGCCACCTCGGGTGCACTTGTGATTCGTGAGTGCCTCTCACTGGTCGGCCATGGGGGCCCCCAAAGAACGCCCCACTCCCTGGAGACCTGGAGCTCGTGACCTTAAACGGGGCCTGCACTGAGGGGGCAAAGCATAAAAGGACCCTCAACACACTGCCAGGTGAGCCAATGCTCTACCTCCAGGGCTTTAAGTGGGATAAAAAAACTGGTGGGGGAGAGGGGTCACAAAGGGGCGTGGCCGATTAAAACCTAAAAATCTGTGGTTAGCGTAGTGCGCTGCCCAACTGGTATTTTGCAGCTTCCATCATTGCATCCAGATACATAATACAGCAAGTAACATTACACCCACAACAAGCCAAAAGTATGGGCTTTCTCAATAGTTGTTAGTTGCATAATAATAAATAAGCAATAACTAATACTTGTATATAATATTGAAAATGTTTCAGTTCTCAACTGATGAGACTGAAAACAACTCAAACGAGTCTCTTTAAAGTTGCATCAGAGGCTGTGAAGCAGTAGATTGTATGGATTAGAGTGCAGTGTGCATTGGATTGTAGTGGGTTACATGGAAGTTGTGGTTTGCAATTCATTGATATTCTTACAAACACAATCATATCCCACACCAACACGTTAGTCTTCACCAGTTTAGCACACACCCATGTTAATGCCGGTTCGACATTCCTCATGCAAGCACGAGAAAGTAATGCAGTTGCGCCGCTTCGGACTAATGCAATGATGTACTCTGTGGCTGTTAAGAACTGATGCTGACTTTAAGGGTAGATCTGCACCCCAGCCTGCGATGGGGATAGATGTGTCGGGGAATAAAGCCATGTTGTTATTGTTAACACCCCGATAACTTTTACAAACCCGGAGAGAAATCGAGAGAAAGTGACCTTCCATGGCACAAAGTACTGCATCAAAAATGAAAAAAACTATAAAAAAAAACACAATTAAAGGAGCTATTGGGGGCGGGGGGATGGTACCTTAAGCAAGTCTGGAGCAGCGGATAGGTACTGCTGAAGTTGACCTAATCTGTACTTGCTCCCTGCCCCGCAGCAAGTATCACAAGTTACGTTTCGTCTGGGTTAGCCAATTATAAGGCTGTAAAAAAGGGTAGCAATGAAGACAACAAATGGTAAGCAATGGATGGGCACAAGGCCCTTTTTATAAACAATAGTGTCTTGCAAGCAAGACGCATGTGCTAGCTCATACCCTTGTAAACTCGACCCCCAAAAATAAATGTGACCTTGTGTAATGTAACTGTTGCTCACTTAAAGCCCTCCAATAACTTTTGGTTGAGTTTCAGGTACATAAAAATATGGGGTGATTAAGTGATTTGCCCAGAATCACAGGAGGTTGAGGCAATGCCGAGACTTGAACCTGATTCCCTAGTTCCAAAGTCGACAGCTCTGGTAATAATGCCACATTTTTTTTTGGTTTGTAGTTTTATATCGCGCAAACTCGACCCAAAGGTATTGGAGCACTTTACATGAAACAGTTTGGTGCTTCCTTTCCCTCCATGTTAAAGAACAGTAGATGTTTCAGCACCCAGGCTAATGTGCTGCATAGCTAAATACATATAAGATCCCAAAGGCGAGACCGATTGCATTGCAAATGCTTGTTTTACTGTACTATGCATAACATGTCTTTTTTAAATGTTTTAGATTGTCAAGGTTTTAATTAACAATACAATAAAATTTCCTTTGACTGACAAAGGACTACAACGCTTTTACAGTGGGAGGTGGCATTTGCTGCTCACTTGTGCACCCAAAAAAATGAACCCATTGCTGCATTTTTCCCACATCCATACAATGTGAACCTAGGGAGAAACGCCATTTCCCTGGGCCCAGAATACACATAACACATTTTGAAGAGGATCTGGAAAATCGCGAAGCTTTTTAAGTTTGTAAGCAGCACATTTGTTATATTTACACAAGTTACTGACCACAAGACACAGGAAATTGTAAAGTACGCCACTAGATGAAACCCTAGGCAGTGAATGTAGCATTACATTTAGGTCAAGCATCGTAGCAATCTGTCCAGTGTGGTAAGAGGGACAATATAGGACGTTTCAAGAAAGATATGGATAACGTGAAGGCAGTACCTGCTCCTTATTTCACCTAGCACAGATTTTTAAAAAAAAATCAATTTCTTGAGATGTATTATTTAGATGATGAGTCTTCAAGGAATCTTTCCTTCTTGTCAATACCATCTGACAAATTACCTGCTTCAGGAAAGTTAAAAGACGGAACACGTTAGAATATTAAATGTGTGGTATCTTGTGCATCCTCATTTCCTGCATGAGACCTGGTGCATGGGATGTATGATGTCCATATATGGAATATTCCCTTTCCTCAGGGTCCACCAGCAGCCACAAATATGACGTAGTACCCTCTCCTCCAAACTTAAGGTCCGCCCGCCTCAGTTAGAGTCGGAGGGACCTTCAGTATGTCGATGGCAGATATTACTCTGTCTCCGCCGCCAACAAACGCCTCGAACAGCCTGACTAAGAATGGCAGTCGGAGATTTTGTCATTTGTCCGTGTGTTCTATTTGAAGTGGACTGAGAAATGGCAAGTTGTCACTGTCCGTCATCTCCAGGTAAAACCTGTAGGTAAAGAACTGCGAAACTGTAAAATGACTGGCATGCCATGGGAGAAAACTACCATGGTGAGGGGGTCATTTATTTTATTTTCAAATACAAAATCCTGCTTTGGGATTTTGTTTTTGAAAATAATAAAAACATTAAAAGTTTGACCGACGACATCCATCGAACTTTCAATGCATTTACAGGAACTGCCGTAATGGTGGTTCCTGGAAATGCACGAGATTCCTGCTGGGTCAGCAGACATCTCTAAATTTGGTGCTCAGAGTACCTCACAATGGTGTGAGTAAAGTACTCAGGCATGGTAATGGTACATAATCCAACCACAAAACTCTAAATCAGGCCCTATGTGTTATCACTGTACCAAGCAGTAAATTACATTACAAAAAGCGTTTTCTTTGCTGACATTTTTAGATCCTTTACCAATGATTTATCATCATTTTCTTTCCCCACAAAGGTCTTTAAAACAAACCCTACTTCAGATTGCTTCTCTTAAACTAATAGTTTTAAAATAAGTTTATTTATTTAATTACTTGAGTTTATTTATTAAAGTATTAAAAATGTTTTTGATTAATTACAAATCCAGATTAAGCTAATCCTTAATCCCATTACCCCAGCATCCCTCCCTTGTTTAAATTCATCACAGCTTGAGGCATGATTGCCTCCGTAGTCTGTAGACATCACCCTCAGACTTTTGCTTAAAAGCCCCTCCATCCCCATGATCCTCCTGTTTTTGTTTCTCTCGAAGACATTACTTACCTGCTTGTCAGCATCATCTTTGCGATTTAAGGAAATGCTTGGTGTTTGAAGAGTCCCGGATCATGGTCGCGATGCAGCGCAATGCCAAGAACAGCTGCAGGGAGAAAGTTTGCAATTCTCTTCGTGGCGTAGGTTTGAGCGTCTCCCAGGAGAGACCTGGATAGGGTCCTGTCACCTCGCGTGTAGCTGGGGTGGTGCTTCCGGGTGAAAGGGGAGTGCAAGCCCACAGTGGGAGTAAAGTGGGAGATTTAAAAATAATAATCGGGAGAATGTATTACTCCCATTGACTTTTGACTTGTATTGAGGCCTGAATCTGGTCTTTTGGCATGTATGGGACCTGCAAGTGTGCTGCTGCAGGATCACATATAAGAAATGCAAATATACATTTTTCCTCACCTGTCAGGAAGGAACACAGAGAAAGCGCTATGGCAGGCAGAAAAAGCGTGATAAATGCTGTGCACTCGCCTGCAGGAGCAGGCTACTGGCAGTGCATACTCTGAGTCGCACAAAACCAGTCCCTGTCAGCGAAAGCCCGCTGAGGATTCGGGTTATTCTATACAGGAATCGGGAGAAGAGAGGAGATGATGGAAATTATGGTGCATGTGAGAGAGAATTTGGATTTTCCTCCTTGTCAGCCTGAAAGAGACAGGAGGGTTTATTCCCTCAATATGTTCAACCTCACTCTCTTGTAATGCCTTTTCTTGACAAGATTAAAGACTTGGTTTTGTCAGAATAGGAGGACTTGGATAAAATGTCCATTTTGCGATTCCTTCAACAACTTTATATGACGGAACAATCAGAGGATGCTTCACCTTATGCTATTAAAGTTGAAGCAATCCTGGCAGTATTAATAGGCAGAACATGTTTGAATCCAGAGGATTGTGCTCCTGAAGATGTGGCAGATAAGAAAGTAGACGCTGCCTCCTTTCAGAAAGCCTTCTCAGCTGAGAAGTTAGCTTTAAAGGCAGTCATGTACTCAGCCTATGTCACTCAGTCCATGATCAGAGACTTTGATAAACTGTCAGAAGCCATACAAAAGGGTGAGGACTGTTCTGATTTATTGGTGGTCTTGGAGTTGCAGTCTAAATTGTTGGTGGATATTTTGGCTGATATTATAAAAACAACGACCATAGCAACAGGGGCAGTGGTTTCTGCATTGACGGAATTTGTGGATGATGGAATGGAAAACGGATACAGCAGAAAAGTTTGCCCTTTTGAAGATTCCCTTTGATGCCAAGATACTGTTTGGTGCCCAGTTAGATAGCATGATTACCAAGGTAAATCATCGGCTTCCCATGAGAAGTCCTAGGGTTTCTCCAGCAGAGCTTCTCCAAAAAGACAGTATAAATCTTGGTCAGATAAGAGGAGAACATACCAGACAAAGAAATCCTATTCCTAGGGTGAATTCTCTAAACAGCAGGGTCAAAGGACAAGAAGTGATCATGACAATGATGATCTTCCAGTTGGAGCCAGAGTTCAACCCTTTCTTCAGGTGTGGGAACAAACTGTGAGGGACGAGTGGGTCCTGGATGTCATCAATCATGGCTATGCAATGGAATTTCTGGAACTCCCTCCTGAAACAGAGTTGATTGTGACTCGCGTTCCTCACAATCCTGTGAAAAAAGAAAGCCCTGCTGGAGAGGATACAGTTATTATTGGACAAGGCAGCAATGATTCCTATTCCTGTAGAAGAGGAAGGTGAAGGAGCATATTCAATTATTTTTCTAGTTCAAAAGAGTTCAGGTGCTTTCAGACCAGTTCTAGACTTGAAATGGCTAAATGCATGGATAAAAACGATTCACTTTCACATGGTCTTCTTGCAATCCATTCTCCCTCTAGTAAATAAGGACGATTTATTCAATTCTGTTGATCTCCAAGATGCATACCTTTACATTCCTATCCAGAAGTCTAATCAACAGTTTCTATGATTTGCCATAGAGGAACAACACTTTCAATTACAGGGTTCTACCCTTTGGTTTAAAATCCTCACTAAGGGTATTCACAAAAGTGTTGGTTCCTCTAGTCGCCATTCTACATCAGTAATGGGGGTTTGTTCATCTGTACCTCAAAGATTGGCTTGTGCAGGCAGCATCAGATGATCTGGGGTGCTTCATATGGGAAGAGTACTCAAAGTTATTCAGGAGCATGGCTTTTTAGTGAATTGGGATAAGTTAAACGTATCTCCTTCTCAAGACATTTGTTTTATTGGGGAAAGATTCTAAATGCCTTGGGCATGATATAATTGCCAGAGATGAGGATGCAGAAGATACAGTCTCACATTCTGCAATTGACAGAGCAGAGCACAGAGACTGGCATCTTAGATACAGGAAGACTTGGCAGCCGCAGTGTTTTTGGTGTCCTGGGCAAGGTTTTGTATGCACCAATTGATAAGGTTCATCCTAAATATCTAAACTGTCTTTCCATTGGATCTCAGCAAACGGATTCCATTGTCTCCCACAATGAGTTTGGAGCTGGCTTGGTGGTTAATTAGCAAAAATCTTTTCAAGGATATGCCTCTTTCTCCCCCTACACCCATCATTATCACCATGGATGCAGGCCGCTCAGGATGGGGAGCATGGATGGGTCCCTGGCAGATCAAAAGCTCATGGTCTCTGATTTAGGGTTAGAGATCATCGAATATGAGGGAGCTGGAAGCAATAAGAAGATCATTGAGAACTTTCAATCCTTCCCTTTGGAACAAACATACTGGTGAAGATGGACAATATCACAGCCAAGGCATTCATCAACAGACAAAGGGGAACAAAATCTCATTCCTTAGGACATCGTGGGCTCAGAAGTCTGTACTCTCTCTGATGGCTGTTCACATACAGGGGAGAGACCATTTTTTAGCAGATCTGTTGAGTTGGGAGATTCCCTCCTCGATCCATTTTTCTCTTCGCCCTTCCATTTTCACTCAACTGATGGACAAATGGGAGATGCTGATCCTGGATCTGTTTGTCTTAGAGATCAACACAAATGTTCATGGGTTTTGTTCCAGGTGGAGAGAGGAGAGAGCATGGACAGTGGATGTTCTATCATGCAGATCTCCTCCGGGTCTTTTTTACACTTTTCCTCCTTTTTCCTTGAACCGTCCCTTTCTGGTGAGGTTGTGGAGGGAGAGAGCCGTTTTTATTTTGATATCTCCAGCATGGCCCGCTTCAATTGCTATCCTATACTGAAAAGTCTGAGGGACTCGGAGGAGTGGCTGATTCCAATAGAACCCTCTCCACTTCTGTTTCCAGTGTTAACTCTTTGCTTCCTGAAGGAACTAATTTTGACGGCTTGGAATTTTAAAGGATGAGGTTAAGGAGTAAGGGGCTGTTGAAAAAGGTTGATTTGACTTTGCAAGATTCTTGTAGAGGCTCCTATCATAGGTCCTATGCTATGCACTGGAGGGTCTTTAGCAGATGGTGCAGTATTAGGGAGCTGGATCCCTTTGCAGCAGATCTAGGTCAGATTTTGCAATTTCTCAAGGCTGGCGCTTCCCTTGGATGGAAGTTAGCAAACTTAAGAGTACAATGCGCTGATATTTCTGCGTTGCAAGGTTCTTGGGGGAATCTTAGTGATACAGAGGATCTAGTTCCTTGCCTCTTTAAGGGCTTGGCCAATATGCCTCCTCCATCTCAGAAGCAGTTTCCGTCATGGGATTTTGAGTTAGTACCAGGAGCATTGTCTTCCTGTCCTTTTGAACCTCTAGAATAGGTGGCTTTCAGGTTACTGACTTTAAAAAACTTATTTTTAGTGCACATTACATCTGCCAAAAGGTCAGGGAATTGGGTGGCCTGTCACATAAACCCATCTATTGTAAGACTTTTCTGGACAGAGTGGTTTTGATCTTATTGCCTTCTTTTACTCCAAAAGTAAACTCCCCTTGTTATCGGCAACAGAAGTTAATTTTGCCAGCATTCTTTCTGGATCCATCTTCAGGTGATAAGAGACTTAATTGTTTAGATGTTTTAGAAGAGCTCTCTTCATTTATTTGAGCAGAATGGCTACTTTAAGAATGTCTGAATCTTTTTTTGTCAATTTTCAGCTTGTGAGGAGAGGGGAGGTAAACTCTTCACTGCTTCTCTAAGTCGCTGGATAACAACCTTCATTTCAATGGCTTATGGAGCAGTGTGACAGCTACCCCCAGCGGATACTCAGGGCAGATGAGCACAAAGCATGGTGACATCTACAACTGAGTTGCAAGAAGCTTCTATAAGTAAAATATATGCATTGCGGCAACTTGGGCTACACAGCTGACTTTTGTTAATCACTTCAGAATTGTTCATAATGTCTCACCAAATTACGTGTTTGGGTCTAGGGTGTTGGCTTCTATGAAGTAATAGAAAACAACACTTACATTTCTGTTATGTTTCTTTTACTCAAAGATTCGGTATTGGGTGTAAAGCATAATCCTCAATTTTCTGGCTGTTTACTGCTGGTAAATTCTCATACTGTGATGAATTTAAGCGAAGGAGGGACCCTGGGGTAATGCTTCAATTACTTACCTGGTAATGGCATTACTCTGAGTCCTACTCCCTCATTTCAATTCATAGGTCCCTCCCACCCTCCCAATCCTGGCCAGTCCAACTGAAATATTTGCTTGAGTACTGCTTGGTTAATGTACAGGAGGATCATGGGGAGGGAGGAGCTTTTATGCAAAAGGTTGGGGTGGTGTCTACAGAGGCAGTCCTGCCTCATACTGTGATGAATTGAAGCAAGGGAGTAGGACTCTGAGTAATGTAGAAATTCATTGTAGTAAATTGTTTTTGCACCTACTAGGAATCCATTTGTGAATTCCTGGCATGTGTATAGGCAAATACCTTTGTGACTAGTGCCTTGGATGTTTTCATTCTAAGAGTGTATGTAAACATTAGATAATATTTCCACAATTTAACTTGACATGATCTGCTGAGAGACATGGGCAGGGTATAAAAACAGCCTAAGAGTATCATCAGAATTGTGTAGCTTTCCCCTCCTGCCCTGTGACAAAAATAACTGCCATTATCAGTAAAAGCAGGTGTATACATGTTCTAGTCAATGTAATTTTTCCTGCTGGCCTGTGTTTGGCTAGTTGATACAAGATATTTTTATGTAACACCTGAATAAGAAGGGGAAGGTGTTGAACCACACCATCATAGGTAAAATATCAACCTGCAGATATATTGTAATATTAATACCAACTCAACAATACTGTTACAACGGAGTAAGAAATAGAAAATCTACTATTGCCTTGACCATATTTTGAAAAGTCTATATTATGGTCATGTAAGTCATGGAGTGCTTAGGAATGCAAGGCGTGAAAATATTCAGGTGTATTGTCTGCTTTATTCAGAATGATCGGTCCTTTATGAATTTTTAGAGAAAGGGCAGAAAAGGAGTAGGCACTAGTATGAAGAAAATTTTCTCTAAGCCATCATTCGAATGAATGTTTCAATGATCAATGCTGGATCTGACTACTACTGACACACGGCCGGAACTTTCTGACAATTCCGCATTAGCAGATGGTGCAATCTTTGATGTTTTTAGATGGTAATCAAAGTCTGGGGGAGTTTATCAATATATTCAGTTTGCCCATGAAATCATCTACAATTGTATGAACCATGTAATAAAGTCTAATTAGTATCTCTAAGACCGGCGACCACTTACATGTTCCATTGCATCTTGTGTTCTTTGGGTGGGGTTTACTTAATTTCATATGAATAAATGGAACATATGCTGCTAAAGATTGCAACACTTCCATCTGTAATATGAATTTGTTAGACTTCCAATTGAATATCCTATAGGTAGAATCTAAAGTTGAACACAAACTACTAAGGAACTGCAATACATATTGTGTAGTGGATGATCCATTTCATGTTCAACCCTAAAATCGTCTGATGATGCACCGTGATGAGCGCAAGTTACAGCCTCACCCTTACAGGTTATGTTTGAGGTCTGGCGTTAGGCAAGACCTTTAGATTTTACTAAACTGGTATGTATACTATACTTGCTTGCAGGAGCGGCTCCTCCACTAAGGTGGAGGAGCATCGCCCCACTGCTCGCAGAGCAGGAAAAAGGAAAAGGAAAATAATAATAAACATCGTTAATAGCATTTTATTTTTCTGAGCTATGGGGCTGGGTTAGGGCGGGGCTGGTGCCACAGGGGGAGGAGTGGCTCAGGCACTTAAGTGCACATGACGGTTTGGGCAGGGAAACAGTCATGCGCACTTTGCATGTTCTCCACAGGCTGTAATACACATCCTGGGTGGAGAACATGCTCAGGCTGCATGTCCCTGTCTGAGCGCCGAACCACGGCATTCAGACCAATCACAACGCTGCATTGCAGCGTTGTGATTGGCTTAGGGGAGCCTGTGTGCTTCCGGGACTTGTCAGTGAGGGAGGAGAGACGGAGACGACCGTGATGGAGGAGAGACAGCGGCGGCCGTGAGGAGGTGAGTGTTTTTTAAAAATATATATATTTTGTTCCTCCCGCCCCATTCCCTGCCAGCCGCCACTGATTACTTTTTTTAATACATTTCTTTATTGACATTCAAAAATGCAATCATTACATCGGGATATATGAACTTTTTATACATGCTGCGTCCTCTATTAACAATGTCCCGACCGATATAGTCCTCCTTAGCGTGCTACAAAAAGCATCACAGTGATATAACTCCCCAAACTCCCTCCCCTACCCCCAATCCCATGCGCCACTGCTTACTTGAAGGAGCTTTCAGCCAGCCCATTTCTTCAATTGTTGGTAGCTATTGTGCCAATCACGGTTGACTTCCACCCACAAAAGCAGCAGTGAATCAGCCCCCATCAGCCACTGGCTAACTTCGCTATGAGTGACAGCATACCACCCTTTCACAAGGAGCACATTCACACAGAAAGTGCCACCCTTAAGTGCCAGGGACTACTATGGCACTGTGAGCATTTTGAAGCCCCAAAAATATTTTTATTTTGAGCAAATGTTTTTTTCCCCAGCAATATAGGTTTGCAAAAACCATGACAAAACAAAACAAGCACTGCCAAAGACAAAATGCTGGTGGCCAAGTCCAGACCTTCTGGCATTGCCAATGCTTGTTTCCTGATGGAGACAAACACAAAGTTTCCCTCTTCATTTTATAAGGCTAATCATTGCACAGCCCAGTTAATATTGGCACTGGGTTTATGAGGTCCTGCTCACCAGGAACTATTACCTTGGTCATAAACCTAGGGGCCACGTTGTGTAAAGGGAAACTGTCCCTCTGTGTCAAGCAGAGCATCTTTAACGAGGTAACCCAAGCACAAACAGGAACTGTGCACCCTATTACAGATAATGTGGAGGCCCCAGACAGCCACAAAGTCACAGCTACCCCAGAAGAAGCGTATTAGTGAAAGGCGTAGCAGGTGTTTGAAGCAGCTGCTTCATCTTTTACAGTGCAGGAGGCATGCAGTGTGCTTTACAACAGGGGAACAGAGATCCCCCTGCAGCTGGTTGCAGTGTGTGTCTGCACCAGCATACAGGGGGATTTCTCTGGAGAGGGGGTCCATGGAACCCCATTCCTCCTTTGTAGCAGTGGCAGTCGGTCATTTTAGAAGGGAGGGCAGTGGGGGGCCACACATGCACACATACACACTCACACCCATGCATTCACACTCACGCACAAACACACTCATTCACAATACTCACTCACAAATACACACACATACAAACATACATTCATTCATACATACATACATGCACCAAACATAAAAAAACATAAAATGCACCTTCACTGCAGCTCTCCGGGAGAGAAGCCTCGGAAGTCCCAGGAGGGTTGGGATTGCTGCCTTCCCTCACTCGTCACAGAGTGAGATGGCATCAGTGAGACTGCTGACCCCACCCCATTCTGTGATGAGGTGTCCCTGATTGACACTCAGCCCTGGGCACTTCAGGGCTTAAAACTGGAGTTCCCTGATCTGTGACAATCTCCCTCGTCATGAGGGGGAGAGCCTGGATGGCACATTTGCCAGGCTGTTGACGTCATGCCCACTGCACTGTGAAATCTTCAGCCTGGCAAAATTCAGCTCAGGCAGTCAGGCACCTGTGCATTCAGCACATGTCCAACTCCTGACTGCCTGACCTGAACAAGAAGAGTGTCTGTCAGGCTGACCTTTGTTCAGCTTGACAGTCACTCTTCTTATCGGGTAAAAATATGGGGGCATGGCCCCTTTGCCCGTACCGATGGGCTGTGGCTGCTTTGTAGGGTTGCCTTAGGGGCGTACTACCTCTTTGTGGTGCACAGTCAGTGTGCCTCTTGACGGTTTCTTTGCCTCTTTATCTGTGGCACAAGTGCAGAGGCAAGGAGTTCCCCTCATTAGCTTTGGGTATGCCCCTATGCTAGTTAGGGAACGCCCTTTTAGAAATGCTCTGATGCTATATGTACGCCAATGTGACCTGTTTTGCAGAAAGCAGTTGGGGCACAATAAGTAAAATAGCTCATGGGGCCATATCATAAGCTGCGTTGCTCAGTGCAGAGCACCTGTTTTTTTGCAATTGTGGCATCCATAGATATAACCTGGAATTTGTTAATGCAAGATCTTTAGGCAGAACAAGTCCAAAAGAAAGAGAAGCAATCTCTACTCACTGTCTACTCACTGTTTATGACTTGTTTTGTCTAACGTTCATGCATTAAGGCTTAGAAATTCAGAGTTATAAATATGAACTTTAGATGCCTCAGACACAAAAAAGCAGGCGCTTGGCTCCACTGTACCAGCACACCGGATCATGTTACAACCCCTGATTTTCAGCGCTTTACGATACTGGACTGACTCATTGTCATCAGAATAAGTCTCATTCATAAAAGTTTTTTTTAAATCATCAGTAACCAGCCCAGATGTATCTAAGGTGTTAGAATCCACTTGCTGTTAAACATAATTTATTGGTTCTTTTGGAATGTCTTTCTCACTGTTTGTGGTAGAATTGGTGCATGGTACATGTTGAAAGAAAGACTCAAGGACATGTTGATTTTTTTATAAGGCTTTATTGAAACATTTTTAATGACAATCGCTTTTATTAAACATTGCAATGTGTGATTTTATTAAATATACATTTGATTTGAATAATGGGTGATTTTTTGACAAAGACTAGAAGTCTGCTTTATATATTCGATTCAATTCAATTCAGTTTAGTTGTTTTTATATAGAGCATAGCTACCCGACCGGGGAGGGGCGAGGCTTGACGCCGATGTGAGGGGAAGCGGACTCCGGAGCTCTGTCCGCGGCTTCCCCTACCAGCAATTATCCTGATATGCCAAGGTGGCCCCTTACCGCAATACTGGTGGCGGAAATCCTGGTGTCCGGGCTGGACCGCTGCTGGGGCGCATTGGTGCCGCTGTGGGGGCGAAAATACAGTTAATCCCCTGAATGAACTCGGGCGCGGCGTGTCTAAGATGGCGGCTGAGATCTGAAGCGGCGACTTCCACCAGCTGTAACAACAGGGAACCTGAGCTCTGTTTACGAGCGATTTGGAGGCAGTCAGATGCGCAGAATTACGGCGGAGTACCGCAGAGGCGGCGGCCTTGGGGGAGAAGTCTGGAGGGGCGCGATCTCCTGAGCCTTCCTATGCCTAGGAGGTGAGAGTCGGGCCGAGGTGTGTGGCGAGGGGGTGCTTATTGCTGGGGAGATTGCTGACCGCTGCGACATGCGCCTCACGCCCTGAACTGCAGCATTAAGAGGTGAGGTGGCAGCACTGGACCGGCCCTGCTACGTAGAGACAATTGTGTGGTGGCACTGAGGGCAGAAATTGGCTGGTAGCTAGAAGGTGGGAGCCTGCTGGACTATACTGGGAGCTGGATGAGGAGCTCACAGACGGCGCAGGACTAGCTACAGCACACCAAGATGGCGGCTGTGCGCTGCGATGCGGAGCCCTGACGACGGCGGAGGTGAGAGTCGGGCCGAGGTGTGCGGCGAGGGGGTGCTGATTGCTGGGGAGATTGCTGACCGCTGCGGCATGCGCCTCACGCCCTGAACTGCAGCGTTAAGAGGTGAGGTGGCAGCACTGGACCGGCCCTGCTACGTAGAGACAATTGTGTGGTGGCACTGAGGGCAGAGATTGGCTGGTAGCTAGAAGGTGGGAGCCTGTTGACTATACTGGGAGCTGGATGAGGAGCTCACAGACGACGCAGGACTAGCTAGAGCACACCGTTGTATCTTTTGGGGCCCATTACTGCAGAGCAAGAAGTGTGGGACAATAGGAGTATTTCCCTTTAACAAAGGACTTGCTTGGAATGTGTGGCAGAGAGGGAGAAACTACGATGAATATGGCGAGGCCCTGGATCCTCTGTTAGACAAATGTGGCAGGCACGGAGGGCTGAGGAGACAGCAGGCGGGACGTACCTAAGCACTGTTTCTGGATCTACATAATTAACTAGGCCCCTGACGACCTGTGTATACCGCAGAAGGCCTGGAGGACAGGAAATTCGTCTGCCCACAACCACATCCTAGAGGCTGCTCCAATCTGCCCCCGAACTTGTCGCAAAGAGCATCGCACTTTGTTGGCATCGTCCTGAAGCAACCCAGTGGTCACGCGCAGCCCACTCACAATGGGGAGAGTATCCAGAAAGAAGGGGTTTGCTGTCCTGCATATAGAGGATACAGAGCAACATACCGATGATGACGACGACGCAGCAGGGAGGTGAAAAGAAGGCGCCCCTGGGGACCCTACCCTGGCAGATATAATGCAGGCCATCACTTCATCAAGAGAAGCTCTGGAGACAAAGATAGATTTCATAGGAGCAGATCTCAACCTGCTAAAAGACGACCACCGTAGCTCAAAGAGAGAGTGAAACTCAATGAGAAAAACATGGAGGAGATCCCGGAAGCAGTTTCTACATTACAGCGCACTCTGAAAACTGTGGAAACCAGGGTCAAGGTACTAGAAATGAGAGCGGAGGACAGTGAAGGGCGCTCCCACAGGAATAACCTACGTATAGTGGGGGTTCCGGAACGAGAGGAGGGGGCCGATGCTGTGCATTTCCTGGAGAACTGGCTCAGAGAGGAGGTGGCCCCGGAGGGTCTCTCCTCCTTTTATGCGCTTGAACGCGCCCACAGAGTCCCAGCTCGACCACCCAAGCCTGGAGCTCCTCCCCGTCCGCTGGTGGTGCGACTTCTTCACTATCGGGACCGGGACCACATACTGCAACAAGCCAGAGAGAAACAGAACTTGCAGATTGGAAATAGTAAAGTGATGATCTTCCCGGATAGCACCAGAGAGGTACAACGCCAGCGGGCTTCCTTCCTGACCTTCAAGCGGAAACTGCGCCAATTGCAAATGCCCTACGCCATGCTGTTCCCGGCGCGCCTCCGGGTGATTGATAAGTCGGAGACACATTTCTTTACTGCCCCGCATGACGCATGGGAATGGCTGGAGACCCGACAGAACACCGGAACTCATACCTCATCGCAGGGCTTGACCCAGCGGACGCCGACCACTCCTTCGCCTCTTCCAAGAGCTCCTTCACCTACAGGGCGACGACTAGAGCAGGACAAAGCTGTGAAGGCGGTCGCGGAGATTAGCCATGGAAGCGCTTGCCCGAACACAACCACCAGTGCGCATGGAACGGACAGATCTGAAGGCTCGCGTCCGAGCAGCACGAACGGAGACTCTGAGATCGAACTCCCGGACCTTACCCCTCAAACAGCGGACGACATAGCCTGAAGCTCGCACATCAGGTCATTTGAAAATGGGATTCCTGCTGCTGGGAGGTGACTTTCACTGGGGCCCGCGCCCAGTGGCGCAGCCTGGGGGCACTGAAGCAGAAGCTGGAGCTACCACCTGAGCTAAGAGGTTGGGGGGGACCTGGGGGAGTTCTGGGTCCAACAGGGTCAGTTTACGCCCCGCCACTTTTCGTGGATAACTGTTCACACACTTTAGTTTGGATGGGAACTTGTTTGTTTGTACCTGTCCTGGGGAGGGGGTGTTGGGGAGTTCTTATTGTTGAAGGGATTTGGTTTGGGTCCAGGCATGTCGCTATAGGGGGAATACTTAAAGGTATGACACAGTTCGCACAATGGGACCCGCCATAGGTATTAAATGTATATCTTGGAACGTTAGGGGGATGCACACTATGTTACGTCGTCATAAAATACATACATACCTGGTCAGGAGAGGGGTACAGATTGCCCTTTTGCAGGAGACTCATTTATCGCAGAAGGAAGGAGTTGCATTGCAGCGAAGATGGAGGGGGCAGGTGTTTTATACTACATACTCGGCCTTTGCCAGGGGGACTCTGGTCTGGGTGCGAGCGGGAGTCCCTTTTCAGTGTATTAGGCAAATAATAGATCCAGAGGGCAGATTTGTGGTGATTTCGGAGAGATTGGACGGACGGGATATAGCGATAGGGAGTATTTATGCCCCTAACGTAGATCAACCTGCATTTTTAGCGCAACTTTCACGGATTAGCATCAGTATTAACAGGATCAGTACTACTAGGGGGGGACTTTAACTGTATTACTGATGTCAGACTGGACCGCTCCCCACACACAGAATTGCTGAGGCTAGATGTGACTGGCAGCGCCACTGGGGGTTGACGGATACTTGGAGAGCCCAACACCCGGAGGAAAGAGATTACTCCTATTTTTCTGCCTTACATGAGTTACATGTTCGCTTAGACTCGATCCTGTGCTCCCCGGATGTGCATGGAGGGATCAGACTGAGTGAATATCTGACTAGAACGATTTCCGATCATAATCCACTGCTGGTGTCATTAGATTGGGTACGGATCAGACCTAAAATACCTAGCTGGCGGCTGAGGCCGGAAGCATTGGAGGATCAGGTGTTTCGGTCCACAATAAGCACCACTATTGAGGATTACTTCCTAGCTAATGCCAATACAGCGACAAGCCCACTCATTGAATGGGATGCCTTTAAAACTGTTATAAGGGGCCGTTGCATTGGGGAAGTGGTGGGGGTGCGGAAGGTGCTCCTACGGGACGTACAAAGTGCGGAACAACGTCTTCGGGAGGTAGAAAAGGATAGGCCGGAGAAGATGCATAGACAGGCTGACCTTCTTGCAGCTAGGGAAATATTGGCGACACAAGTAGAAAAGCTGCGTTGTTTCGATTACAAGGCCTATATTGCTCGGGCTCATGCTGAGAGGGATAAGGCTGGAGCACTGCTAGCCTGGCTGGCCAACCCAGCGCGCAGAGGGATGACGATACTTGAGCTGCGGGGATGAGAATACGAGGTCTATTATAGCCAGCAGGATATTAATGTCCAGTTTTTGGAATATTATACTGCCCTATACCAGAGTAGGCTCGACCCTGGAGTGCTGGAGGAGGTGGGATTCTTGGCAGATGTGGAACTTCCTCAAGTTAATGGCGAAGCAGCAGAAGCCCTGGGTAGAGAAGTCGAGATTGGGGAGGTATGTGGCGCCATCCAACATATGGCCAGGAATAAGACACCGGGGACGATGGGCTTCCAATTGAGTTTTATTCAACGTATGTAGATATATTGGCTCCCCAACTAGTGGCGCTGTATAATAGGGCGAAACGTGAAGGCTGTCTACCTGCTTCAACGAGGGAGGCGGTCATCATTCTACTTTTAAAACCCGGCAAACTGGCTTGGGACCGGACTGCATATCGTCCCCTCGCCATGCTTAACTTGGACTATAAAATTTCAAGCCGCATACTGGCCAGCCGACTGCTAGTCCACATGTCGACGCTCATACATACGGATCAGGCAGGCTTTATACCGACCAGGAATACAGCGATTAATATACGTACGAATATTAGAAGCGGACACTTACCAAAAGGGGGAGGCGTGCATTTTAGCAGTAGACATCGAGAAAGCTTTTGATAGCCTCGAGTGGCCATACCTTTTTAGAGTTCTGAGAGCGTTCGGGTTGGGAGAAAGTTTCGTAGCATGGACGGCAATCTTATATGAAAATTCTACTGCTAGAGTTAGGACAGGAAGGCTGATTTCGGATGCCTGCGTGGTGGGAAGGGGAACGAGACAGGGCTGCCTGTTGTCTCCCCTATTATTTGTGCTGGTGATGGAACCTCTGGCCGCGCACGCTAGATCAGGCCGCCACTATCAGGGGTTGGAGGTGATGGGACAGCTCCAATATATAGCACTATATGCGGACGACCTCTTGATGTTCCTAGCTAACTCAGGAGAAGCCCTACGAGGAGCCAAGGATCTTTTGGGTATACTGGGCATTGTCGCAGGAGTTAGGGTAAATTGCCCTTGCTGAGAGGGTTGGACCACTAGAAATGGAAGACGTGTTTTGAGAAAACAGATGTCTGCTCTATCTGGGTGTTCAAATATATCATGACCCTGTAGATCTGCTGGAGGGCAACATAGGGCGTGCAATACGCAGCACCAAAAGTAATTTCGAGTTCTGGGGGACCCTCCCGCTGTCTGTAGCTGGTAGGGTAGCATTATTAAAGATGGTTACACTGCCTAGACTTCTCTATTATTTTGGATCGCTGCCACTCTGGATCCCGCACAGAATTTTTGCTCAACTCAACACATTGGTTACGGGGTTCTTATGGGGCACCGGAAGGCGGAGAGTAGCACTTGCCACCATGATGAGGCCCAGGGCGGAAGGGGGATTTGCAGTGCCAGATTTTGAAGCCTATAATCATGCAGCACAGTTGCAGTGGTTCACGAAATGGATGGCGGGACGTCTCAGGAACGCAGAGGACCCTGGGGGTCCGGATCCGAGTTTGCGACTCCTTTCCTGTGTGCTGCTGCGTCTCCCCTTGAGGGATCGGGTGGCCCCCTCAGACTTACGGACAGCGCGCAAGTGCTGGAACCGGTCCTTTGGACGGGCACAGATAAGATTCCCTTATGCGCCAGATATCCCATTACTGGTATGCGAGGCACTGCCTCATGGTGGGGACTGGCATAGATTACAGACATGGAGGGAGGCGGGGATCTCTACTATAGGGGATTTATATGAAGAAAATACCTTGCTCCCTTTTAATGATCTCCTAGAGCGTTGCGACCTCCCAAGAGGGGATTTCCTGCTACATGCCACCCTGACAGCTGCTATCCGAAAACATTGGCAGGAGGGAATAGTGGAACCTCAGACTTCCCTGGTTTGTCAATATATAGTGATAGCTGCTGGAACTTTTAAGGCGGTCACTTGCGGTCACTTGCCTCTACCGATGCCTCACGCAGGAGATACGCCGACCCTTGACAGCCCTACGTATCAAATGGGAGGGGGACTTGGGTGAGACATTAACGAGAAACCATGGGGAGAGCTGGTGGAAAGGGCTTGGAAGAGTGCTAGAAATGCGCGTTTCCAGCTGATTCACTTTTATGTCCTACATAGGGCGTACCTTACCCCGAGTAAGATTAACGAATATTTTGGGGCCCGGACTGCCTGCCCGAGGTGGAAGATGCGGGGTTTTTACACATGCTTTGGGATTGCCCGCTTCTGGGAGAGTTCTGGAGAGGGGTGACGACTAGCTTAGCGGACACGACGGAGCGTGACATAGCACTGACCCCAGTGTGTTGCCTCCTACATTGGTTCCCTCACACTGCCAGGAATAAGGTCACTAGCAAGTTTATAGACTTGGGGTTAGTGTTGGCTAAAAGGGAACTCACTAGCCATTGGAAGGCGAAAAATGCCCCTAGCGTGCTAAGATGGACGAGGGAGCTTGTGAAGTGGGCAGACTGCGAAGGGACCTTCCGACTGCAAATGGCCCAAAGAACTGGGAACGAAAAGACATTGGAGTCAGCGAGGGCATGGGTGGCATTAGTAGAGTTATTGAAACAACCGACTGATGACGACGATGTAAACCCTGACGGAGAAGTCCCCGCTGCAGGAGACTGAACTCTTGATTCACTTGGCGACCCTGACTGCTGACCGCAAAATCGGCCTGTCCAGTGGAGTGCATATTCTGCATAACCCCACCATGGGGGTGCGATAACGGGAATAGAACATACGGTGCACTGTTGGACTGACCAGCATCAATATACAGAGAATTTGATGATTTAGCGACATGCCTGAGGGGTGGGGAGGGTGGATGTTTGGAGGGAGGAGGAGGGATTTTTGTTGGGTATCAGTTGAGGGGCAGAACCTCTGGGTGAGCCACACCTAATAGGGCGCTTTACTAAGCACTACAGGACTAAGAGCTGAGGGCTGCCTCAGAACTAAGATGAACCATTATTTCCTTGCTCGAGAGCAAGACTATTGACTGTTTGAGGAGGGACATCCTGAGATTACTATGTGTACCTACATTATGATGTACAATGAAACTAGCACGCAATTACAATGTGGGGTATGTGATGCTTTTATCTGTTTTATTACAAATTAATAAAAATCTGTTTACAAAAAAAAATAGCTACCCGAGCGGGCCTGCCACCATCAAAATATATGTTGATATGTTGACCCCTTGATAAAGCCAAAATATTCACTTTATTTATTTTGATGTTCTGACCCTTTGACAAAGTCAGGAAGTCTGCCTTATATACACCTTATATTGTAACATCACATAGCCAGCCTGAACCCAATCCCAATCCCACACCACACACACCACACAGTGTGATCAACATCTTACTTTACATTAAAAAAACATGTAGAAATTCACTGAAAAACAAAGGTTAAAGTGACATTATACTGAGGAATTGTAATAATACGTTACTTTACATTTACAAAAATAGTAGAAATTAACTGAAAAAAACAAAAGTTAAAGGGGCGTTATAGTTAGGTAAAAATGTCTGTTTAAACATACTGCTTTAAGCGAACAAAACCAGTTATAGTTATCTCGAGTAACCATAACTCGTGCCCTGAAGTAATTATATCTCGTGCCCTCGCCATGCACTGCTAATTACCTCACATAATACATCACTCATGACATGTTCTATGACAACATTTATAACATCACTGTAACATCTTAAATTACATCATTAATGACAAGAAGGTGCCTGGCGGGGGCAAGAGTTATAGTTACCTTAGGGCATGAGGTATAGTTACTTGAGATAATTATAACTGGTGAATTTCAGTGGTTTTGTTAGCTTAAAATTGTATGTTTTAACGGACATTTTCACCTAACTATAAAATCCCTTTAACCCCTTCAGCGCAGCGCCGATTTTCGCGCTGTGCGGGGGTTAACGTTAATCTACGGGACCGTGACGGAACGGTTCCGTCATCCGCACAGCCCAACCGACGCGCATGACGGAACCGCTCCGTCATGAGCGTCGAAGGGGTTAAGCTTTGGTTTTTATCAGTGAATATAAACATATGTGTATATAACCGGATAAAAGAAAGAAAGCCCTGGGTTTGGGATCAAGTAGATATTTTGCCTTGGGGTTGTATTTATTTCAGCCAGGAAAACATTTCTAAAAAGACCTAAAGCCCCTTGAGGCATTCCATGGAATATACTTCCATGTGGAGATTCAAACAAACAATTTGGTGGGATGCAACAAATCCAAGTCTATCTCAACTGTTAATTAATTAGACTCCTACTGTATTCTGAAAACTGTAGACTCAAGACAGGTTTAGTGTCATGCCTACATTTTAATGATTACATAAAATGTGGCTGTTCTAATTTTGTTTGATTGACATTGTTTTCATTAGATTTCTGCCATTGCTTCTCTACTTGGGGAGATTGTGGACAATGACAAGAAGCAACTTTATGTTGTGGGCTCAGTAGTACTTTATATTCAGTGCTACCAAAGTGAAACGCTAAAATGACATCCGTTTCATGATATAGAAACTGAAAAGAATATTTAGTGTAAGGTGAAACTCCCTGCTCTGACCTGCTGTGACTTTGTTTCTACTCACAACTTCTGGCACACTTGTACTTTATTTTGGCACCAATTGTTTATTTTGTGGACTCTTAAGTTCGTCCCCACTTTTGACCTTCATCAACAGGATGGTGAACACCATCATGAGGAGAAAGGAGTCCCAACTTGTGCAGCAAGCCTATTGGTTGCAATCTACCATTTAGAACAATTGTACAGTGCAGTGGTATGACAGTATCATAATAATGATGCACATGTAGCGCACTAAGTGCTCAAAGTGCAGTGCCACAATACCAACTGGCCACAAGCCCCATGGCAGAGGAAACTATCAGTGCTTCTCTTATATTACTATGGTAAGACATTCTGCTCCTATGATTCTTTTATTTGCAAAATATAGAATGATACAGCGAGGGCTAAAAAACAACTTAGAATTCTACCAGGAAGTGCCCAGCATCTCTGGAGGTAAGAACTGTCTCCTCAATTTAATACACATCCGCAGGGGATGAGGTCCCCGTGACCTCAGTGAGTCCCCAGTGTATGCCCCCTTCCCTTTTTTATCAATTGATCCTGGGGGATGGGATCCCTGGGACCTAGAAGTGGCTGGGGTGGGGGTCGGCATGCCCCCTTGCCCTTTATAAATAAGTTGCACTGCCCCAGGGTTTTTTTAAAATACTTTTTTGGCCTCAGGAGAGTCCCACTGTGACAGCCCTTCCCCCAACTAGCCTAGGCAGCAGGGTATGTGTACCCTGCCCCCTCACATGTTTTTCTAACCTTTTTTCAGGAGACGAAGTCCCAGAGGCCTAAAATGGCAGCCAATCAGATCTTATCTTAAGGTCTGTCGGCTCCTCGGCATGAAATATCTTTTTTTTTTTACCGTAATATCTCTAAAACTACTGAAGGGAATTACACAAAATTACAAAAAGCACGCTTTCTGGACCAGCATCTAGCTTTCTGCCAAATTTGATGTAATTCCGTTCATCTGTTTTGGCTGCACCTGTGGCTAATTTTTCTATAGAAAAATAAATGGGGAAAATGCATTTTGGGACCCACCCCTTTTTTTTGGCCCCGGCTTGGCAGATCAACCATGAACTTTCAGCAAGGAGCTGAGTTGAAGAACTTTTTTGGAGAAGATTCCTCAAAAAGTGCCAAAATTATAAGCAAACCAAAAATGATTTTCCTATGGTAACGTAGTCCTAACTATAACAAACCAGCGGCTACAGCCACTGAATATATATACACACACACACACACACATATATACACATACATACATATATAAATATACATATATATGCATATATTTACACATACATACATATATTTATATAATTCACTAAAAAAACAAAGGTTACATGGACATTATAGTTAGGAAATAGAATTTAAAAAACCTTAGAAATTTACTGAAAAAAACGAAGGTTACAAGGATGTAATAGTTAGGCTCAGATTTCACTTGTACAAATCCAGTTAAATTCAGCAGTTATACTACCTGAGCTAACTATAACTTACGCCCCGCAATGCACTGCTTATGACCTTACATATTACATCACTCATGATATGGTTAGTTACATCACTGATGACATCTCAAATGACATTACTCATGACATCATTCAGTGAGTATGTGTTTCATAAACGTTTCTGTGACTTAAAGATATATACTAAGCTACTGCATAAGTTAAAAGATTTCTGTACTACTAATGAGCAATACTATTTCTAGCATATGCCATCTGAGTGGCTGTGTGACTGTTTGTATCAGTGTGTGAGTGGGTGTCTGAGTGGTTGTATGGGTGTGGTAGTGGGTGTGTGTGCACCAGGCTTACGGGGTCAGGGTATTCCTACCCTGCTTTGTTTTTACATTTTTGTTTGGGACTCAGCTGAGTCCGAGTCCCAAGATGGCTACCAACACTTTCTGGTTGAATTGTTAACAGCCAATCAGATCTCTGCACAAGATCAGGAGGATTCGCTGAGGGTTCGCGCCTCTAGATATATAAATTAGATTTTCTTTTAATATCTCAAAAACTACTGAATGGATTTATACCAAATCACAAAAAGCACTCTTTCTGGACAAAGATCTAGCTTTCTACTAAATTTGATGTAATTCTGTTAATCTCAAATGACATCACTGATGACATTATCCAGTGATTGTGTTTTCTAAAAGTTTATGAGTGTTAAACATATAAACTAAGGTACTACAAAAAGTTAAATTAGTATACTTTTTGTACTACTGATGAGTGATACAATTTCTAATATATATTATGTGAGTGGTGTGTGACTGTATGTATCCATGTCTGAGTGGATGTGTGAGTTGCTGTACGGGTGTGCGGGTGGGTGTGTGAGTAGCTGTAAGGGTAAATAAGTGGGTGTATGAGTTGCTGTATGGGTGAGTGAGTGGCTGTGGGAGTGCCTGTATTAGGGTGTGAATGGGTGTATGAGTGTCTGTATGGGTGAGTAACTATATGTGTAAGGGGCTGTATAGGTGACTGAGTGGCTGTTTGAGTGAGTGTTTGGTTAACGGAGTGGCTGTGTGAGTGGCTGTATTTGAGAGTGCATGTCTTTATGAGTGGCTGGATGGGTGAGTGAGTAGACATGAATGCTTGTATGGATATGTGAGTGGGTGTCTGATTGATGTATGTTTAAGTGAGTGGTTCTGTTGAGAGGCTGTATGGGTGAGGGAGTAGGTATGTGAGTGGCTGTATTGGTGAATAAGTAGATATGTGAGTAGCTATATGGGTGAGTGACTGGCTGTATGAATAGGTGTGTGGGTAAGTGACTGGTTGTGTGAGTGGCTCGAAGGATGAGTGAGTGTGTGAGCAGTTATATGAGTGTGTGAGTGGGGGTATGAGTGGTTGGGTGGGTATGTGAGTGGATGTGTGAGTGGGTCTATAGATGATGTAATTAGTGATATAATTTGAAACGTTATTAGTGACGTCACTGACCATGTCATGAGTGATGTAATATGAGAGGTCATAAGCAGTGCATTGCGGAGGCATAAGTTATAGTTAGCTCAGTTAACTATACCTGCTGAATTTCCCTGGTTTTGTACTAATGAAATCTGAGCCTAATTATAACGTCCCAGTAACCTTTCTTCCAGTAAACTTCTAAGGTTTTTTCAATGCTATTTACTAACTACAGCGTCCATGTAACCTTTAGTTTTTCTCAGTGAATTTCAAATGTTTCTTTAATGTTATTTCTTAACTATAACGTCCCTGTAACCTTTGTTTTTTTCAGTGAAATTCTACAGTTAAAAAAAAAAAATCCTAACTGTAACCTGTTACCTTTGAGAGTGGGTATGTGAGTGGCTATATAGGACAGTGAGTGGGTGTGTGATTGGCTGTATGGGTTTGTAAGGGAATGTGTGACTAGCTGTATGAGTCTGTGAGTGGGTTTGTGAGTGCCCATGTGGGTATGTGAGTGCATATGTAGGTCTGTGAGTGCCTGTGTGGGTCTATGAGTGGGCCTGTTAGTGCCTGTGTGAGTGGGTTTGTTAGTACATTTGTGGGTATGTGAGTAGGTCTGTGAGTGCCTGTGTGGGTCTGTGTGTGCCTGTGTGAGTAGGTGTGTGAGTGCCTGTGTGGATCTGTGAGTGCCTGTGTGGGTTCATGAGTGGGTGTGTGAGTGCCTGTATATGTCTGTGAGTGGGTGTGTGAGTGGTGCTATGGATTTTGGGCATTTGCATACTTAGGGTATTTAAAAGGGAGAACCATGGACTCTGCTCTCACCAATAGTTGACAAAAAAGAAACCACTCATCAGAGTCACTACACATCAGATTGTGCTCCAATAGATCAACGATGAATTCACCTCGATTAAGGATTTCAGATCGTTTTTCAACGCGGAATACGAGTGGAAACATGCTTGCTTTGCCTT
This sequence comes from Calotriton arnoldi, assembly GCA_963921515.1. NCBI lineage: Eukaryota > Metazoa > Chordata > Amphibia > Caudata > Salamandridae > Calotriton > Calotriton arnoldi. The sequence goes on from CAWUFW010016324.1 coordinate 236,394, forward strand.
TGCCAAGCCCAAGAAGTTAGCATCATTTGTCCTTTGCAGAAGTGGAGCTTCAACTGGGGAACCTGCTATGTTTATATTTGTAAGTGATACCTGTTGAGGTTTCATTTCTGTGAAATGAGTATCAGGGCCAGAAAGGAACCTCACCTGTCCATTTATCCAACAAGAGTTCACAGTTTTGCACAAAATGTCTACCCAATTGGAGTACTTTCTACTGGTCAATTAGTAAGTGCTACCTCATTGGGTAAATGTCTAGTGCGTAGTCTACACTACAGCTGCATAAGAGACAATGAGGAAATGTCTCCAGTGACCTTGTGTGTATTTCAACAATGTCATCGTTCCTCATGCGTCTTTATCCAGAAATCTGTGATAACATGAATCCTTCTATAGTGAAGACAATGAGACTACAAAGAAGTAAATCTCCACCAAACAGGGTCCTTTCTCGTAACTATATGAAGTAAGTGCTTTGCTTGGTGGAGATGTCCTCATATTGCTCAGCATCAAGAACGTTTCACCAAAATCGGAGGGAAACACGCTGGGGGCCGTTTGTTAAGCTGTCCATTATCCTGGCAAAGGTAGGAAGACCTTTGCATACTACTAAGGTGGATGGGGCGGGGGAAAATGGGCAGAGATTCCAGGTGATTTGTACATTTGCATACTCATAGTAATTTTAAGAGAGAACCATGGACTCTGCTCTCACCAGGACAGGACTAGGCTTGGGTGGAGTTAATGGAGTTTCACTCCGTGGAATTCTACAGGGTTGCCAAAAAACTCCTCCAAATTCTGTGGAGTTCCTCGAGCGGGCGGAGTTTAGCTCAGCCACCCCTCATGAAGTTACCTTGGGTGCTGAGGGTCATTGGAGGCCAAGAACCCTTCCTGTTACCACCAGTAAGTCCCACACAGCAGGATTGCTGAAAGCTCATCGGATGCCCCGTCCCCTTTCTCAACTACTCTGCAAACGCCCTTCCTGGCACACTACTGATTGGGGGATGAAGTCCCCTTAGCTGCTGAGTTACTTTGGGGGCCAAGAACCCCCATCTGTTACCACCAGTAAGTCCCACACAGTGGGATTGCTGAGAGCTCATCAGAGGCCCCACCCTCTTTCTCAACCACTCTGCAAACGCACCTCCTGGTGCACTACTTGTTTGGGTATGAAGTCCCCTTGGATACTGGGCATCGTTGGAGGCAAAGACCCCTCCTGTTACAACCAGTAAGTCCCAAACAGCAGAATTTCTTAGAGATTGTCGGAGGCCCTGCCCTCTTTCTCAACCACTATGCAAATGCACCTCCTGGTGCATGACTCATGGGAGGATGAAGTCCCATTGGATGCTGAGGGTCGATAGGGCCAAGAAAGAAGCCCTCCTGTTACCACCAGTAAGTCCCACACAGTGGGATTGCTGAGCACTCATTGGAGGTCCCGTCCACATTCTCAACCACTCTGAAAACGCTCTTCCTGGTTGGGGTGAAGTCTTCTTGCCTACTGAGGGATGTTGGGGCGGAAATCCCCTCCTGTTACCACAAGTAAGTCCCACACAGCGGGATTGCTGAGAGCTCATCGGAGGCCCTGCACGCTTTCTCCACCACTCTGCAAAGGCACCTTCTGGTGCACTACACGTTGGAGGATGAAGTGGGACAAGAAACTCACTGTTCATTCATGGGGGAGGGGGGCGAGTTTGGCCCTGGGGACCCCATCCCCAGTGGCCCTGCCAAAATTTAATGGGGAGGGGGGGCTGCATGGGGACCCCATCCCCAGGCCAGGCCTCTTGCTCCTGTGTGCCCACCCAGGTCCCCCGTTTACTACATTGGGGACAGCGGGGGAAGCCTCAATGCCCCCGAAGTCCCTGCCGGCCCCCCACCTCCAGCGGGAGCTGGCTTTGCTCCCACATCCAGGGAGCAGCCAAAAATGCTGCTTCCTGCATGTGGGAGCAACCCTTTTGTCTGTTGCGCTAGAGAGCCCAACGGCAAGATGGCCGCACTGTAGTGCAGCTCTGCCAGCCACGAGCCAAACATCCATAAAAAATCCTACAGTCTGGCGAGCTGACCTGGCGAATCACGAGATCATGGCTGCTGAGAAGTAAAACAACAGTCGGAAAGCGAAAATTCCTGTGGAAAACCGGCAGGAAAGCTATAAGACCGCTGGGGTTGAGATAACGACCAGTGGGCAGGGCAAGACAAAATGTCGGCGGTTGCAGAGTACGGCTGAGGCCCTAGGTACGAGGGCACGATAACCCAAAGCAGCTGCAATATCATAAGCAGAAGTTGGCCTGGGGGCCGGCCGTCCCCGCGGGACATCAGGTGGTGCTATTCACCCTGGCGGCTGCTGATGGTGGATAGCAGGGCAGAGACATCGAGACGCGACCTTAAAGGGCCTGGATGCACTCACCCGACACTACAGCGGCAGGTTGGTGAAGCGTGCTGCTCTGTGATGTTTCTGCAGAGGCTGCACGGGAAAGGGTGGCAGCGGGGCTCCGCTGCAGACGCTGCACCCGAGATGATACTGGAGCGGGCCGCAACAGGATAGATGGGTGGAGCTCGGCGGCCATAAATGCCTGCATGTGAAGGGAGCCGGCACAAGGAGAAAATAGACCCTGGAGACACCCTGCATGAGCCTCCTCAGAAGACTGCCAGAATGCCACAATTGACAGAGAGGAATACTGCGCGACTGGAATGAGTCGCCCAATGCGAACCCTTGGACAGGCAACTCCTGTGTGCCCGGTTTTGTCATATATGAAGGATGTTAAAGAGGATCCCATTGCTTTTGTCACGATAAACAACAAAAATTACAGCTTTCTCATTGACACAGGTGCTACATATTCCTGTATTACAGGAGGAGCACTACCAATTTCAAATCAGATAGCGGACACACAGGGCTTCTCTGGCTTAGCTAGGGTCCCTTTCACCGAGGCAGTAACAATTGAAATAGGCGGTAAATATGTGGAACAACGTTTGCTCTACTCACCCCAGTCCCCTGTGAATATTCTAGGACGTGATCTCATGGCAAAATTAAACATGACTATCCACTTCAATGAAGACGGAACAATGATTTGTTCCATTCCAGGCACACCCTTAGCCAGAATGATGGCAGTCACTATGGACTCCTCCCTAGGCGATCAGATAAGGGCCCGGCCAGTGGATGAGCTAGCGTTCACCACTGCTGTGCACATCGTGGTTGCCACAACTCCGGAATTGAAAGGCCGAACTGTGCAACTGCCAAACGAGTTCCTGTTTAGACCACAATTTCAGAAATTCAAACTGCCAGACAAACACATGATCCTAGATATACAAGGCCTTGAAATAACACCTACATACGGAGCTTTTCAAGCTCTTGACGACAACGCCCACACATGGGCCTGCGTCATTTTCACTGAGCCTGGACAATTGGTGAGAGACATTTCAGATGACCAACTCTTTGGTTCTCCTGACATTTATTCCAAAACTGAAATAGTATACCTAAATGAAGTCCCTCTCTCAGTAACAGTAGAATTTAGGACGCCAACTCCAGTCACACTGTTTGACACCACACGTGACTCAGACCTAGCTCAAGTGCCTCGCAATCTGTGGACAAAAGGTCCAAATGACGTGGGCCTCATTCGATCAGCTGCGCTATTCAGAATAACACTCAAACAGGGTGCCATACTTCCAAGAGTGCGCCAGTACCCCCTGTCCAGGGAAGCAGAGGAGGGAATTACCCCCACCATTCAAGCATTGCTCGATCAGAGAGTCATCTAGCCCTGCATATCACCTTGCAATACGTGCCTATTTCCTGTCCGCAAAGCCAAGACTAATCAATGGCATTTGGTTCATGATCTTCGCTCCCTTAACAACATTGTGGTACCAGAGTTCCCCATTGTCCCTGACCCCTCAGTGATACTCACCAATATTCCCCAAGATGCACAATATTTTTCTGTCATCGACCTAAAAAATGCCTTTTTCAGTGTCCCATTACACCCCGATAGCCAGTATTTATTTGCATTCACATTCAGAAATGTTCAGCTGACTTACAGAAGGTTAGCTCAAGGCTATTGTGAGTCCCCCAGTGTCTTCAACAGAGTTGTCAAAGCTGACTTATCGAACTTCCAATGTGACAGCACATTGCTGCAATATGTCGACGACATTTTGCTCTGCAGCCCCACAGAACAACAGTGTAGAAAGGATACAATAGCGCTGCTTACAACATTAGCACTGAGAGGATACAAGGTTGACAAACAGAAGCTTCAATACTGTCAGAAAGAAGTACACTACCTAGGGCAGTTGCTCTCCGCATCAGGAAGGAGAGATACACAAGACAGAATTGAGTCTATAAGAAGCACTCCTGAACCACAAACTGTCAAAGACATGCAGAAATTCCTAGGCCTAGTGAATTACGTTCGCCAGTGGGTCTTTGATTTCTCCACTGTCACCGCCCCACTGTTGAAAGCTGTTAAAATGAACAAAGACAGACATAACAGAATAGATTGGACACCTGAAATGTCCACAGCCTTTACACAGCTAAAAGATGAAATAACGAATGCACCAGTGTTAGGCTCGCTTGACTATTCCAAGGAATTCTACCTATTCACTCACTGCAACGGCCAAGTCATGACAGCAGTCCTCACCCAGAAATACCCCATGGGCCACAAGCCCATTGCCTACTTCAGTGGCATGCTAGATTCTGTAATGAAAGGACACTACCCATGTGAACAGGCATTAGCAGCAGCAGCATTCGCTGTTGAAAAGAGCACTCCCATAGTCATGGGTTCCTCATTAACACTGTACACTGAACATGCAGTTTTTGCCATAATACAGAAAGCCAAAACAACTCTCACCATGCAAAGAGTGTCAGGTTATGAAGTCATATTATCACTGCCTTCTCTGAAAGTCGTTAAGTGCCACACCGTGAATCCTGCAACATTCTTTGCACACCCCAGTGCCACAACAGATGATGACCCTCATGATTGTGCCACATATTGCCCAGATGACTCAGGAGCAGCGAAAGAGGACCCATTGCCAGACAGTACGGTGTACTTTGTTGATGGCTCCTCTACCATTGACCAAGAGACAGGGATCAGGTACACAGGAGCTGCAGTAGTTAGTGCACAGCGACATGACTCCTCTGATTCCCTAGATATTGTACAGCAAATTACATTACCCTCACACTATTCATCGCAAGCAGCCAAATTAGTGGCCCTGATTGCAGCCTTGAAAATTGGGGCTGACGAACGCATCACTGTGTATTCAGACTCTGCTTATGTCACGACAACAACACATTCCAGCCTCTTGCGATGGAGAAGGCGTGGCTTTCTCAAATCAGATGGCACACCTGTCATGCACAGACAGTTACTCGAGGAGTTGATCGATGCACTGACACTGCCAGCTGAGGTAGCTGTAGTCATATGTGCAGCACACACAAGTGGCCTAGACTTAGTCTCCAGAGGTAACGCTCTGGCAGACTGGGCTGCTAAAGCTGCAGCCAGGATACCACCGCCTACTCTACCACTGCGACCTGAGGTACAGCCAGAGAACAAGCCCGCCCCCATTTTGCTTGCCCAAACCGAACAGACAGTCCTACAACAGATCAATGAAAGTACAGATGCAGGCACTCCTGATTTAATTTCCCCTTACACTATTGACAGCACAGAACAATATGACCACATTGCACAATTACACCTCAGAGAAATACAGGAAAGTGCACCACCTCAAGATAAAGAGCTATGGAAGAAGAGGGGAGTGCAACAAGATGCCTCAGATTTTATTTACAGACAAATCATGACAGGGAAACCTGTCATGCCACAGGCCTTATTGAAAGTAGCAGTATGGGACTATAATTACATCACACACAAGGTTATCTCTGGCACAGCAAACGTTGAGGGGGTACTACAGGAAATGAGAGGAAGAGGAGTCTCCAACATGGACCTTAGTGCATTTCACATTAGGAAGCGTGGATTCATTACAGTAGGATTCCCTTCAGTGGTATGCAATGCAACCCATGCCCATGTCAGAACAGGACTATATTGCGCCTTTGGGCAAAAGCTTATTTCAATAATGAGTGGCATGCTCCCGGCTTTATGCTTTGCAAGGCAGCATCCCTGGGACCCCCTTTCATAGATTCAGATTATGAAGATGGGATTGATTGGGAGGTTGAGGACGATTGTAAACAGATATGGTCCAAGGAAAGCAGAAGGTACACCCCAGGGAAGAAAATGTTCACACCTAAAAGATCATTCAAACTAAAATCACCTATTCTTTGTTTCCTAGGAAATGGCACGTTACCTGTGGGTCGCAACACTGGATGCAACAGCACCATTTTTAATTCGGATCTTCAGTTTGGCACCTTCTCTCTAATGGACATCTATTGGGCTTGTGGAGAGCACCTCTATCTCCAACTGCCTTCTCAATGGAATGGCCTGTGCACACTAGTGACATTGCATGAAGTTCACCTGGTCGTACCAGCAACAAATATATCTCACATCCACGCTCACCCGATGACAGGTGATGTCACCTTACTCCACCGCCACCGACAAACAGCTCAATATTTCGCCAACAGTGCCTTCGATGAAATTACCCAGGAGTTCCGCCTTTTTAACGATGCCCAGGTCTTTTTTGGACCTGGGCATCGTTCCACTGTTTCAAACGAAAGCAAATGCTCATTGGATAGAGGTAACCCGCTATGAAGTCATGCGGGCCATCAACAGTACTAGGGATGGGCTAAATGCCATCAAAGAAGAACTACACCCGTTGAGGCTTATGGTTTTGGAAAAACGGTATGTCCTGGACATGCTGACAGCAATCGATGGAGGACTATGTCACAAGATAGGAAAGAGCTGCTGCACTTTTGTGCCATCGAATGATGCGGAAAATGGATCGCTTACAAAGGCCATTGAGGATTCGGACAATTTAGGGAAGAAAATGTATGAAGAAGGAGGTGCCATGGCAGACATAGCAACGGACTGGTTCAGTTTTAGCTGGATGCCCTTATGGCTGTCTGCCATCCTAAAAAGTTTTGTGTGCCGATCTGCGGCGTGTTGGTGCTTTTATGTTGCGTCCTACAGATAATATGCCATTGTGTGAAGAGATTCAGTACTAATGTTGTTGGGATGAATTATGCCAGCACAGGAGTATACAGGAAGTCAGCGCATACAAAGAATGAGCGAAACAAGGAGGATAACATAGCACTGATGGAGATAGTTCAGGTCACAACACCTGGCTCGCACCTATCACAGGGCCCTGCAGACGCTAACACTACAGCTCCCCCGCTTCCCCCAGGTAGACACCTAGTAGGGCAAGATCCTACTATAAATACTTATCAAGAGCTGGTTGACAAACCTGAAGGAGAATACATCGAATTAAGAGCACAGCTAGACAGAGTACAAATGCCCTTACGTCAATAACACGCCTTGGCTGCCAGAGCAGAACGAGGAGCCAGGCAAATACACTGTTAGAGTTTTGTTCAAAAATGAACAAGAGGAGGGAAATGAAGCAGAGTCCTGTTTTGCCATATGAAAATATTCAGGCCTATCTAGCCTTGATAAGGCCCCACCAGCCCGCATACAGAAATCTGTTCAGTTGCCCATACTGTCTCAAGTTATTCTCTTAAAATAGTAGGCCAAATATCTTTCTGCTGAGATGTTTTTCTCTGCGACACACAGGAAGCTCCGGCTCTGTCTTTTCGTAAACAAGTCACCCAAGCCCCCACTCCCTGCACTCAAGATGCCCTTCTCTTAGCTCACCTACCAGGAGGTGGCTAAAACCGCAAGAACAGGGAACTAGGAGGAACAGCACGCGATACCTGATGGTGGGGGCTGCTGCTCTCTTTCAATTTAATATATTTTTGCTTGCATTAAAGTAATAATGACGTGCACATGGCGTGAGACGATCACCTGTAACCTTTTACTGTTCCGTTTATTTTTATTAAAAGTCCGCGAAGTGACGTATATCGGTTTTGAGTTGTGGACAAGCAGTTCTTCATTTACCGATATAAAAGAGCTGCCCAACTGGCCATTCCTCGGACCACCCCTGCACTGTGTACGTGAGTCACTGCTGTTTGGGTGCTCCCCGGTTAACTGTATTTGAGCTCATTCTAGAATTCTTGTTTTAAGGTTGTGATATTTTAAAGTGTATCTTAAATAGTGTTTCTCTTAGTATCTGTTTTCATTGACCATGAAATGCATTTTTGTCCTTGCATTATTATAACGCATATCCTTCTCATTGCATTTATTAAGGAATATATTTCTCTCATAGCACCTATCAAGAAAAGTATTTTGGTTCTTGCATGTATTGTGACAATTGTCTCTCTGCGTACATTATCATGAAAAGTATTTCTCTATGATTTTAAGTCTCATTGCAATTGCATGTCTTCTGCTCTCTAAAACAATCCTGACACTGTTGCATATGTTTAATATATTCACAAATGTTTATCCTCTTGTTCCTGTATTCCTATTGTTCTAAAAGCATTCCATTGTATACCTTTGTTATATTTCTAACATGTGTCCTCTGCCATTTAGTCTTTGCTAAGACACAGCGTCTCATTATTGCATAATAAAGTGTTTTCTTTACGCTTCTTGTTGAAGTGGTTTCAGTGTAATAAAGCACAACATTCCATGATTCAATTCCTGTCTCTCACACTTGTGTTTCTCATATTATGTAGAAGCACCCCCTCAAATTAAGCTGCCCTGGTCCAGTGCCCCGAGACCATAAAATTTCACCCTCCAACATAAGCTGGATTGATTACAAAAGGGGACGGTATCCTGAAATTCTCAGAGGGGCAACTACATCACGGGCCAGGCAGGTACAGATCGATCGAGGTCTGACCTACCAACTGCTCACTTGGAGGTAAGGGGGATAGAGGAGCGCAGAGCCTACCAACCCAGACAAATACACTGAAGGACTAGTGATTGGCCCCAATGGGTAAAACAGACAAATCACAGTCCAAGCTCACGTTTGAATCCTAGAGGGGCACACATGGGGCAGTACAGACAGTGGGCGAGCTAGACATGGAGAGCCCAAGTCAAGGAAAGGGTAGGCTAGAGACTACCCTGCTTGCAATGCAGCAGAGCCTGCAATCAATAGACGGCAAAATTGATTGCCTCAACCTACAAATGGACAATCTAGCAGCAAAACTCGAGCAAAACACAACCAGGCTGAGGGAAACGGAACAAAGAATATCCACCTGTGAGGACACCACACAGACTCTAAATAAGAAAAGTTTAAATATAGAAAAAGTAATCACCCTGATCCAAGCTAAGAACGAAGATTTGGAAGCTCGCTCCAGGAGAAACATTCTTTGAATCATGGGAATTCCCGAAACAAAAAATGGAGCTATATGTTGAGCGTATGTTGACAGATGTCTTTGGTTCTGAGACCCTGTCGAGGATACTGGTGGTGGAGCGTGCCCACCGCTCTCTGGCACCACAGCCGCCCCCGGGAGAAACACCATGGCCAATTATTGTGAAACTATTAAACTACAGAGATAAAGACACGATTCTGCGCTTGGCCTGGGAAAAAAGAGACATAAATTACAAGGGGAAAAGATATCCTTCTTTCCAGACGTTACGGCAGCAATACAGGCGGCACAGAAAGAATACTTACCTGTAAAAAAGAGACTACAAAAAGCAGAGATTATTTACGCAACGCTTTATCCGGCAAGGCTCAAGATTGACTATAATGGCAAGGTAAAGATTCTCCACACACCATAGGCTGCCACGGACTACATCAATACACTGTCCCTAAAAGGAAGGCATAGAGGGCGGCAAGCAGACGAAGATCCAGAGGCGTAGTGTGTGTTCGAAGGAAGTCGACATTTGTGGCCATTCTGGGTTGTGCACAAGGCTCAGATATCCATCTGCCAAGCAGGAAGAGCTGAATACAAGGACCAGTAATGGAAATGACTGGCAGCGGTGAGAGGCCAGCGAGGCTGGTATATATCGGAAATCATACACATGTGAGGTTAAACATGTTAAAATACTGAATGTAGTAATGATTAACAGTGCTGAATGGGAACAAAGTACGTCACAGAGTTTGTCAGTACTGAACTGGGGAGGCCCCATAGAGACTCACACCCCCCCGTCCAGTGGGTGGATACTGCGACTGTAGTTGCCCCCCTGCGGGTATACCCTTCATTTGTTTACAGATTTAAAGACACTGACTAGCAGTGCTATGTTACTGTTTTCACCACGGTTAGAAGTGGCTATGTTGCATAGAGACTTCTTTAGCATGATTGGGATGCTGAAGTGGGTGGGGGGGCTGTAAGAAATGTTAGGTCATTTCCATAAAGTCACATACAGCCAGCTAAGATGTCACACATGCTATGGACATAGCAGAGACATGTACATGTGCACCTCACTGGAACACTACTGAATAACCCCCAGCCAACCTCCATGCTCACCTGGAACATCCGAGGTTTAAATGACCCCCATAAGACAAGGCAAGTACCGGCAAACACAATATAAAGATAGCTCTAATACAGGAAACCCACTTAACCAAACGGACAGAGAACGCTAAAGGAGCGAGGTGGGCTGGGGTGAGGTTGGCTTCATCATATTCTTCATATTCTAGAGGAGTCCTGACACTGATTAAAAAAGGGGTGCCATTTGAAACAATCCACGCATGCATAGATGAGCAGGGCAGGTATGCAATAATACAAGAAGTGTTGTGTGGCTCCTTGATCACATTAGTGAATATGTATGGCCCCAACACGGATGACCCAAGCTTTTGTACAATTATATGGAATAAATTACGCACACTTCCCCCGGTGGAGATAGTATGGGGAGGTGTCCTGAATGTGACATTAGATGCAACATGCGACAGGTCGGCACTAACGCCTGGTCACAGCAGATGGACAGCAAAGGTGCTGTTGGATGGTATGGAGGAGTTCGGAATGTTGGATATGTGGCGCCTATTTAACCTTGATACGCGGGAGGGCACTTTCATGTCGTCAGTACATGCCCCCTGGTCCCGATTGGACTACTGACTGGCGACTGGCAGAGCTAGCAACTGGACAGTAGAGGTCCCACGCCTGGCCAGGATGCGATCAGATCATAAACCAGTTCAGTTGACTATTGCTGTCCACACTCACGTACCCACGCAGTATATATGGAAATTAAAAGCCACAGCCCTATTGGATCCGATATACAAAGAAACAATTTGGGTAGTAGCCATAGAAGAGAATTTTGAAATAAACAAAGACTCAATGGGATGTGCAGACGTCCTATGGGAAGCCTTTAAGGCAGGGGTATATGCATCGGCCCGAGTCCTGGAATCTTAAGAAATATACGTATGCAACACAGAAGTTAGAAACGACATTAAAACAGCTAGAAGCTGAATATGAGAGTACACATCGGGCAGCCATCTTGGCCGATATTAGAGCTCACCTCACGCAATACAATGATCTGGCAGAGTGAGAAATGCGCTACATGACGAGTCGACACAGGGCGAGGGCATACGGTGAAGGTGGCAGGCCTGGCCACACCCTGGCTAGTAAGTTACGTCCAAACATGAGCCCACAAGCTGTTGTAAAAGTCACTGACACCAGAGGAGATGATCAGTACGATGTGCAAGGAATACTCAGAACATTCTCTGGGGTTTATGGATACCTATATGCCTCTCGTGAGACAGCGACAGGAACGAAAATAGCTGAATATTTAGACAACATAGCAATTGCATGGCTCTCAAGTCGGCCGAGGGAATGTTTGATGCAACCCATCACTTTAGAGGAGGTACGGGACACCAAACAAGCATTACCTAATGGGAAGGCACCAGGGTCAGGTGGGCTAAACAGTGAATTCTATAAGGAGTATGCTGACCTGGTGGCACAATGCATCTTGGAAATGTACGAGGAGGCTTACACCAAGCAGACCCTACCGCCGACACTACGGGAAGCCATGATAGTAGCGCTCCTGAAATCAGACAAGTAGCCCGAAAGCTGTGACTCGTACCGCCCACTCTCGCTCATAAACACTGACGCTAAGATTGAGCGAAGATTTTGGCCACATGGCTTCAGCCTCTACTGCAAACTTTAAAATTGCCAGACCAGTCGGGTTTCATCCCAACACACTTCACCATGCATAATTTGCAAACGATATTCGCACTTCAACATCGGCTGAACCTCGAGTTGGAGGCAGCGCCGGTACTACTTGACCCCACCAAAGCCTTTGACTCAATAGAGTGGCAGTACGTGTTCACTATATTAGGGCGTATGTGTATGTCGGATATCTTCATAAAATGGGTGAGGCTCTTATACACAGAGCCAAATGCGAGAGTCCGAATAAACGGTCACACTTTGGAGCAGATACCTATACACCGAGGGACGAGGCAGGAGTGCCCCCTTTCCCCAATCCTATTTGCAATTGCCCTGGAGCAGCTTGCGTGTGCGATCAGACAAAAACATGTGGGGGCTGCACTCAGGTTCCGGCAGTGGCCCATAGGCATCTCACTATATGCAGATGACATGGTCATATATGTACTGCGCCCCAAAACCCACTTACTGCCCATCCTGAGAGAATATATCTGATTTGAAAGATATTATGACCTTAGTATTAATTGGGGAAAATCCACCATAATTCCACTGACCCCCTCCACCAGCCCTCATTACTTAGAGTAAACTTTGGAGTGGAGCACTGAACCGGTGAAGTACCTAGGGGTATGGATACACAGAGACTCTGCGATTGAAGTGAGGGAAAATGATGGCACAGCAATAGCGAAATTGGAAGATCAGATAAAGAGATGGGTTAGAATGCCGCTGTCATTGGCTGATAGAATAGCCTTCATGAAGATGGTGGCAGTACCTAAGTTTTTATACCTATTTAACAGCATCCCCATTGTGTTGCCAACCTGTTTCTTTAAAATGCTGCGCACACACATGATTAAATTAGCATGGATGGGTAAACAACCCAGAAAAGAATGGGACACACTGATGTTACCATATGTGCAGGGTGGCTTTGCCACGCCTGTCCTTTATTTATACTATCTATGCCCCAAGCTCAATACGCACACTACTGGTTTTGCCCCCCAGAATACACACCACACTTGGCAGTGGAAATGGAAGACGCGCACGCCGTACCGCTGAGAAGCATACTGCTGCTTCAGGACATGCCACGCACTCAGATAGACACAAGCCATTGCACAACAGCTGCATTGCTTGCCATGGGAGCAAGAGCAAGTAAACTCCCCTTATATGGCCCGACAATGCCGTTGAAACATCATCCAGCTATATCAGTGACTCAAGAAGAAGGGAGCCTTGCCTTACTCAAGCGGGTGGGTATCGTGACGATGGGCGACTTATCCGGAAGGGCAATTCTTAGAAGCGACGGACATGACTCATATAAATAATGATACACCTCTATTTAGATTTGCATATTATCATCTCCATGCGGTGATAAAAACACTATGTCCGTCTTTCCCAGAGGAGCCCCCCACAATGACTGCCCTGCAGATACTGATCACTAGCCCCACGAGAAGACATATGGTCACAACACTATACAAGGCCATACATGCAGAACATGCACAGCGCAAAAGCAAGGCACATGAGACATGGAACCAAGTCTTAGAGGTGCCCTTAACACAAGAAGTATGCGAATTCTACTGTGCCTTGACAGGGACGCTGACTCCCAATGGTAACTTACGTATTATACACTTCAAATACCTACAACAAACATACTTGACACCTGTTAGGCTACACAAATATGGGTTGAGGGCAGATGCGCGTTGTAACAAATGCGGGGAATTAGATGGGGAATTTCTGCATCTTGCAGGAGCTGTGGCCCAGTGCGGGAAGTCTGGAGTAAAGTGACAAATGATTTATGCGCTATGATGAAGTGCTCTGTGGAATGTTCCATACAAGTGTGTTTGCTGGGGATGCTAAAGATAATACCGGCCCAACAGTATAAATTGATAGCGGTGGCATTACTGTTGGCCAAAAGGAGAGTAGCCATTCATTGGGGGAATCCTTCAAGGCCCCTACACAGACAATGGCTAATTGACATGGTATATTGCAGGGATACCCTGGGGACTTATGCAGAAGAGTTGCCAGTCTCATCGCGACCAAAAGACATATGGGGCCCACTTACGACTTATCTGCTAGAGCACCCAGGTACCATAGGAACTGCACAGGTGGACTGATAATGCAGTATGATGATGATCTCTGTTCATTGAGTGTGTGACTACTGGCACTAATGTGAAATGTATGTACAATATGTAACAGAATGTAAAACCTGATGACAAAAAAAAACCCCAAAAAAAAAACCTTTTTCTGTTTCCTTCCCTGCTGGAAAGGGCAGGGAAACAGATGAAAACTCCATTCTCAGCAAGCGGGAGCACTTTGAAAGCTCCTGTTTGCTGGGAGCGGAGTTAGCATTTGCTCTTGCTTGGTGGGAGCTGTCACAGCTCCCGCCAAGTAAAAGCAAACAGTTATCTGCCAAGGGTGGGCACCTCAGGAGATACCAGGAGCCGGCCCTGTGGGGTGGTGGACAACAGGGCAATTATTAGCTTCAGGAAGCGGGCCGCGCAACCCCACTCCTTTAAATGGCATAGCTGGCCCAGGGAGGTGGTGGTCCTTGGGCCGTATATGGCCCCCCTCCCACTTTTATATATTACATTGGCCCCGGGGAGGTGGTGGTCCCCTGGGCCCAGGGGGTTGGCGCAGCCCACCATTTAAATGTTTTTTTTTGGTCCGGGGAGGTGGTGGGCCACGGGGCTTCAAACAGCCCCAGGAGGGGGGTCTGCGCAGCCCCTGTCCATTTAAAAAAATAGGGCCCCGGGGAGGTGGTAGCCCCCGGGGCTCAATGAGCCCAATGGAGGGGGTTCCGTGTGGCCCCCATTCCATATTTACATAAAGCCCCTGGGAGGTGGTGGTCCCCGGGGCTCAAATGAGTCCTAGGAAGGGGGCCCCATGCGCCCCCTCTTTCTTTCATGAAATGCCCCCTGGACTTGGCCCACCCGGGGACTATACTGTAAACAAGCACGGGAGACTGCGCTTGTTTTTATTTTTATTTTTACCATAGATTTGCGACTCCGTCGTGATTTCATGGCATAAACTTTTTACAAAAATGTTTTTGGGCCCTAGCGGTGTACCTAGGGGACCACAGCGCAAGCACTAGGGGCTCAGGGTATTCCTACCCTGCCCCCTTTTATTTATTTTTACGTTTTTATTTGGGGACTTGGCTGAGGCCGAGTCCCAAGATGGCAGCCAACACTTCCTGGTTAAAGTGTTGGCAGCCAATCAAATCTCTGCACAAAATCGGGAGAATTTGCAGAGGGGTCGCATCCCTATATAGACAAATTTGGTTTTATTTTAATAACTCCGAAACTGCTGAGCAGATTTACACCAAATAACAAACAGGGCTCTTTCTGAACCAAGCGCTACGTTTTTGCCAAATTTGGTGTAATTCCGTCCAGTGTGTCTAAAATTCCTATGGAAATTAACATCGGAAATGCACTTTTTTGACCCCCTTTTCTATGTCCCCACTTGACATGTCACCCCAAAACTTTCATGCACAGCTAGAATGTCCGGCACACTTTCTTTGGACAATTTTGCAAGGATTTGTCAAACAGCGCCAAAGATATAGGCAAGTCAAAAAACTCTTTTGCTATGGAAACTAGGTTCTAACTATAACTACCTACTGGCAACCGCCAGTAGGTAAATATATATATATACACACACACACAGAGGGTGCTTCATCTTCTGTCAATGTAAGTAGGCATAACACTTATATTTTTCCATCTATTATTGACAGACAAGATTCGCTTCAGTGCCAAATTGCTTAAACAGCGGATGTACCTTCTTGGCACTTGGATTTACTGGAAGTACCCCATGCTTTGTGGTTGGCCTTCAAACTGAGCGTGGTAGGTTTGTTGATCTCCTTCCAAAAGAGTGTAAGTTGGTTTGCTAATGCTGTCAACGGCTGGTTTGCTGCCTTTGGTTCTTCGTGACACTGAGCTTCAGGTCTCATGGATGTAGCCAGCTGGACTTTAATCCATGTTAAGTGGCCACGGAGCATGCTACTGCAGATCACTTAACTGCAACCGTTTGCCACTACTAAAACTAGTAAAGTCAACACAACTCTGCACAGAGCACCTACTTTACTTTCATCTCAGTCTACTGCAAGCCCAGTCCTGACTTTGTTTCAGATGTAAATAGAAATCCAACATCAAGACTATGCGGCACACATTGGAATAAAAGATCAAATGTGCAGAATGTGAAGCAGGTTCAAATGCAATAAATAATTAAAAAAGGCAGATAGTACATCAGTTACTGATGTGCACAGAATGCGCACACGCAGAATTGTATACTTAGAAACAACAAACTGGCTCCTCTCTAAGGGCACACTCCCTCCTCACCTGAGCCGCCTGTGAGCAGAGTCGGAACTGCCCCTTCAACAAATAGTTGCACACAAAAGGAAATCTGGACCATCTTACAGTTTTTATAAAAAAGACCATTAATGGTAAATGTCCACCTTCCATACAGACGTTGTGGCCTAGTGGTTCAAGCTGGTCATTTATTTTGTAACATGAGGAGCCTGGTTAGAATCTCAGCATAAGGTTAACATAGTGTGATTCTGGTAAACTGTTTAATTTCCTTGTGCCCAAAAAATGTAAAATAAATAACGTAGTCTGGTTCTGTTGTAGAGCAGTCACATGCTCTTGGGCCAGGCTCGCAGTACAAAAAAATACAATCTCCATCAAACATAAGAATACAAACATAACTAATGCAAAGCCAGGATGAAATGTTGCTCTAGCCATATTGTTTGTACATCGAAAGATGAGGCAAGGTGTGTAAGCTTCCTTCTGCCAGCATCTATATCCAGAGTATGAAGCAATGAGTGCCTCTTTTATTGTCAAGTACTGAAAGTGAAGGGAGATTTGTTCATCCCTGTTTTTAAGGTTTTGTTCTGCGTCACCGGTCAGGACTCACAGATAATCTTTATGAACTTAACCAGAGAGGAAGCTTATAGTTTTTGGTTTGCAAAATGTGAGCAGAAAGAATCCAGTAACATACAATGTCGTAGTGGAAAAACTAGGCAGAAAGAATGCAGTACCGTCCACGATATTGTTGGACTTGGCCCTTTCTGCAGGGTAATTCCCAAACATTTTGCCTTCACCCTCCTGTTTGCTGACCCCATTTTTGTTGGCTTTTAGGAATCTGCACACTTTACCTCTACTAATGAGTGCTAAAGTGCTTGTCCTCTCTCCCTTAAACATGGTGAAATTGGCTGATACCCAATTGGTACATTTAATTTACTTCTAAGTCCCTAGTAAATTGGTACTACATGTACCCATGATCTATAAATTAAATGTTACTAGTGGGCCTGCAGCACTGATTGTGCCACCAACTGAAGTAGCCTTTTAAACATGTCATAGGCCTGCCATTGCAGCCTGTGTGTTTAGTTTTAAACTGCCATTTCAAGCCTTTGCTAGGCCTAAAGCTTCCTTTTTAATACATATGTCACCCCAAGGGTAGGCCCTAAACAGCCCATAGGGCAGGATACAGTGTAGTCAAAATGCTCGACATATGCTTTTAACTTTTACATGTCCTGGTAGTGAAAAACTCTTACATTTGTTTTTCACTACTGCAAGGCCTACCTCACCCATAGTACAACATTGCATTGCCTTATTACATTGAATAAGTGCTAACTTTCAATTGGGAGCAAGTAGGAATTTCGAGTTTGGTGTTTCGTTTCGTTTATTATATTTTTATTTGGCATATATAGCCATAAAAAAAAAGAAAGTACCACAATACATACAATTAAAATATGAATTATACAAACACTGTAACCATAAAACAGTATAAAACACAATAAAATCCTGATAAAATAAACAAAGGGAACTCTACCAAACCATAGGGAGTGCCTAATTCATCATCAACAAGGGGAAGAGATCACTTATACGTTGGGTATACATTTGTACATCCACATTAAATAACAAGAGCCGGGGGTATTCCCAAGCATGGGTAAGATCGCATTTCTACCCCGCCCATTTTAAATTATATTACCAATTCCTTCAACGACTCTGTATTACAATTAAGAATCTTTCCATTGCACATGTCACATTTAAAAATCTCATATTGACCAATAAACTAAGAGTTTGATCCCTACTAATAATTTCATAGGCAATAAAAGGGGTTTTAAAAATGTTTTCCGTTCTTCTAAGAACCACAAGCAGTCCAACAGAATATGTGGGCCGTTGCATTTTACTTTTAATCCACATGTGCACAGACCTTGTTCATTCATCATAGCAGATTTTATCTTCCAATCAGTGTTGCATGGATTCAAGCCAACTCTAAATTTCAGGATTATATTTCTAAACTTTGGGTTAGGCATGGCCTCTATATAGGGGAATGTTTGATCATTGGTCCACCCATTTATCAAAAACCTGGAGGACGATTTACTCCTCAAGTAACCCAAATCTTCCTCTCGGGCCTTCGAATTAATAATAGCACGCAACACCGACTTGGGAATCTGCTGCCCCAAACTCCATTGGTCTGGTTCTAGGGAAAGTTTAACACACAACTTATCTAGCTTAATTCTAGCTTGGGACGCCCAATTTAGTTCGCTACCCTCTATTTCTTTTTACAGAGGTTTGCTA
Organism: Calotriton arnoldi; assembly: GCA_963921515.1. Classification (NCBI taxonomy): domain Eukaryota; kingdom Metazoa; phylum Chordata; class Amphibia; order Caudata; family Salamandridae; genus Calotriton; species Calotriton arnoldi. The sequence continues at coordinate 254,943 of CAWUFW010016324.1, forward strand.
TTTTAGGGGGCCCAACACCATCTCATTCTCTGCCAAAAATTCAATACGGCTTGCATACCCCGAAAATTCCAGGCTGTAAGATGACATTCCACTCGTACAGCCTGTATCATAGTTGACGAGGGAGTGCAAGGAGCTGTTTAACGCATTTACCCTCTTCTAAGTTCCAATCCGGTTTTCCTCCCATGTATAAGACCCTCTACGCCATAGTGGAACTGTGGGCGTACCAATGCATTAAAAGCCGATAGAATTGGCCGCAGAGAGGGGCCCCATACTTTTGCTTGAATTGTTTAAGGCCCCATACTGAAGAGAGGGCCTTTGCTTTAAGTGACTGTATGTGATCCCTCCAGTTTAGCTTATTATCGAACCACATACCCAAATATTTATATCTATCCACTTCTTCGACTCTAACCTCTCCCAATTTCCAGTACAGGGAGCTCTTCTTTTTCCCCAATACCATTATTTTGGTCTTTTCTAGGTTGACCGTGAGGCATTTTTTTAGGCAATATTCATAAAAGGCATCCAATTTTTTTTGCAAGCCCAATTCTGTCATATCCATTATCACTAAATCATCTGCATATAGCAGACAAGATATATGGGTCCCCCCATCTTGGGGCTTACACCACCTGCCCTACTCAATATATTAGGCAAATCAGATAAAAATAGGGAAAATAACAATGGGGCAAGAACACAGCCCTGCCGCAAACCATTCATTATCTGAATTTTATTAGATAGGGTGCCATGGGAATCCAAGATAACCCTGGCCAATTCCTTGAATGCATTTCCTGAATTAAGGCAAGTACTGCCTTGTTGATTCCGAGCTCTGCCAGCATACTCCACAGTAGACTACGATCTACTGAATCGAAGGTAGCTCGGAAGTCCACAAAGCAGCAGAACAGGTTACCTCGCACTTCAATTGCCTTTTTTGCCTTTGCCCATAGACTAAGGCAATGGTCGATGGTTGAATGGCCCTCCTTGAACCCACCTTGCTCTATTGGTATCAAGTTATACTGCTCTACCCAAATCTTCACTATGCCTAATAATATCTTAGAAAAAACTTTCTCCCCCACATCCAGCAAACTTATTAGGCGATAATTCTGAGGTAATGTAGCATCTTCTTTTTTATAAATTGGCCTAACAATAGCCCCCTTCCAACTTTCTGGGGAAACCCCGAAGTTAAAATATTTTGGAAGGTCACATTTAAGAAGCTTGCCCACCAATCTATACTATTTTTTAATATGATTGCGGGTAGATTGTCTGGCCCTGCCGCTTTAGTTAGCTTTAGGGATTGAATAGTTTCTTTTATATTTTGGAAGGAGAAGTGCGGCCCAAGTAGTTCTGTCTCCTCATACCTTATTTCCAAGGTCTTTTCCCTATTTATACCATTATACAGATTACTCAAATGGTTAACCCAGTCGTCTTCACCCACTAAACACCGCATTTCCTCTTGTACATTTCCCTCTTTTACCAGGCACCAGAATAATCTTATATTATTTGCATTTATCACGTCTAACATTGTATCCCAATTTTTGGCCATATATTCTAATTTCCTATCTCTCAACTTATTTTTATACAGAATTGTAATTTAAAACCCTCTTTAATGGTAAGGTCGGATTTTAAGTCACAATTCTTAAAATGGCACTTTTAGTAAGTTGGCATTTTCTAGTCCTACCCATTTGGTGCCTGCAGCCTGTATCCTAGGTCACATGAATAGGTGTAGCAGGCACTTGGTCTTTGTGTATTGCTCCCAGACAGTGAAACAAAGGGGGAATAGATGTTGGCATGATGGGCCATCTCTGACTTGATTTGGAGAGGAGCTGTCACCTACCACATTTGTGCATCACAAAGCCTCTGACTAAGCACACTCACAAAGGTTTGACTCCAGTCTTTTGTGCCTCATAGAAGCTGGAGCCATGGAAGGAGGCAGGAAAATCCCAGCACCTCTGGGGGTGGAAACCTCCAGAACCTTCTCCTACTTCAAAGTGGGCACCAGGTATAAATAGTGGACCCTCAGACATAACTCTTCAGTACACCTCTGGACCTGTGGAAGACTCAGAAACACTGCTGTGCTTCCCTGCAAGAAGGACTGCTGCTGCCTGAGCGAAATGGACTGGACCTGCATCTTGAACCCAGGACCACCAGTGACTCCAAGAGCTAGTTGGCTGGCCTCCTGATCAGAGACTCAGGAGGCCAGCAAAGGCTACAACCACCTTGCATTGAACACCTGGACCCTGCCTGCTGTGAGTCCTTCACTCCAAGTGGTGCCACCCTAGTCCTGGACCCTTTGAAGTGGGCCTGAAGGTGCTCTGCCAGTCCAGTTTTGGTCCTGTGTGCAGAACCAACGCAGCGCGACACAACTCCTTGCACCTCCACTTTGGAACCACCGCTACGTGACACACGCCAAACGCAAGACCTTGCATGGCATCCCGAAGTCGCCTTGGAAGGAACCGTTGCTGCGCGATGCATCCTCAACGCAGACCTCCATATCGAAAGCCTCTTGTAGACGGCATCCTTGATGATGATGCAGAATTTTGCATCGCAGCTTCTTCGTAACCGCAGCTGCGTGACACATCTTTGACGCCGGACTTCGCATCATTAGTCTCTCATCGAAAGGCGTTCTGGATGTCGATACAGGACTTCACATCACTGCCCCGCAGCTTCCTTGGAACCACCTCTGCACAACGCATCCTCAACGCGGGACCTCGCAACACTCTGCAACCAGAATTTAAGGTACTTTGTTACACGGGCCAAACTTGGCCCCTGTATCCGGCCCTCGCTCCATCACTGTCAACCTGAACTTGTGACATTGTCCCGGTCAGTGCGAACACATACCCACAGTTGGCGCTTTGTGCTTTTAGGCACTATTTTTACTTAAAACTTCAAAATTGCATATCTCCAGTTCTACTGATTGGATGTTTGTCGTTTCGGTCTCAAATAATTTATTAAATTTTACTCTGTTTTTCTAAATTGATGTGAGATTTTCTTGTGCTGTGTTTTCACTTTATTACTGTTTGTGTGTTGCATAAATATTTTACACATTGCCTCTAAGTTAAGCCTGACTGCTTTTATGCCATTCTACCAGAGGGTTAAGGACAAGTTGACTTGGGGTTTGCTTATGTTTCACCCTGAGAGGAGTTGTGGTTGCTGCTTGAGAAGGGTTTCACTCCCCTCAACCACTCACCCAGTTTCCAACAGGTATTACTGTTTAAGAGTGCTGAATACAGGGTCGCTGGGAAAGGTGTTTGTCATTTTCAAGGAAATGTATCCATTTCAGTAGGTGGGCTGTCTGGAAATGCTATATCAGAGTTAGCAAAACAAAGAACAAAAGTGAGTTTATTAGCCTCCCTTTACTGAAGGAGACAAACACACACCCTTCAACGTAATATCTGTGTTTCATTTTTCCTATTCAGCTTCCTATAACCAGTTAAGTCAAATATGTTGCATGAAATTGACTTCCTAACAAAAATAAAACCATGATATCATATTGGTTGCTTCTATGTCTGTTTTGATTCAATTAAAGTTATCACCCAGAGAGTTCTGTGATAGGTCTCCGAGCCCCACCTTACCTTTTCCTATGAAACAGGCCAAGCCAGTTGATTTCATATAGGCGTTTGGGAAGTATCTATACCATGTATTCGAAGTTTTCGAACGAGATAAATGTGAGATCTATTGGAAGATTGGTCGGAGCTGAATTTTATGAGCCCAGTTTTTCTTTGTCATAATTTTATAGACAGCTAGGAAGAAGAGTTAGGCAAAACTCATGCAAAAACCAAGGAAATGTATGTATTTTCTTATATTTCATATACACTAAACCTCAGGCTTAATAAGGCTTTGCGCAGGCACTAATGCAACGCAAAGCAACGCATGCTATTTACTATCCAACACAAAAGATGATTTTCTCTGGAAAGGTGAACTTTTCAAAGCACAAAAAAATGTTTCGCACCATTTTTGTTGCTTAGTGTCAATGGGGCATTACTGGGGCAGATGGACACAAACACCCATAGATTTGGATGCAAAGCCAATCTACTAAGATAGCCAGACCAGACTTCCTCAGGCACAAACAAGGGAAATGTCTTAATGTCTAAAGACAGCACGTTGAACGTGATCTGCAGTGCACAACACACGTTGAAAGCTTGGGAACATTCTGCGCACAGGAGTTTGTACTGGGGGGTATGCCAATGGTGCAACTCCTGTGCTAGACAACGGGCACACCTCCCTCACACCTCCCTCCCCTCAGTCTGGTCAGCCAAACTAAGTCAAGCAGATTGAAGGTGCTAAAGACTGGCATGGGGGAATGCCAGGCGTGTCAGGTGCATGTCTAGATTTCATGGTTCACCGCAAAGGGCACACGCAATGGCCCCATCGCCTCATGACTCGGATTAACAATATAATTACCGAGTCAAACATCTGGAAATAGATCCCATGTTTTATTCACAGCATTGATGTTTTCTTTTGCCCACAAAGAGTCTTATGTCCTGCTGCACACATCACCCACGATTATGTTTCCACGGTTTGTTCAATGCTTTTTGTTTTATTTCTGCAACAGAACAGTTTTAGAATTGGAAAATGTATCCAAGTAACCATGAGAAGAAACAATTCCTCTGCAGTTCACTCATGCAGTGTCAACTTTTCGTAAGCCATTTTGTGAAACACTTTCTGGCACACTGAGGGATATACCGTGTATGCTGAGCCTGACTCTAGACAGTGGAGACGCATAGAATATTGTCTTGTGCTTAACTTGGTCTAGGGCACAGCACCCTCGTAGATCATGTGTGTCCTTGTGCGCTGCCCTGCGTCAAAAGAAAAGGGCAGGAATGCACTGTATCTATGAGATACAACGCATTCCTGTCCTTTTCACCTGCGCTGACGCACAATGGGCTGCCATGCACCAATGCAGGCCCCCTTGCGCCATGGTACAAGGGTGTCTGCATTGTAGGGGTGATTGTTTTTGGGTAGGAAGGGACACCTTCCTGCAAAAAGCAATCACAAGGGGTGTTTTCCTCTTTCTATGTGTGCTGCAAAATGCAGCACACATTGAAAGAGGAAAAAATGAGGCGAAATAAGTATATTTCTCCTCTTTGCACCTCTGTAAAGCCACCCCTTGGAAGGAGTTAGAATCTGAATCATTCCCAGGCTTACGATTCCTCATAAATCTAGGAATGGTTCAGATTCCTTGGGTGCTGCGTGGGAACACCCACTGCAACACCCATGGAACGCCCCTTTCACGCAGTGTTCTTAGTGAAAGGAGCACATATTTACAAGGCCATGAAAAGTCACACAAAGTGGCTTTGTGTGGCCTTGTAAATATGTTGCAGCACATTTTGGCACCAGAGCATCAAAAAAGTGATGCTCCTGTTGTGCAAAAGTGCGCTAGTGGCCTCGTAAATGAGGCCCTTTGTGTTAAACTAGAACGGCTGTCCCCACACTTATACTAATGTTCTAAACTTGGGTTGTTGATCCACTGTCCAAAGCCCAGGGACTAGTTTGGGGTGGTTACTTTTCAAATTTCATTTTCTGGTTGCAGTGCAGATACAGTTTTTGTGAAAGCTGATGGCACTCTCAGCAGGTAGTGACAATGCTGGCTCCAAGCAGGAGTTTCCGAAACATAAACACAATGAAGGGTAAAACCTATTCACCTGGTTGTCATAAACCTTCCTGAAGTAGCACTCAGGGAGAGAAAAGGGGGCAGGACTTTCCAAGAAACTTCCATCCCTATTGATGTATCCCCAAACTCCTGCCATTAACCAAATGGCAGTGCTCAGGAAGAATTAATCAGAAATCCCCTGCTAAAATGTCCTCATACAATTTCTAAAAACAAGCCCTGTCTTTATCTTTCCACACTTCAGTGTCTATGGCTCCTCCTTGCAGCTTCAGGAATGCAGGCAGTACATGACAAATGGCTGGGGACATTGTGCTCCAACCTCTATCATGTGCCATATAAGTACAGGGACAATCAAAAATGGATCCTGGGATTCTCAGCAGACAAACACTCACAACAACACAAAGCCCTGCTACAATCCACACTTCACACAAAAGGGCTTGGTGGCACATATAAGCTACACGAGTGAAGCCGATGTGACCATACTTTATCTGAACCAGAGTAAAAGATCTGCTCAGTAGTAAAATTAAACATGGTGTGGTGCCACCACCACTTTATGACAACAACCCAGGACATGTACAGTAGCCTCAAGTTAAGCTAGAAGGTGCACTTGGTGCACCCTTCCAGGTTACAGAACAGGTTCTGGATCCCAGAATCATTATGGACAGGCCTAGGCCTCAGCAATCAGGCCATATTAATGTTTGGGGAACATATTCATCCCAACAGGAGGTGTCTGGCATAAGTTAGCATTGTTAATTATTGACATCATTAGCCCCCAAGTTATCCTACTGTTGTACGGGCACACATCAGTGGAAAAAAAGAGCTTGAGACCAGCAATGGTTTAGAGGATAGACTACTAGAGCTGACACAGAAGCCTGTGTGAGAAAGAAGATTTATAGTAGCTGAAGGGCCTCCCCCATCAAGGACACCATGTTTAGGGTTTTCCAAGGTGTTCCAAAGGCTATGGGAATATCACATTATAATGAAACACCATGGTGAAGTGACCAACCAACATGCAGAGTAGTCCAAAGTTTGATCACAATGCCAATGCTGTGTTGGAGGCTCACTGCCCATTACTGTTCTGCATGATGTATCATGATGGAAAACACCCCAGCAGCAGCTCCACAGAGATGTGGCAACTCCCATGCTTTCAGGGTGACATGCTGTGAGCGGAGCCAGTATGACATGCATAAGAAATATGTGTTTGATGTATTGTTTGAAATATTTATGAGTGCAATATGTGTTCCTAGAATTTCTTCGCCCTTGATTGATGGATATTTATTGTTGCTTACTGTATCGTACTGAATCTTCATGTATTTTGGGCAAGGAATTGAAGTGATTTATCAACAAATGTGTTATTGCTCTTGGATTGCATCTATTAAAAACATATCTGTTGTTTGGTGGTTGTGTTGTATTGTGACCCAATTTACCCCCCTTTCACTATCACTATTCTCCATCTTTCTTAATTCCTCATTTATACAAAATGTTCTAATTCTTAGTGATATTCATTGTCTTGGTTGTCATTTTTTTATGAATAATGTAATATTATAATTGCTGTTTTATTCTATTACAGCGACTGTTCTAGCCGTAGAAATGGACACTTGCATCGTGTACTTATTTAATACATTTTTAAACAAATAAAGATTTTTTTGGGTGCACCTTGTTGCATTTTTGTGTTAAGATGAAAGATACTCTCACCAGAATGTACAATTTAGCTGACGTTATTATTGGACACTTTACTTGAGTAAACGTTTATTGACACTCCCAAATAGTCAATTGTGTTGATGTTGAAAATGGGAAAATGGCAATGGTCATGAGCATGAGCCAGGGCACCCTTCATCCCGAACTGTTTTAGTTCTCCGACCATTTATTTCCAGGGTAGGAACAGGTTGGAGGGGGGTTTGCGAGTGCTCTCAGAGTAACATTTTTGTGGATGTTCACAAACGTTCAAGGCAAACAACTTTCAAGGGAACCATTATTATATACTGTGAGGTACTTCCTAGCCCATAATATTAAGTTAACATATGAGTGAGAACCTGGGTTCTTATTTTGGGAAAGAGAAATCGGGGAACTCCAACAAACCAGTTCCTAGGTTGCAAAAACTTGATTCAATGAGGAATGCTCGACTTTCCCCTGGTAGTGATAGTTCAAAGGTGACAGACAACTCTTGGAAAATATTGTAGCGGCTCCAAAACAGCAGTAAAGTCAAGAAGTCAAAGTAAAATTCCCAAATCAATTTGGTTAAAATTGTATCGATTAGAGTCATATCACAGCAACAAAATTTGATGCAGGGGATCAAGAGTTATAAAGTGTAAACAACATCTACATTAGCCAATGAGAAAATCAAATGTAATATTAGTCTATGTGCATTTTCAGTAATTATTTGTTTTGAGTATTGTCACATAATAATTGCTGTTTTATCCTGTTTTATTCTATTGCAGTTATTGCTTTAGCCTTCAAAATGAACAACTTTTTTATTTACTTATTTAACAAAATCCTTCAAACAAAACAAAATAATTTATTTTTGGTGTCAACGGAGGCAACTCTTGCTCCAAAAACTAAAAGCAGATAGCAGGAAACTGCTATGACTCACACAGACTGGGAGACCAGGGGCTGGGCCAGATTCCTTGCAAACTGGAACACCTAAATGCTCCCAAAATTCAAGGGGCTCCTCTAAGGGGACATAGGCCACACATTCCAGGGGAGCACTGCTTTCAGGCCACTACCAAACGTCAAGTCCAAACTTTGTAAGAAAATGCACAAGATCTTCCTGGAGGCTTCCAGCCCTCTGCACCTTCCAGGAGGTTTTGAAGTGATGAATTGTCAAGTCCACGGAGTCAGCTGATTCCTTTTCCAAAGTGCCCTCTTTTGTCCCGTATTTCCATGTGGACCAGAGAAGAGCAGCTTCTCTCCACTTGAGAACTTCCAGAGTATTAGTTGAAACCTCAAAAATGCTTTGTACATCTGGCCCAAGGAGTAAAAAACTTCCTACACAGTGCCCTACTTTTCTGCAAACAGACAGCAGGAAGTTTTTTACTCCTTGTGCCAGATGTACAAAGCATTTTTGAGGTCGCAAACGGTCCGATTCACAGAATCGGGCTGTTTGCAACCGTAAAACGATTTATTTAATGCACAAACACCAAATTGTTATTCTACAGAATCGCAATATGGGTTACCAAATCGGGATTTGAAAGGGATGTGTTTAGGGTGACCCTTGCAGATACCGAATCATAGTGGTATGTATTAATGTTTTGTAACCAAAATGCGGCCGCATAACATTAATATTTTACCGACACCCCAAAGAAGATGGTAACTGGTTCACAATCAAGAAGAGGCCCCCTACTCTTAAAAAATGAAAGTTACACTTTTCATTCTTCTTTTTTCAACGCATCCTGTTTTCCGTTTAGGAAAATGGGTTGCATTTAAAAAAATATGATTGCTTTATTTAAAAGCAGTCACAGACATGGTGGTCTGCTGACCACAACAGTCCACCATCCCTCTGATGGCTGTCATTCCTAATGATTCACAAATTGCGACCTACCTCATTAATATTCATGAGGTAAGTCAATATGCAGCCCATTAAGAATTGCTAAATAAAAATAAAGTTTCATACATTAAGAATAGCGCGTACCATATAGCAATTTGGAAACTATTGCTATTTGTAAATCGCAAATCTTATTGTTCGTACATCTGACCCCTTGTTCTTGCATTCTCCAAGTCCAGTAGTGTTCTAATTCTCTGGTGGTAAGAGTCTCAGGAAAAAGCTGCAGTAATTTGTGGAGGTTCCTGAAACTCTCCCTTTTGGGTTCCCAGTTAGACCCTTCCAAACTTATCAGACATTTCCCCAACTTTAGGTGAAACTGACCCAGAAGGCACAATTCCAGGGGTATTTTCGAGATGGCAGATTGTTTTTGCCACTGCTGGACCCATGCAAGCCCGTCTATGGGCTGCCCTATTAAAATGGAATACATACACTTCCCTAGCAGTGAAAATCTACCTTACAAGGTTTGGTTTTTCCGTCGGCCACTAAGGAAGTGGCAGCAGCCTGCTCTGGGAACAGGTTCACTTCAAAGGTTGACTTACAACATCTCTCTGACCTCACATTAAAACAATACGTTCCTGATTTCATGCCTATGTTTTTGTTTGGCCATTTGGTGTCCTCTTGTCTCCCTATAACTATCCCTCCTCTCCTTTCACATTCTTCATACAAGGGCTAATTATTGTTCTGCCAGATATCTTCCAGCAGAGCAGTTGCCACAGATAACCCTTTCTTTTCTAGGCATGGCATTATGAAGATCAGTAAAAGCTTATCTAGGTAGAATCTTGACTGAAAAATCTAATTACTGTCACTTTAGACAAGTGGAACTTGTAGACAAGATCTAGGCCCTGCCCATTTTCAGGCAGGAATTACCAACTTTTCTAAAAATAATATTTGTTCATCAATGAATACATAAAGATTGATTTCCTAGCTTATTTCCTATCCTGCCTCATTGTAAACAGATTTTCATTCTTCAAGCAGACATTCAAAAATGAGAGGAGCTTCTTCAGCCTGTACACTAGAAGATCACTTTTGATTTCTGTAATCTCAAAGTTATGTCAGCCTTATATTTGGTAGGGGTGTGTGGAACGTGCAGATTTTCCCTCCGCCTAGTTACATAAAAACTCTGCGAGATTCCATGAAGTTCCACCAATGGACAGAAATATGCAAGTTGTGCTGCGTGGTGCATTCAGCACAGGTAGGGCGTTCCGCGCTGAAAAATAAGCGTGAGCGGCACTACACGGTGCGCTAGAGCTCAGCCATTTGAGATGATTTTGCTACCTCTCTAGTAGAAAATTGACTTGAGAAGCAGTCCTTCGACTGCGACCTCTCACAACTGTCTGCATTAAAAAATCTTGCCGGAATTCCTCCTAGCAACCAGAATTTGCGCTAGGGGACACCAAATCTTGCTCATGCACGGCAGCTCACATTTCTGGAGCCTCGTGGGAATTTTTTTTTTGACACATGGTGATATATTGGCAGAATTTGACTGGGACTCAGTCTCCAAATTCCGCCAATTCCTTGAGCGGAATAAAATGTTCCTCCCTGCCGAATATTTGGGAGTTTCACTTCTATCCAGTATGCACCTAGGTCCTGGAACACCTGGTAGACTTGCATAGATGATTGTATTAAAGTTCATACAATATATTGGATTTACAAAAGTATATCCATGCTCTGTGCTCCTGCAAGCACATGGTGAGTGACAGTGAAACAGTGTGTATAATATATGGAAGCAATGAAACAATAGTAGAGTTTAGCAAGTTTATACAATTCAAGGGTAACGAGCATTGAACTCATGAATGCAAATGTTCACACTGCTGTGAGTTTCGACAGTGTTTCACACCGTGGCTTTTCAGGGATCATCATCAAAAAAACAACATTGAAGTTGAGCAAGAACAGACAGGTGATATGGATCTGTAGTGTTAAATTAATGAGTCAGACCAAATGAGTATGGTTCACAAATTCAAACTAAGCATAAGTTCAAGGAATTGACGCGGTCCTGTACAAGGCTTGGGTTCGCTGGGAAACTGAAACGTCGGCTGATGGAGGGAAGATTCGTTATTGTTGGGGTCCCTGAACCATAGTGGCGCAGTGGCCAGAGCAGCTGACTCCGGAGTGCAGGGATCACGGTTCGATCCCCTGCGCCGGAGGCAGATCAGCTCACTATCATGTGACTCTGCCAAGGCTGCCCAGGGGGGCCATGTAGGGGACCCTCCAACAGGGCGGCCGCCTTAGTGCCACAGGAAGGCACAGAAGTCTGCTGACTAGGCTCCCTGGGCTGGGGACCAGGGGGTCTGCTGGCCACGTCACTTCCGGCCGTGGGAGGGGGACAAGGGTACAAAAGCCTTCCCCCGCCCACTGTACGGTCTCTTGACCGCTACCCGTCTCGCTGTTTCGGACGTGTCCCCGGGATCCGCTCCATTTGCGGTGAGTGCGTGCCTCCCCCCCGAGGCTGGGTGGCTGTGCCCGGCCCCTGCTGTGGTTGCGGTCCGCCATTGGGGGGGGGAGACAGCTCCCGGGGGGCTAGGGCAGCGGCACCCCCCCCTGGTCTTTGCAACCCCAGAGTAACTTGTCGGTGCCGGCCGGACCCGGCCCGACTTTGGCCCAAGGGTCGCCGCTGCTGCTGGTCGCGGGGGCTCATGCCCGCGTGTGCTGAGGGGGGGGAATAGCGATCTTCGTTGCGCCTCCCACCGCCCTTGAATTGCCGGACGGTAGGCTCCATGCCGGCGGGATGCGGCCCTGACCCCCCCATGCCTAGCTACCTCCTACCTCTCGCTGGGGGGGTTAGAGACACAGGGTTTCCCTACGTGGGAGTTGAAGGAGCACGACAGAGGGACTGGTGCGTGTTGTGCGGGGGAGGGGGGTGGCTCACCGGTTTGCGTGCGCGGCTGCTCCCACTCGGCGGGACAGACAGAGCAAACCGGGCCTTTCTAGACGCCCCTACCTCCCTGCTGGACCCCAGTGGAGCCGTCCTCGGGGTTTCGTCCCTGCTGTTGCCGAGGGGGGGCAGGGTGCCTAGCGAGGCGCCCTCCCCCAGCCCCTTGTCCTTCTCGGCTGGCCCGCGGCGTCTTCGCCAGTGCGAATGCAGGCTCCGCTCACAGCTTGCACCGGGTTATTTCGGGAGCGGGGGTACAGTCGGGCGGCATGAGGGTGGCCCCCTGAGCATGCTGCCCGTGTCGTGGGAGGTGCGTTTTTGCAGCCAGAGCCTATGGTTGTGCAGCAGTGGCACCGGGTCCCGGGGACAGCCTGTTGGCAATAGTGGCGCCAGGCTTGCTCTTGCGTGCAATTGAGCCGTGGGGCCCTCCTTGTTGTCTTTGGCTCCAACCGCCCGGTTGGGTGGAGCCAGGGGGGATCTGGGTGGGATTTTGGGGTCGGGTGCCAGGCCTCCAGTCTGCCGCACTTTGCCTAGGCTGGGGATGATGGGGGAATGCATACAGGATGAAGACTTACACAGGTGAAAGCCTGAGGGTCACCCGAGTCATACTTGGTGCCATGCGAACTGCGCGTCATTGGTCGCCCTCAACACCGGCACCTGGTGGGACGCTATATGATATCTCGCGCACTAATCAACCCATAACCTCTGAAAGTGGCAGGTAATCTATGAACGCGAGCGCTTTTAACTCTACCTGTATAGAAGCAAGGCTAAGGACCTCGGGACTAGGCCACTGCAGCTGGAACCAGCCTTTGCCTCTCCCAGCGCCGTCAATTAGAATACCAACACAACTCGAGTAGTTCACGTCTACGCACACCAAACGGTTTTTACAGATTATTATATAGGATTTCAATTGGATTTCATTGTCTTTATACGCCACTGTTATAACGGCGGAACTCTGGCTTGTGTGCAACCTTGTTACTTGAGATCTTAACCGCGCACGTCAGGAGGGGAATTTTGTCCCGCTTGATGCCAGTGTATCATGTTCTGTGACAAAGCGTGAGTCAGTGCTGCATCCTGATGGTAGAGATTGGAAAGAAATATAAGTGACGAGTCTTGGAAGTTACAGCTACAGCAAGGAAAGGTGGCACTGCGGGGAAGTCAGGTTTTGATCAATTGAAAGGTTACAATGTGCTTTGTAAGGTGGGGGTAGGGCCGAAGCCTGTGTTTGGTACGGGTACGCCAGCGCACTAACCTGCACTAATGATTTGCTCAGCTAGCAGGGATATATGTGGGTAGGTGGAGTAGACAGACAACAGCAGCTCCCGTCTACCAATGAGGCTTGGAATAGGCGGAATTGTCACGCTTGCATGAGTGTCGGGGTTAGTAGTTGTGGTGTTACTAGGATTGGCAGCACGACAGGAGCAAGGTGTGGTGCAAAAGGAAGTGGCCGCCTGACGTGAGTCATGGCATATAGTGGCACAAGTGTCAGATTTTCTGTAGAACTGCCGTGCTGCAATGTAGCGCGGGCGAATGCTGATCCTAGTTTCGCGCAATAGTGGTCGTCTCTAGGTATGTGTCGCCGTGAACAGCTCTAGGTCAGAACATGTTACTCTGTTTATATACATTGAAATTCGTTGCCTGCTGCTCAAGCCATTCTTATAGCGTTGGTGGCCTGTTATAGTAGGATTGTCACACTTGCACTAACTCAGGGTTAGTAGTTGTGATGTTACTATGATTGGCAGCACGGCAGGAGCTAGGTGTGGGCCAAACTGAAGCGGCCGCCTGAGGTGAGGCCTGGCATATAGTTGCACGACTGTCCTGCAGCAGGTTGCAGTGAGCGAGGCAGGCGAGCCTACAGGGGGCTTGGGAGGTACCCGGGAGGGTCTCTGTCATTGAAGGCCAAGGTGATGCACCGAGGAGGTGACAGGATAGAAGACGTACATTGTTTGGGTCTAAAATCCCAGCACACAATTTGCAATTCTTTGGTTTAAGGCCACACTGTGAGGAAGTTACCCATGGACTTCAATTAAGTGTTGCAATGGCCTACCAATTGCAGTGGGTATGCAGGGATGCAGCGGCTTCCCAGAAGAGCCTTATTGGGTGAAAAGGAGCACAATGAGGGAAGGCCAGGGACAGAGACTGACATGGTTTGGGGCCACAATCTCAGCGAACAGCTTCATATCTATCTAACTGCAGCTTCATCTGGTCTGGGGTCAAAATCTCAGCGAACAATTTTGCTTCGTAAGTTTCTGTGGCGGAGGGTATGCTGCCACGTTTAAACACATGCGGTTGTTCCAGTTCCGGACCAGTGGGAAGCAGGGCTAGGGGTCAACTGGGTTACCTCCTCGGTGCTGTTTTCAGATCTGCTGGTTCTTTCTAACCTCGTTGGCGGCTCACGGCATCCGAAGCTCGTGAATTTGCCTGCCTGGTGTCCTCCTCAGGGGCGGGCAATTGCTTTGGGGGCTTAGCCTTGCAGGCTACCCTGCGCCCTGATTTTAACAGACTAGGATACGCATTGGAATTGGTGGCAGGCATGCGCCAAGAGATGGGTCTTCCGATACATCTGTACCTGGTTTAGTATCCTGGCTACGGAGTGGCTGCGGGACACTCTAATGTTTGAGGTGGGCAGCTGGTTGGCAGGCCTTCTAGATGTGGGTTTCTAGCTCGGGCATGTCCAAGTAAGGGTTCAGGTGCCAGAAGTCTGCCCTGGGTTACTCTTGGTCACATGTTCAGAGCCTGGTAAGTCCACTTAGAATTTCATCCTGCTGAGGTTGATAAAACAAATACCATTGTGTGAGTAACAATAAACATGTTATGTAGCGCCAAGATACTATGGGATGAACGTATTCAAGCCAGTTGCGGGGGTCAGGGGGATACCAGGACAATTCACTGGCCATACATGTGCAGAAGGATACAGTGCCAGGAGCAGCGTTTCCTCTGCTCGCAATGGGCTATCAGGGGTTGTCTTCCTAGAGATGCGTGTGCTGCGTCTACTAGGAGGCCTGGCCCTCGCGCTCCAAGAGAGGATATTGCCAGTGGCATGCTGACAGCTCGCCTCTTAACTTGGTTCAGGTAGAGCGGATATTGAGGCATCGTTACAGTGTCAGGCATTGCGGGTATGGCTAGCTTTCTGTAGACTCTCTTCCTGGATGGGCAGCATCAGCAGCTTGCAGGGCAGGCCTGGAGCGGAGCGCATTATGCAAGTGGGACTGGGTATTCCAAAGTGTAACGGTACTTCCGTCCGTAAGCCAATCAGGGAGAGAATCATGTCCAGTGTGAATTCGCAGTTACCGAGGGCAACCCTGTGAGGTAAAGACAAATATGTGATTGTGCATCGCGCACTCAGCAGTAAAGCAAGCTAAGTTTCAGCATAATCCTGGTATACCGTCAGTGAAAAACGTAAGGTTAATGGGCTACACACGAATAGGCACTTTCTGTCAGCTGGGGCGTGAGGGTGGCATTCCCAAGAGGGTGCGGTTTGCCTTGATAGTGCTGAATTGGAGGGGATGGAGCACTAATACGGACAACTACCAGAGCACATTTTACAGTCATAGTTAGGGGGGTACATCACTCATATGTTTACTCCAAGTCCCCTGACCAGAATTGATTGCATGTCACCAGTTGCTCCAGTTAAGCGAATTTTCCTTGGGAGTTGGCAGCTAACACTGGGACTGCAATTTTGGGGTCAGCCGGTTGGCAGGCCTTTGAGATGTGGGTTTCTAGTCCAGGTATGTCCAAGTAAGGGTTAGGTGCCTGAAGTTTGCCCTGGGATACAAGTTCACAGGCATGTGGAGCGGTAGAACCGAAAGGGGCTTTGTTCGACATCTTGGTCACAGATTCTGTTAGGTCCACTTAGCATTTCATCCTTCTGAGGTCGATAATACGAGTACCTTTGAGTTGAGTAACAATAAAGTTGGGTAAATTCTCCCGCCCTATAGCCAGGGCTGGCAGCCATGCAGGTTGTGGAAGTTGTCATCCATCGAGTGGGCTACGGTCCAAAAAGTGTGGGAAACTCTGGGTTAAAGCACAAAAGGGCTGCAAAAGATTAAAGAACACCTGGCATTCCCAGTAAAGGGGGCAGGTATTTATACATTTGGTTCCCCTCCGGTTCACTGCCTTGTTTGCTCCCTGGTGTACTAGCAGAAGTTTGGGAGGGCAAGGTGTCACCTAGGGTGGTGACTGGCTGAATTCGAGGGACTTGCTCCGACAAGCGCTATGCACAGATAACTGGGTGAGTGGAAGTAAGGCAGGCTTGATAACTCTTACTTCTACCTGCATTGGCACACCTTGTCTTGTCTCTTGGGCAAGGCTTATTTGGCCCTCCGCCCGGGGATTGCGGGGTACTTCCGGGTGCATGAGGACGGGTCTCCGGTTACAAAGTATCAAGTAGACCACATCATGCAGGCATGCTTGCAATTGTCAGGACAGACAGGGGGAGTCGAGAGATTCAGCAGCCACTCCTTCATGATTGGGGCGGCAATCACAGCCTTTCTATCAGGGATGCCGCCAGAGCGAATTAAGCAGGTAGGGCGCTGGGAGTCGCAATGCTACAAACGATATATAAGGCCTTGTGCGGAAGGATATGGCGAGAGGACTCTTAAGTCCTATGTTGCAACCGACAGTCAGGTGTTTAAAGGTGTACGGTTTTGGCCCGGATTGCCAACTGATGTTGCAGTGATGTGGTTTTGTTGTGCAATTGTAGACTACTAGAATATAAACGTTACTATAAATATGGTTTTCAAACACAACATCTCCTTATTTACCAGGAACCAAGGTCTGGGTAATTGGCCATTCAAGCATCGTTAGAGTGGCACGGTGGGCTGAGATAGGAAAGTGGCGTCATGGCTTCTCCGCCACAGAGATAACGTGGCTGGGTTACCCGGGTATGCGCTGGAACGAGCTGATGAGGAAGCTGCGGCAGAGACTTGGGGGAGGGATCGGTCCACCTCATATTCTGGTCATACATTTGGGAGGGAATGACCTGACGACTCTGGGGAGGAGAGTACTGTTCCAAGACATGAGGGACATCATGTGTCAGTTGAGTATTCAGCTTGGGGCATGTGAACGGTGGTGGTCTGAAACTTTACCTCGCCCAGTTTGGCAAGGAGCCCGATCTGGAGACGCCATTGAGATATCACGTAGGAGAGTGAACAGCGCCATGCGTAAATGCACGGAACAAAGGGGATTTGGCTTCATCTGGCATGGTTTACTTCAGGCCAAGTCTACTGGAGGCTGGGAAGTGGATGAGGTTCACTCCTCAAGGGTAGGCATGGACTTAATTTTGCTGGACCTTGGGGAGGCCTTGGAAGCAAGAGGATGTAGGTAGGAATATCTGCCTTGGTGGGGGGCCCTGGTGGTGATGGTGGTCACCCCCAGAGCTGTGGAGGAGTTACAGGGCGATCCAGAGTCTGCAAGGTACAGAAGGGTACTATATTGCAGCATACCCAGGGATGTCTTAGCGTGTCCCCTGGAAGAACTACGGGGCTCGTTAGTCCTACGGGCGGTTGTGGGTCTGAGCAACCGGGGGCTGCCTGGAACGCTCCGCCCACCTGTTGGGGGGCGTGAGTAAGGGAGTGGACTGGCGGTCCACTGATGGGAGAGGTGGCCTCTCCCAATAATTGGTAACCACCGATTGGCGACGGCCACGGTGCAATTTGGCTCATCAGACGGGCAGGCGGCATAGGGGCTGGCCTGCCTTGGGATCGCCCGCAAGATAACCCACCATGTTGGCATAATGGTTATGCAAATAAACCTGCAGCAAATTTCTCCACTAAAAAGGTGTCGTGTGGTTTATTTATGTATGTATGTTGCTGTATGGGAACTGAGTGTTGCCGATATTGGCACTATGCCAAGGCTGCCCAGGGGGGCCACGTAGGGGACCCTCCAACAGGGCGGCCGCCTTAGTGCCACAGGAAGGCACAGAAGTCTGCTGACTAGGCTCCCTGGGCTAGGGACCAGGGGGTCTGCTGGCCGCGTCACTTCCGGCCGTGGGAGGGGGATAGGGGTACAAAAGCCTTCCCCCGCACACTGTACGGTCTCTTGACCGCTACCCGTCTCGCTGTTTCCCACCCTAACGCTTACCCTGCGGACGGCCAAAGGGTAGTACAGGGAGGGAAGAATCTAACTTATTGTTTTGTGTTGCAGGAGGAGTTACAGGGCGATCCAGAGTTTGCAAGGTACAGAAGGGTACTATATTGCAGCAGCACAACAAGGGTGCTAAGCCAAGGATACCCAGGGATGTCTTAGCGTGTCCCCTGGAAGAACTACGGCGCCCGTTAGTCCTACGGGCGGTTGTGGGTCTGAGCAACCGGGAGCTGCCTGGAACGCTCCGCCCACCTGTTGGGGGGCGTGAGTAAGGGAGTGGACTGGCGGTCCACTGATGGGAGAGGTGGCCTCTCCCAATAATTGGTAACCACCGATTGGCGACGGCCACGGTGCAATTTGGCTCATCAGACGGGCAGGCGGCATAGGGGCTGGCCTGCCCTGGGATCGCCCGTAAGATAACCCACCATGTTGGCATAATGGTTATGCAAATAAACCTGCAGCAAATTTCTCCACTAAAAAGGTGTTGTGTGGTTTATTTATGTATGTTGCTGTATGGGAACTGAGTGTTGCCGATATTGGCACTATGTGCAATAGCTCACTTAATCTCCCCGACAGCCCCCAGCGCCTTGAAACCTAGATGGGTGATTCGTTCACGTTTTACAAATACCAGGTTATTATAGGGAGATCCCAGTGATTATACATGACCCTGTCAACTCCTTGAACTTATACTACAACAAGTTTTGACTGGAAAGTAAATAAAAAAGAAAATTGTGCTGGGTTTGCATCACTTTCGCGACACCAACCCAGCGTAAAATGTTTGTTAATTTGGTGGTTTTGTTTTCTGTTAATGTAGCACTATAAGGGAAAAACAATGGGGGATATGTACAAGGAAGTGGAGGAGAGAGGCATTAGCCTTCCTGGCTTAATGCCTCTTTCCTCCACTTCTGAAACGCAAGGCTGCACCATATTTACAAGAATGTGGTGCAGCCTTGCGTTTCCCCCTGCGATGGCGCTAAGTTTAGCAACTTAGCGCCAACGCAGGCACCCTTGCACCAGAGTTCAAGGGTGTCTGTGTGCAGGGGAGGATTGTTTATATGTAGGAAGGTGTCCCTTCCTGCAAATAAACAATGCTAGAAATGCCATTCTGTCACTTTCATGTGTGCTGCTTTATGCAGCACATGAAAGTGACAAAATGGCATTTTTTTTTTAAAGTTCCTAAACATAAACAAACAATGGCATTTTGCTTTTTCCAAGTGTGCTGCACAAGGCAGCACACATGGAAAAAGCAAAAACGAGGTGAAATAATGCATTTCTCCTCGTTTCGCCATCTTAAGACCAGTTTTTACCTGGTCTTAATTATGGAGCTGCCTCCTATGTACGCTACCCTTGTACATAGGGGGCAGCGTCAAAATTAATGGGTGTTGCGGTGGAACGCCCACCGCAACACCCACTGCCCACCCCTTTCACGCTAAGCATTGCGTGAAAGGGGGCTTTATGTACAAGACAGCGTTAAGCCACGTTAAGTGGCGTAACATAAGGCGCAGCCCCTATCGCCACCACAACGTCACTATAGGTGACGTTGTGGTGGCGATAGGGGCTTGTACATATGCCCCAATGTTCTCTGACATGATATCCTAGTCAATGCTCAAGGCTGAGCTCTTGGGGCTTGCTAAATCTGCACCCTATTAAACATTTACGATTTTATATGGGCCAACATATTTAAGAAATTAGATCTGGTAGTCCTCTAAAGGCAAGACACTGAAGACTTGAAATAAGATGGAATGACAAGTGTTGGATGCTGAGTGAAAAGTTTCAGGAGGTAAAAGAGCCACCAGAGAAGGATTGTTTTTCTGGATGATTCTCACAAAACAGCAAGTATGGCAGAGGCATGGAAGGTATAGAAACATTGCACTCACAGGGATCATCATGAGCACCTCACTCGTTGTAAAAACTCTCTTTTCCACCATGTATTGCTGTGCTTGAATGATTTTAGTATCTCTGATAATGCATAACTTTTGAAAGAGTGTTTGATTTAGTGCGCAAAGACAGGAGTACCTTTCTCAAACAATGAATATTACTTTCCCTTCTTCTAAAGTCTATTTTCTTCCTGAATGTCTTTAAGGCTTGTAGCCTACAGACCCTTAGAGATGAGCAATGGGGCATTTGTTACATTTGAAAAAGAGTTTATTTGGAGGAGTTATCTCAAAGAAAATGTTTTTGAGTGGTCCATGAATCGAAGGGTAGGTGTTCCTTGACTGTGGCATGGGCTGCAAAGAAAGTGTGGGACTTTTGTGGCAAGAAATGTAAATTCAGAGCAATGATATGCTGAGTGCACTATTTATGAAATCTTAATGGTTATTGGATTGGCCACCGGCAGTCAGTTTAATGCTGTAAGGCCCTCATTATAAATTAATGGCTAAGTTCGGATCCCTGTGTAAACTCTTGTTTACATAGGAATAGGAATTACAAGTTGTATCATAATTATCACATCCTAGAAGTTTTTCCTTAATAGGCTTCCACAGGTAAAACCTGCCTAATTATATTGGGGGAAGATGCCTGGAGAAAACGGGGAAACTTGGAATTTGGTCGGTTAAAAATCGATTCTGCATTTTATGCCTCATTTTCCAGTTAAAAATTGAGAATAGACGATATTTACTACCTGTGGTAAATACCTCAGCCTGGTGTTATGGTATTTACAACATGTAATAAATACTCCATCCTAGTCCCCCAACATGTAATAAGGGTCTAAGTGATCGTTAAAAAGGTCCAAGGAGAGAACTACCTGGTCCTTATTGAAAAGTTAATAGCTGAAGCCTCTTTTGGGAAAGGTTTAGATAAAAAACTATTTTGTTACCAGTGCCAAATCTGGGCTACACTCAGAACAGCATTGAACTTTGGGCCTATAACAAGCGGCGAATTATTGAAAATTTGTTTGAGCAGTTAGGCCAAATACTTCATGCTGTTTACCGAGGTATTTCAGTTGATGAATGTTATGCTGGTATTTTTTAATTGCAATTTGGATTTGTTTTTTCTACTGCATTTTACATTCCAGTGTGCTTTTCAAGTACATAAAAAGCTTCAAAGGCTAAAGACCTTCTACTTTTCTTTAGAAGGTTTTGGGGATTGCTGTCAGCCGGTCTCATGGCTGATGTTATGTGAAATAATATCTTCCTCTCTTGATCTCAATTTAAATATTAAGCAATAACATTATTATTCCTTAACATTTCGTTCTGTGCATATTGCCCTTCTTTTTTTAACCTGACAGCTACAGAACACAAATAATAGTATCTAATCATGTTATTTCAAAACTAATTAAAAGCAAACTATATCTGTAGGCACCTTAGAAAAATACTTTCTAACAAAGTTCTGCCTAATAAGTCAAATTAACATTGATTGTTGTTTTGATTTGTTGTGCTGCCTTTGCAGGTTACAGATTTGATGCTCTCTGTAGCCCTGGTAACGGGTCAGCTCTCAACAAATTACCAATAAAAAGACCTTAAAAAAATAGTGATTGTTTACAATAATTGCCACCATTTTTATAATATATCAATCTAATACTAGCAGTAAAATAAAATGATTGCTTGGTTCATTATGAATTAGGGTGTGAATATGAAAAAATAGTTTATTATTATGTTAGGACTGTCTGTTAACTCACAAACAATCTACAACATAAGATAAGAAAATCATCAAAAACAGATGGGATATCCTGACACAGGACCCCATTCTAAATGCTAAACTGGGCCAAGTACCATCAATTACCTATAGAAAGATTCTATCCCTCAAGCACATGTTAGTCAAAAGCCAACAATTGGCTGGAAAAGGGGGGAGGTTTTTACAAATGTAGTAAGTGCAAGGCATGTAGCCATACTGAAAATGTAAAGGAAGTAACATTACAAAGAACAAATAGAGAATGGAAGATCAAAAAGAATATCCATTGTGGAATGGACTTTGTTGTCTATGTCATCTCTTGCCTCTGTAAGAAATGGTATATTGGATCCACCACCTTCCCTGTTAAGAAGAGAATACTGGAACATTGGAGGGCCATAACGAATAAGGATTTTAGCTATGGCACGGCCAAACATTTCCATGAGGCACATGGTAGCGATTGGACAACTGCTAAATTTTTTGGCCTGGATACTGTTCCCAAGAATCCGAGAGGTGGCAACCGCACCCAGCTTTACGCAGAGTAGAATCGCGATTCATCTTGCAGGCTGGCAGTACTTTCCCTGTAGGAATGAATAATGATGAGGAATTACATGTACACCTGTAAATCGCTAACAGCCACCAGTACCCTACTCCTGAACAGGAGTTTCCAGAGTTGTTCTTTGTAACATTTTAATAGCACCAGTACTTCATTCTCTGTACGAATTTTACTTTTAATCACGCTCTTGTTTAATTGATTAGTCATTTTCTCTTGGTTTTAGGTTGGAAGTTGATCATAGGATTACTTGTATATAGTGTCATATGTAAAAAAGAACTAAATTAGCTGGAATGTAAATGCTACAACAAGACTATTTGAAATGCGCAATTACTCACCGCAAACTGTTAACACATTATTTTTTCTTTGACAGAATGTCTACATTGAAGCAGATACAAAGGAAGAACAGTCACACCTTAGGAAGTTAAGAGCATGGAGACCCGGAACTGATCTTTATAACAGCCGTTTTTCCTAAACAGAAGATACTGAATCTAGAATTTGTGGTAATACGATCTGATTTTTCTCAGTGACATTACATATGGGTTGTCGTAGGTTATACAGTTATACTTTGGAGTACATATAAAATAATTGTGGGAAGTACTTAGCAATCATGATATCAGGGTACTAAACCCAAAAGTTTTATCCTAATTATAATGGAGTAAGCTTCATTGAAATAACGAATCATGATTGAAAGGTGCATCGATTTTTTGATAAAGAAATAAGGGTACTATACCCCTGAATTCGCTTCATTTTACTTTACTCCACTTGACATTACAACATTTGAGTATTGGGATGAAATATGCAATGTCAATATTCCTTTTTTGCAAATGAACAATGAATGTCAAACTGTTTATTTTGGATACTGTATCCAGTATTTACATAAAGCAGTGAATGGATTGTTTTGTGAATCATGTTGCAAATTCAAAATATATGTTGAAAAAAGATGTTAGGTCACTTTACAAACTAACCGTCACGAAAATGCAATGTTTCTTACTTATATAATTTTATGCACTGTTATATTGAAAATTCTGGCGTTTTTGTAACCACAGTGAGAATGGAAAAGAGAAAGTTTTTTGTTTATGTTTTTCACTTGCGTCACGTAGGACGCTGCGATTGCATAAAAAACGCTAGCTCGTTTTATGGTCATGTGACCAAGACCTGGAGAGGTCGAAACACGTCGTTTGTTTGCCCGAATAAAAATTGATTAACTGGCATCCACAAATGAAGTGGCTCGTTCCTTACTACTAACCTGGTAGGAATTTTGTGATTTTGTGCAATATATATATATATATATATATATATATATATATATATATATATATATATATATATATACATATACAGGTCTACAAAGACCACTGGAAGGACTAGAAGGAGGAGGAGCGTGGCCCTGATTACTTATAGCGCACTGTCTCCCGGCAGTGAGGGGTGCTATTCTTATACTGCTGGTACTGGTGTGGGATCAGGGGGACTACAAAGGCCACACTTCCTCTTGTGACTAGAAGGAGGAGGAGCCTGACCCTGAGGACTTATATTGTGCTTCATCTCTTCGCAGCGCGGGACGTGCAAGGACAAAGACCAGGCAAAGACAGGGCCCATCTGTAACTGCAAGAGGAGGCTGGGCCACCCCCTCTTTAAAGTGCGCAAGATAGGTAAGCGAAAAATTAGTGGTAAATCGGTTACTAATCGATAAATCGGTTACTAATTCCAGTTCTGGTTAAAGGGCTCCACAATTAACTGCTTCTTGGAGACGGCTGAGGGGCTCTTCTCAAAAGTGATTGAACTGACAGAGTGCCACCCTTGAATTGAGCACACACAACACACTACAATGGAATGTTAGTGCTCTTGGTTTCAGATGCTAGTGCCTAAGCACCAGGAGCACTCTCATGTGCTAATTTCCAGGACTCTGTATATGCTTCCGTTGGTCCGCCTGCTTGGTCAGGTCCAACTCCTAATGTAAGAGGAGATCTGTTAATAAAGCTAGTAAGTGCAATCAGGGTGTCAACGAGACCTCAGTCATTGCTGTAAGTAAGTCTGTTGTTATATAGTGCAGCTACTCACCCTTACGGGTCTCAAGGCGCTGGGGGCCGGAGTGGAAATTAAGTGAGCTATTGCCCAGAGTTACATGGTGCTGAGCTGAGCTGCCGCAGCCGGGGATCGAACCGTGAACCCTGTGCTCCGAAGTCAGCTGCCCTGGCCGCTGCACCACACCTCTGCTGCTGAGAACTCACCACATTTATCCAGCACAAAGGGCTTTTTTTCAAACTTGGGCGAGTTAATGTGAAAACTGTTATCACCCCTTGTCGAGCAACTTAAATGTATTGAGGAAAACTTAGATAAAACATTAGGTCCTGTGATTTTACAATGGTTTCCAGCAAATATTACTGGATCAACACCTGAGAACTTGTGTGATGACTTAATCTCAACTGTGCCGTATGCCAACTCGCCTTCTCTAATTCCATCTTATGACTGTAATTTAACACCACCTGTGAACCTACAGTTGGAGCCAAGATCTTATCCCATTTTAACAGCAACCAGTCAAACCAATTGTATCAAGTACCCATCTGCTGTACCATCAACTGAGGCACAAGTTACAACTTGTCCCTCTCAAGGTAACAACAGACAGATGGGCTGGAATGTTAGGTCTACCATTGTGGCCAAAATAAGGGGCTTATTTACAAGCCCCTTGTGCTGCAGATGTGTCACATTTTATGATACTCCAGTGGCACAGAGTGCAGACCCATATCTACCAGGCCACACATGGCCTTGTAGATATGGTGCAGTGCAATGCAGAGTAAGTCACTGTGTTGCCTTACACTGCACCAGGGAGGCGTTCCATGGATGTTCCCACGCAACACCCCTGGGGGTTGATGCATTCCCAAAGTTTACAAGGATCTGTATACCTGGGAATACATCCAAACTGTACAACTCCCCAGGGCAGGCGTAACAAGGAGAAATATGTTTGTTTCTCCTCGTTTTTTCCTCTTTCTATGTGTGCACGCCTCAATGAATTGTTTTTGTGCAGGAAGTTGTCCCTTCCTGAACAAAAACAATGCTGTCAACAAAGCAGATACCCTTTCACCATGGTGCAAGGGTGCCTGCGTTGGCACTAGGCATCATATTGTTTGCCAGTGCTTGCTGAAAGGACAGGAATGCACCGTATCTTGTAAATACAGTGCATTCGTGACCTTTCGATTTGGGGTAGGGTAGAGCAGCAAAAAAACTTGCGGTGCAGCCCTACGCCAAATCATTGTAAATGAGGCCCTATGGGGGAATATTTCTAATCACCTTAATTTACCACCTGCCGTCTGTCCTAATGTGGTTATCTTAGCCAACGTGGCAGTTTTGCGTTGTATGACTTCAGAGGACACTGAACTGCTAAAGTACAAAGCCGTTCACTGGCTATCCACTCATTGTAATTCTAATGTGAACAGTGACCAGATATTATGTGCTAAGTGAATGGCATGAGCCCAAGTCCTTTCCAGGTGACTGCTTTGTAATTAACTTCAGGAAGGAGTTCCACACCAGGAACTTGCTGTTCCATCAGACGACCTAGGCTGGCGGCCAAAGTGTGATTAAAGTACCGCCTCTGGGTTTCTTCTATAGTCCTGCTGCTTTGTTCAGACATCCACACTGTATTTCTGGTCAAGGGTGCATTTTGCAGCAACTAGACTGCAATCTACTGTCGTCAAATACATTCCAGGGTTCAAAGAAGCTTGATCAGCTTGATTGACGCCCTGTCTCCACTAGGTCTTCCCTGTCACGCTCTGGATCTGCTATCAAGGTGGTGAACTCTATGGATATTAATAAGGGCAATATTGTTTTCATATCAAAGAGTGCCAATTCCTCCAAGTTGTCTTCCTTTAGTGCACCGGGAAACTTGTTATTGTTAAGCTGGAATATTGCTAGCATTAACGCTGCAATTTGTTCAGCTGATTGGTTAGATTTTATTATGCAATTTGATTTTTCACTTTTTTAGGAGTCCTGGGCTGTTTCAGAGCTACTTTGCACTGTGTATATTTGCTACTCTAAACCCAGCATCTAATTCAGGCAGTGTCAAAGGAAGTTTATCAAACTCGTTTAAATTAGCATTGCTTTGTAACATTAGTAAAAACTCATACCAATGTTTCTAGTTGTTTTCCATTTAATTTCACTCTGGCTTTTGGTTTCTATCTAATTAACTTTTATGATGATGTACTTATTCAGGTGGATGGTTGTAATTGTAATTATTTATTTACTATGATTGATAGTTTGCAACCAACTCACAAGAAATATTTCTCAGTTACTAATTTACTGTTTGGGGATTTTAATGGCAAACTATGTATTAGCCTAGATCACACCCTAGAGGGCGTGTCTATTCAATATATGTCACTGAGAGGGATCTGGTGAATGCTCTTGAGACAGAAGCAAGTACAGACAAAGCTGTCCCTACTTTCTCTGGTCGGGGCTGTAGCACAGTATTTGGCTATATATTCTTGTAAAAAGCCTACGCCAACTATTTCTTGATCAGGGAGGAACTGGATATTGGGGATCACAACTCCTTCAGACTCTTAGTACCTTTAATGTCAGCAAGGTCACCTCCTACTGCTACTTGTGAACGTTTAGCTAAGAGCTAAGGCCAAAGGTTGATGTGGAAACTTGCTTTGCCTAGTTTGTTCATGACCAATCTGGCTAAAAGATATCCTCCATTACTTTTAGCTTCTTTTACTATTAAAGCCCATTTCTTACTCTGATGGTAAAGAGCCAAGGTGGTGTGATAGAGCTTGCTTTGCAGCTAATAGATTACTTCGCAGTTCTCGGACTATGAAACCTAGAAATAAAGCAGAGGTTTCTTTTGCAGAATTCATTATAAAGCAAAATTAAAAATAATTTTTGGGAACTGAGAACTAATGTGAGACTCTATTCAGGGCTACTAAGACTAAAGACCCCAAAGTTTTTTGCCACACTGTGAATACCATAAATAATCCCAAAGTTCAATTGGTTAGCTTGAGATCACGTTACCTGAGTTCAATTGCATTATATTGTAATTGCATTTATATAGCACGTACTACCTCTGATGAGGCGATGAAGAGTTTAGGCTGGGCAGCACGCATCTCCAGAACGAAAGGCTTGTGGTTAGTCCAGTGTTAGTTGGCTATGAGTGGTTATTGGGATTAGTCTTGTGCACTCAAGCAAACCATTCCATTTCAACAATTCCCATTTTTTTGTTAAAGTATTAGGAGTTATTTGTGATCAATAGTGGCGGGGGACGTGGGAGGTATGTGACACATGGTTGGTGGGATTAATAGACGAGCCAGAGAAGGTTAGGTATTGTTAGGTTGCATGGATACGACTTTCAGAGGCGGAGAGTTTGTGATTTTGCAAATGAGTTGTGGGCCGTTTGCAGAAAAACAGTAATAGAGATTAAGGCAAACATTATTGTGAGTGTGCTCAGGGCAAGGAAGCATGCAGAGGATGGAAGGGAAGGAGAGAACAGTTTGAAGGAAAAAGGAGGGGCAACAAGAAGAAAGTTAAAAGTCAGTTTTTCATGCCACATTTTAGGGATATGGAGGATTTTATTTAGATAGAATGCCATTTGATAATGCAAGACTGTGGATAGAAACGACATTATTTGCTTGTGAAGAAGTGCTAAATGAGGTATTTTTGACAGGCACTGGAATTAGGCAAATCGTCTCTCCGCTGCTGGGCTACTGCTAGACCACCACTCTAGGCTGGTCATCTGATGAGCTCAAGAGTTAGAAGCGAAAAGTAATAGGTAGATGCATATGTAGTTAAATATGGAGAGCTTTAGGCTGTGCTCAAACGAAGCAGTAACATCAAGATCATAGCAATGTAAGAATTATGGGGCATATTTATGGGAGGTTTGCACCACGCAGTGTGGTACATGTGTGACACAAACCTCGAAGTCAGATTTATGAAGTCACACAAAGCCACATTGCGTGGCTCTGAGTGGTCTCATAAACCTGGAGTAGCGCAATGCAGTGCAAATCGCTATGTTGCACTACTCTGCCCTGGGTAGGTGTGGTGGGTGTTCCCACACAACTCCCATGGATTTTGATGCATCCCCATATTTACAAGGACCTGTAAACCCGGATTGTGCAAAAATCTTACGCCTTCCCAGGAGAGGCATAGCGAGGAGAAATATCTTTATGTCTCCTTGTTTTTTCATCTTTCAATGTGTGATCCATTTTGCAGCACACATAGAAAGAGGAAAAAGCCTCTTAGGATTGTTTTTGTACAGGAAGGTGCCCCTTCCTGCACAAAAACAATCCTGCCTACAACACAGGCCTCCTTGTACCATGGTGCAAGGATACCTGCGTTGGCGCTAGGCTGCCAAAACAGCGCCTGTGCAAGGGAAAAGGACAGGAATGTGCTGTATTGGATAAATATGGTGCATTCCTGCCCTTTCCCTGTGACGCAGGGCAGTGTAGCAAGGTGATTTGCTGTGCTGCCCTGCGCCACAAAAGTCATAAATATTCCCCCAAATATATAGGTAATGAATTCAAACACTGAACATTCTGGAGCAGAGGTCTTCTGATGTTTGCCCTCAAGTTTGGCTAATAGGATTAATTATAAAAGCTAAGTGGGAACAATTTGGATGTGTCTGGTTTGGTATGGTACAAGATGAAGGGTGAAAATAGCTTACCCAGACTGTGGCTGGAGGGAGGAGATCCAGACTTTGAGGTGAGGAGGATGGTTCTGGAGCAGACTCTAGACAGTAACTGCGTAATATGCTGGGAGGTGACAGGGTGTGGTTATATGAAAAGTATGATGTAATGCGCAGTGTGTGAGTGTATGTGGAGGAATAAAGAAGTGTTTAACCACAGCTTCTGTGTGGTGTACTTCATCTGCATTCTCCAGGGCTGGGGAAGGCACTACATCCGACAGCGAGTAGGGGATACGTGCCCAGAAGAAAACGATTCTGCTCTCCCTGAGAGCTTGTAACAATACAGCATGTGTGCGCCACGTGTGCCCGAAATCAATGCAAAGCAGTCTGCGACCATCTCATGTGGAGTCAAAGCTCTGCTCCAACCCGTACACAGCTGCAGAAAGAGTCAATGGCCCTGCAGAGGAGCATATTCAAAACACCCTCCAAGAAATCGCTGGTGAGGTCAATGGCAAAGGCGCTGCGCTGTGCCCTGAACACAGAGCAATATTCAGACTAAGCAAAGACAACAGAAGGGTCACCCAGGTACAAAAACCAGAAACTCACTCACTGTAAAGGACAAGTGAAGCACTTTACGACCTCCGATTGAACGTGGAGACCCAGACTCAAGAAATGGGGGTGTTGCGTGCAGAGGTTGCCAGTCCAGCTTGTTGTTACACAAAATGTCTTAACGGCACATGCTCTCAATGGCTGAAAAAGAGACTGCTAAATACAACGCAGCTTTGATCCTGAAGCCACCACCGCCTTTCGACACTTTTAAGAAGCAGAACATTGGTGCCAGGTGGGCTGTGTGGATCGAAACATTCGATGACTTCATAGCTGTACTAGAAGAAGATGAAAAGAAGATCATCAAATACTTGAAAAACCTTGCAGGTGACGGGGTGAAAGAAGCGTGAAAGAAGATTTCACAAACTGAACCAAAATCATACCAAAAGGTAAAAGACACGTTAGAAGCCAAGTTCAATCCAATGTGGAACGTCGACTAAGAAAGGTATATCTTAAGCCAAGCATGGCAACAGGTTGGTGAAACAAAGGATGAGTTTGTCGAAAGACTTGATGCAGTCATTAAACATTGCAAATTCTGTCACTTCAACTATGAAGAATCCATACATCTAAGAAGCATCGATGGCTGTCTTTCAGAGTCGCTTAGAAGACTCATTTTGAGAGAAACCCACAGCTTGGAGAAAATGCTGATGGCTACAAGAGCAGAAGAATGAACAGACCGACAAGCTGCTGACATGGAAGCAGGAACAGCTCACAAGGAATCAGCCCTGACTCTGAAAAGCAAGCACATGCAGAAACTTGAGGCATGTAAATCGACATCTTTAAAGAAGTCAAAACTATGCTTTCAATGTGGATGTTCGTTTCCCCATGAAGGTGAATGTCCAGCCATTGGACAGGTCTGTAAATGTTGTGGGAAAGAAAATAATTTCATAACTGAGTGTCGAGCCAAAGAAAAATCAAGTGCTTCACGATAGAAAGAGGGCGCTCCAGATGCAATTATGCCCACCCACAAAACCAAAAAGCAAAATGAGCTATCACAAGTGGAGATCAGGCAAAATCAATTGTTGTTAAGTTCATCGTACAAAGGCTCTTCGACATCATTATCGAATACCGATGAAGAAGATGAGTATGCCCTAATGGTATCAATTAACAAGCAACATGCACATGTTGGATTAGCTGCATTTAAATAAGATCACAATTCAAAGAAAACATGCCAAGCAAAACAACAGACTTCTTTTCGACACTGCCAAATCACATTGAAAGTGAACGATCACCCAATAACTTTCATGATAGACAGTGGTGTATCGTTTAACATATGCCCATGGAACAGCCTATCCCCTGTGCCTTTGCCTTACCCTATCAGGCACAAATGTCTATATCAGGGCCGCATCTGAGCCACTACAAAGCCAAGAGTTGGGTACAGTGACAATGCGACACAAAAACACATTGGTGCAAGCCACCATTCATGTTCTAGAAGGGAATTCATCGAGTGCTTGTTTGCTCAACTTTGCCACTACTGCTGACATGGGGTTGATATTCCTCAACTACAACCTCTGAGCTCAATCTAAGATCACAAGCTGATTCCCACCTTTGCTCCACGGCTTGGGAAAGCTTGAGAAAATGAAAGTACTGCTTCATATCAGCAAAGACATTCACCCTGTTGCTTTGCGACATCGCAGAGTTGCTTTTCTTCTACAAGAGCTGTGGAGAAAGAGCTGAAAGCGCTCTTGAAACATGATATCATTGAACACTCCACAGGACCCACACCATGGGTTTTGCCCATAGTCTTAGGGTCCAAAAAGGACAGTAGCGAGTCTGTGTGCATCTGTGTTGCCATGCCCCAGGCGAACAAAGCCATTGAGAGATAGAGAGACACCCTGGTCCTCACATAGCGGACATGATCATGCAACTGAACAAAGCCAACGTTTTTTTCCATCTTGACCTGAATAAATGATACCATCAACTTGAACTAGAGGAGAACTGAAGGTACATTACTACCTTTTGAATCATATTGGGTTGTTCAGATACAGGAGATTGTGCTTTGGAGTATCTTCAGCTGCTGAGATACTTCAGGATGTCATATGCCGAGAAATTCAAACTGTCACACTTGCTTTCAACTGTAGACATGACATACTGCTTTCTGGGAGTACACTACCAGAATATAACAAAGCCTTCAACCAATTGCGCCCGTTACTCACTGATGCAGGTCTCACTCTGAATGCTGCAAAGTGCGAGTTTCACAAGACCAAACTCAAGTTTTTTGGGCATATATTCTCTGATGGGAGAATGACTCCAGAACCGGATAAGGTGCAAGCACTGTTATCCACTTGCCCCCCCCCCCCTCCTCAAGATGTTACCATGCAGCGATCCTTCCTAGGCATAGCCAGTTATTGCTCAAGATAAATTTTCAAATTTGCTACCATGAGTGCCGATTAAGGGACTTGACAATCAAAATGTACCTTTTCATTGGTCTCAAGAGTGCAACAGAAGTTTCAGAGACATAAAACATGCAATTGAGAATGTAGCTGAAAGGGCCTATTTTGACCCCCAAGTTGCATATCGAGATAACGATTGACACAAGCCCAACTGGGTATGCCTGAAATTAGTCCAGTCACTATTAACGCAGTCATGGGTAAAATTCCCATCACACAGGAGGAAATTTCATTCTAGATTGCACCAAAAACAAGCCAGCTTGAAGCAGTGTGTTCCATTACGGGGCCTCAGGAAAAAAACATAATTCTCACAATATGCTTGCCAATGAGGATGGCTTCCCTGGTGGAAGACTGCTCCACAGTCTTTGCTGCAGTGTATACCAGAACACATGGTACACCCTCATTAGCTGTTTTGCCAGTGGTGCTTAAACAGATCCAAAATGAGTACAGGGCAGCCCCTGCCCTGGATTTGTGGATGAAACTGATAGGCAACTTTGCTGCATTATCTGCCATAATGTTAAGTGACATTAAAGGGGAAGCAGCAGCATTAGCTATAGGCGAGTGGCTCACTAATTTGGCTCCGGGAGAACAGGAGCATGAATTACCAAATATTATTGAGGAAACCTATGCAACAGTAGGAAAAGATAATTTGGTAGCCAGACCTGGTAAACCACATATTAAGGGGCCTGTTATTTTGGTGGTAATGGTCCTGATGTTGGATTCCCAGCCATCTACTAGGTAGTCCATTCACTCTATTCAGATGCTGGCGGTTGGACGCTCGAAAGACCATTGGAGTGCCGCCAACTCCATCAGGTATATTCACTCGCGTCGACGGCGCCATAGGCAATAGTGGCTGGTGGAGGGAGGACAGCCAGTTTGTCCGCTGGGCCAATCACGATGTCACTTCACGCTGACGTGACTGTGACGGTAAAACCCTCCACACCCGAGTTGACAGCTTGGAAGGGATATAAGGCAGGATCTCACCTTTTCTCACTTTCACGCTTCCTTTTCCGCCATGCACCCGGTCTTCCTAGCCCTGCCTCTGCTGCTGCTCCTTGAGGACAAACAAAATGAACACCGTCATGGACGGAATTGATGGTAAGCTCCACTTTTACCTGTTACCTTTTGACTTGTCAGTTAACATTTGCACTGGACTGGTGCATTTTTAAATCTCTCTTAGAAGCAATAGCATGCCAATGTGCAATGCATGTGTGTGTGTGTAATGTTGTTGTTTAAGAAATTGAAAGAAAAACACCTGTATGATTATGTTGTATTTCAAAATTTTGTGCAAGCTGCCTTAAAAAATGGACACTTGCACAAAAAGGATATCAATCAAAAAGTCCCCATACAGGTGTGTTTAAATAAATTTCGAAAACTGACAAATGAAAAACATATGCATTACCCATCATTGGGATAAGTGCAACGTAATATGATGTAGAAATTGCACTAGACAAGGTGTAACCTTTACCTTATTAATTACCAGTTAAATCAATGTCCGTCCCAAATTTGAATCATTCAACATATTCATCCATGTAACATTTCCCCTTGTCTAGTGTAAGTTCTGTCTTGTATCCAAATTCAATAGTCTCATTATTTTTTAAGTTGTAATGCATATGTGTTTATTCTAATCAGTAATCAAGGTAAAATAAACACACCTGTAGTAACACTTCAAAAAATAATTTCAAATATCTTCTTGTTGCTGTAAGTGTCCATTATCATGATGAGTGTCTGCAACTAAATACAAATGACCATCGCGTACTATTTTAACCAGTGTATGCACTTAACAAAGTTGACATAAAAAAATATGTTGTATTTCCTTCCATATCATATTTAAAAATACGTACTTCAAATTTTAGTCAGAAACATTGCTAGCAATCAAACAATTGCCAAAGTGAATTAATGTCAGGACAAACTTGGTGAAATCAAATTAGTGTTTTATTAAACCAATGAGATAAGTCTTTCAAAGAAAAAATATAAATAAATGGTGCTCCAATTAGTCTGAATGTCCAGTGCACTTTTGTGCTGTGGAACTAAGTTCGTCTCCTAAATCCCTGCCAAGGGGAACCTCCTCAGGAAGGGGCATCTAGTGAGCACAGGGCAGGCACCTCAATGATCTTACTTGGGAGGGAGTGGTTTAGGTTTTGAAGGGGTGGTCTTGGGTTTGGGAAGAGTGGTTTTGCATTTGGGAGGGGTAGTTTTAGATTTGGGAGAGGTGGTATTGGCTTTGGGAGGGGTGTTCAAGGGTATGGGAGGGGTGGGTTGGGTTTTGGAAGGCGTGGCTTGGGGTTTGGGAGGGGTAGGTTGGGGGTGGGAAGGGGTCAAGGCAAGTGCAAAAAGGATATCTTCACGAGGGAAAACAAGTAGGATGGTCGGCAATGATTTGGGTTTGGGAGGTAGAGGGAGTGACAGTGGGTGATGTGCATGTGTCTGTTGAGGTTACAGGTACCTGTGGGTCTGGGGTATGTGGAGTATGCTTGGGTGTGTTATTTCCTAGGTGTATGGTGTTCGGGTAAGTGTGGGTTTTTGTGTTTTCTGGGTGTGATTTCTAATGTGTGTGTGTGTGGATGGGTGTGCTGTTGATATGCTAGGTGTGGTTGTGGTGCATGTGGATTTGGATGTGGTGGTGGGTGTGGTGGTGGGTGTGGTGTCTGTGGGTATGCTGGTCGTGGTGGTGCATGTGTGTATGCTGGTGGTGGTCATTTTGCAAGGAGGTGTGGTGGGGGTGTCTGTGGGTGTGCTGATGGTGGTGCATGTGTGTGTG
Organism: Calotriton arnoldi; assembly: GCA_963921515.1. NCBI lineage: Eukaryota > Metazoa > Chordata > Amphibia > Caudata > Salamandridae > Calotriton > Calotriton arnoldi. The sequence goes on from CAWUFW010016324.1 coordinate 289,559, forward strand.
GTGGGGGCATCTGGGTGTGCTGGTAGTGGTGCATGTGTGTGGTGGGGGGAGTCTGTGGGTATGCTGGTGGTGGTGCATGTGTGTATGGTGGAGGGGGTGTCTGTGAGTATGCTGGTGGTGGTGCATGTGGGTGTGGTGGTGGTGGGTGTGGGAGTGGGTGTGGTGTCTGTATGTTGTTTGTGTGTGTGTCTGTGTTTTTTGGTGCATTTGTATTCATGTGTGGGTGTTTTGCTTGTGTGTTTTGGAGTGGGTGCATGCAAAGTGAGTGTGCTTGGGACAGGGCTAGGAATAGGGAATTGGGATGGGGAAGGGGCGGGAGGTGGAGCCCAAGGTTGGGATGGTTGGGAGGCTGCGGTCAGTGAGGAGGCTAGACCTTGAAAAGACCTTTGTAGGCCAGGCATAGCACTGTGAATGCCTTCCAGGTAACCTACCATTTTGGTGCATGTGGCAACTAAGCCCCTGGATGGCATTCAGGAGTGCAGTCTGGATTACAGAGATGTTCTATGGGAGGTCAATAGCCTCCTCACTCAGCTCAGCAAGGTGGACAGGGGCAGGAGGTGAGGTGCCCGCAACTAAGGAGACGCCACCCCTTGTTGGGGGGTGGGTTTGGCCAACTGGGGGGGGGGGAGTAAGAAGGATGGAAATGGATATCTGGATGGTGGACAAGGATGCAGTTGTTATAGTTCTGGTACGGTCTGCCACCACTAGGGAATGCTCGCTTGTGGAGGGCTCTGAAGTTGATGAAGTTGAGAGGAGGCCTCCATTGCACTCCCCTTACCCTCCGTGCCACTGGGTCCCTCAGTGTCGGTGGTTTCAGCACCCAAACCACAGTGGCCAGCTTCTTCCCTACCTATGTGACCATGGTCTCCTCTGCCTGCTGCTGAAGATGCTGTAAAGACATATGCAATAGTTTTATTGTCTCTGTGTAAATAGAACTGATCATGAACATTGATCACAAAACATTTTCCACATTTTCATATTTCACCTGCCTCAAGGCTCTCAAACCTTGGTTATACTTTATCATGAGCTCATGCATATAAGCAACATTTTCAGAAACCATTTGGTCACTGTTTTGTTATTCCCCATGATACCTCCTATATCATGTATGATCTTGTCACTTATACATTTTTAAATCTCTCCAGGAACTATTTAACACCTCTGAATGGTTTGGCTTTGTTGTTTAGAATAGTGAACTTATGTCACCAAAAGGATATAAACCAAAAAAACCTTTGTACAGTGTGTTTACAAGGCCCAACATTCTGTATCATTTTCATTCACAAAAACTAAAATATGAATACATGCATGTCAATAAATGCTGCAATGTAGTACCAATATGTGTATAAACGGAAAGCATGTTTCCTTTGTTTGGGCATTTCACAATGGTAACACTTACTTCAAGTAACTAAAGTGTACTTCAAACCTAAAAAATATTATATGGATTCTGTACTGAAGTAGCCTATCAATGTCATGCACTATGTCGATATCTATGCTGTTGAAGAAATTAAGAAAAAAATATTGGGGTGGATTGACAAATGGCTTCTACAGCACATGTAAATACATAGACCTTGATACATTTCTAATCCACTTCAGTACAGAGCAAAAACATTTCCACATTTGACTCCTAAATGTCTCTAGTTATTTGAAGTTTGTTTTACCATTGTCAAATTGTTTTATAAAATGTGCTGGCTTTTACTTTAGGCGAAAATTGGTACAACATCCACAGTAAATATTACATACACTGATTTGTATATAATTTTTACTTCAAAGATTCAAATGTTACTCACAATATGCAACATGTGACAACTTGGTGCAGTTCTGCATTTGCCTAATGGGTCATGATTTGGGCCTGATTTTGAGTTTTCCAGATGGGATACTCCTACATATATGTGATGGAACATTCCATCTGCAAAAGTCTCTTTAAGTATTCAATTTTCACCATCATTCATTAGTCTGGACATAACAAAGGACATTGAAAAATGGTTTTGGGTATGTGTTACTCTGTCACCAATGTGTACACTTTCCTGTCTGTGTTGTGCCTAAAAGTGTATGCATCTCACAAATATTTTCCAAGAAACAGACTGGCTTACATGCACACTTGTGAAGGAGTCAGACATCATACAAATCTGTTACTTTTAACATGAATGCAATAGCATTTTGTAATCAAAACACATTTGGGATATGTTTTAAATTTAAAATGTAGCCATTTAATCAGATTTTAGAAGACATTTTGGCTCCCTTACTCACTCTTGTTTGTGTATGATACCAACTCACCAATGTGACGTTTGGAACATCCACTGTGTCATGATTGCATTTTATGCTATGTCACCAGTAATAGCGCTAACCTTACATCAGTCCCAAGAATGAAGGAGCATCACACCTAACAAAATAAAGACTAGTGGCCTGTTTGGTACAACTGTCGCTTACAACATTAAACAAACTCATGTGTATTTGTTGTGTAGGCAGGCGTGTGTCTGCTGAAACCAGTCCTTTGTTAGTGAACAGAAATCAGGTGGTATCCATTTCCACAAATTCATATACACAACACATCATCATACACCTTGTGCTAAACTTACACCTTCAAGAACTCTTCTTCTGCATTGGACATGTGTCAAACAATGTTGATGGCAAAACTAGTTGCTGTAACAAAAAATAGTTATTTAACATGTTCAATTCACACTAGAACTTACCCCCTTGCTGCTGCTATTGGGCTCTCAACTGCCTATCAAGATCCGGATAGGTCACCGCAAGTAGGCGGGCCGGTGGGGGTCCGTTTGCAGCCCAAGTGTTTCCCAGGTTGGGAGTACTTGCCAAGTTCGACTTCTGATGACTTCTTGGTCCAGCGTTGTAGGTCCTCCCACCTCTTCCTGCAATGGATGCTGCACCAATTGTAGACCCCCAGGGTCCTCACCTTCTTGAGGATGGCCTTTCATATATCCTTTTTAGGTCGAGCCTAGCGCAGCGCGCATACGCTGCTCTATGGGGAGGCCTCTTGGAATCACTCCAGACTTCCCCAAAACTTTTCCGTGTGGTTTTTCAACTTCCACACATTCTATTGGCCTTTGCGTGTGGCTTTCAAAAATGAAAGCACGCAATTGGCCAAAGGCGGGTGTATGTCCCACCTTTTCTCTAAATGTTCACTCCCACGGCCTCCAGCTGTCGGGAGTGAGCAGCGGCGCGCAGGCTGCCAGCTGCATTCCTCCCTGGTCGTGGATCATGTTACAAATTAAACATAGCGCGGTCGCTTTCACTATCGCAGCTGCGGCCGCGCATGCTTGTCTTCCACACTTGTCTGTGGTTCTTTTTCATGTTCACTCCTTTATTTGTTTCTTGCACTTTTTAATTTGTCACGCTATCTCCCATTGATTTATTTGATTGCAAGCACGTTATTTAATTAAAAGTCGTCGTCTAAAAAGGCAGCGCAAGCCTGCAAGGCAGGCATAGTCATGTCAGCTTAGCAGACCGCCGCACTGCCGGAGCATTACCGGTGTGTATACCATGGACACTATGCTTCCAATTCCGGAGCATTACCGGTGTGTATACCATGGCACACTAGGTTTTTACTGCCGGAGCATTACCCATGTGTATACCATGGACACGACGCTTCCACTTCCAGAGCATTACCGGTGTGTATACCATGGCACACTACGCTTCAACTTCCGGAGCATTACCAGTGTGTATACCATGGACACTACGCTTCCACTTCCGGAGCATTACCAGTGTGTATACCACCATGGCACACTACGCTTCTACTTTTGGAGCATTACCGGTGTGTTTACCATGGCACACTACGCTTCCACTTCCGGAGCATTACCCGTGTGTATACCATGGCACACTAGACTTCCACTTCCGGAGCATTACCGGTACGTATACCGTGGCACACTAGGCTTTTACTGCCGGAGCACTACCCATGTGTATACCATGGACACGACGCTTCCACTTCTGGAGCATTAACGGTGTGTATACCATGGCACACTACGCTTCTACTTCCAGAGCATTACCAGTGTGTATACCATGGACACTACGCTTCCACTTCCGGAGCATTACCAGTGTGTATACCACCATGGCACACTACGCTTCCACTTCCGGAGTATTACCAGTGTGTATACCATGGCACACTAGGCTTTTACTTCTGGAGCACTACCCGTGTGTATACCATGGCACACTACACTTCCACTGCCGGAGCTTTACCCATGTGTATACCATAGCACATTAGGCTTCCACTTCCGGAGCATTACCGGTGTGTATATCATGGCACCCTACGCTTCTACTTTTGGAGAATTGCCGGTGTGTATACCATGGCCATTACACTTCCACTTCCGCAACATTACCGGTGTGTTTACCATGGCACACTACATTTCCATTTTTGGAGCATTACCGTTGTGTTTATCATGGCACATTACGTTTCCACTTCCGGAGCGTTACCGGTGTGTTTACCATGGCACACTATGCTTCTGAAGCATTACCGGTGTGCATACCATAGCACACACCGCTTCCACTTGCGATTACTGGAAATGCTCCACTTCCAGAGCAATACCGACGTGTTTACCATGGCACACTACGCTTCCAGTTCCGGAGCATTACCAGTGTGTATACCATGGCATACTATGCTTCCACTTCCGGAGCATTAACGGTGTGTATACCATGGACACTATGCTTCCAATTCCGGAGCATTACCAGTGTATACCATGGTACACTAGACTTTTAATTCCAGAGTACTACCGGTGTGTATGCCATGGCACACTACACTTCCACTTCTGGACCATTACCGGTGTGTTTACCATGGCACACTACGCTTCAACTTTTGGAGCATTACCGGTGTGTTTTCCATGGCACACTACGCTTCCACTTCCGGAGCATTACCGGTTTATACCATGGCACACTAGGCTTTTACTTCCGGAGTATTACCGGTGTGTTTACCATGGCACACTATGCTTCCCATTCCGGAGCATTACCGGTGTATACCGTGGTTCACTAGGCTTTACTTCCAGAGTATTACCGGTGTGTTTACCATGGCACACTACGCTTCCACTTCTGGAGCATTACCAGTGTGTATACCATGGCACACTACGCTTCTACTTTTGGAGCATTACCAGTGTGTTTACCATAGCACACTACGCTTCCACTTCCGATTACTAAAATGCCTCACTTCCGGAGCATTACCGGTGTGTTTACCATGGCACACTACGCTTCCAGTTCCGGAGCATTACCGGTGTGTATACCATGGACCCTATGCTTCCAATTCCGGAGCATTACCGGTGTATACCATGGTACAATCGACTTTTACTTCCTGAGTATTACCGTTATGTATACCATGGCACACTACGCTTCCACTTCCGGAGCATTACCGGTGTGTATACCATGGACACTACGCTTCCACTTCCAGAGCATTACTGGTGTGTATACCATGGCACACTATGCTTCCACTTCCGGAGCATTACCGGTGTGTACACCATGGCAAACTACCCTTCGACTTCCGGAGCATTACCGGTGTGTATACCATGGACAATATGCTTTCAATTCCGGAGCATTACCGGTGTATACCATGGTACACTAGGCTTTTACTTCCGGAGTATTACCGGTGTGTATTCCATGGCACACTATGCTTCCACTTCTGGAGCATTACCGGTGTGTATACCATGGCACACTACGCTTCTACTTTTGGAGCATTACCGGTGTGTATACCATGGACACTATGCTTCCAATTCCGGAGCATTACCGGTGTGTATACCATAGCACACTACGCTTCCACTTCCGGAGCATTACCCGTGTGTATACAATGGACACTATGCTTCCAATTCCGGAGCATTACCGGTGTATACCATGGTACAATAGACTTTTACTTCCTGAGTATTACTGGTGTGTATACCATGGCACACTACGCTTCCACTTCCGGAGCATTACCGGTGTGTATACCATGGACACTACGCTTCCACTTCCGGAACATTACCAGTGTGTATATTGTGGCACACTAGGCATTTACTTCCGGAGCATTACCCGTGTGTATACCATGGCACACTATGCTTTCACTTACGGAGCATTACCGGTATGTATACCATGGCACACTACGCTTCCACTTCCGGAGCATTACCGGTGTGTATACCATGTACACTATGCTTCCAATTCCAAAGAATTACCGGTGTATACCATGGTACACTAGGCTTTTACTTCCGGAGTATTATCGGTGTGTATACCATGGCACACTATGCTTCCACTTCTGGAGCATTACCGGTGTATATACCATGGACACTGTGCTTCCAATTCCAGAGCATTACCAGTGTGTATACCATGGCATACTATGTTTCCAATTCCGGAGCATTACCCGTGTTTACCATGGTACACTAGACTTTTAATTCCGGAGTACTACCGGTGTGTTTACCATGGCACACTATGCTTCCTATTCCGGAGCATTACCGGTGTATACCATGGTACACTAGGCTTTTACTTCCAGAGTATTACAGGTGTGTTTACCATGGCACACTACGCTTCCACTTCTGGAGCATTACCTGTGTGTATACCATGGTACACTACGCTTCTACTTTTGGAGCATTACCAGTGTGTTTACCATAGCACACTACCCTTCCACTTCCGATTACTAAAAATGCCTCACTTCCGGAGCATTACCAGTGTGTTTACCATGGCACATTATGCTTCCAGTTCCGGAGCATTACCGGTGTGTATACCATGGACACTATGCTTCCAATTCCGGAGCATTACCGGTGTATACCATGGTACAATAGGCTTTTACTTCCTGAGTATTACCGGTGTGTATACCATGGCACACTACGCTTCCACTTCCGGAGCATTACCGGTGTGTATACCATGGACACTACGCTTCCACTTCCAGAGCATTACCGGTGTGCATACAATGGCACACTAGGCATTTACTTCTGGAGCATTACCCATGTGTATACCATGGCACATTATGTTTCCACTTCCAGAGCATTACCGGTGTGTATACTATGGCACACTAAGCTTCCACTTCCGGAGCATTACCGGTGTGTATACCATGGACACTATGCTTCCAATTCCGTAGCATTACCGGTGTATACCATGGTACACGAGGCTTTTACTTCTGGAGTATTACCAGTGTGTATACCATGGCACACTACGCTTCTACTTTTGGAGCATTACCGGTGTGTATACCATGGACACTATGCTTTCAATTCCGGAGCATTACCGGTGTGCATACCATGGCACGCTACGCTTCCACTTCCGGAGCATTACTGGTGTGTATAACATGGACACTATGCTTCCAATTCCGGAGCATTACCGGTTCATACCATGGTACAATAGACTGTTACTTCCTGAGTATTACCGGTGTGGATACCATGGCACACTACGCTTCCACTTCCGGAGCATTACCGGTGTGTATACCATGGACACTACGCTTCCACTTCCGGAGCATTACCGGTGTGCATACAATGGCACCCTAGGCATTTACTTCTGGAGCATTACCCGTGTGTATACCATGGCACATTATGCTTCCACTTCCAGAGCATTACCGGTGTGTATATTATGGCACACTAAGCTTCCACTTCCGGAGCATTACCGGTGTGTATACCATGGACACTATGCTTCCAATTCCGTAGCATTACCGGTGTATACCATGGTACACTAGGCTTTTACTTCCGGAGTATTACTGGTGTGTATACCATGGCACACTATGCTTCCACTTCTGGAGCATTACCGATGTGTATACCATGGCACACTACGCTTCCACTTCCGGAGCATTACCGGTGTGTATACCATGGCACACTAGGCTTTTACTGCCGGAGCATTACCCATGTGTATACCATGGACACAACGCTTCCACTTCCGGAGCATTACTGGTGTGTATACCATGGCACACTACGCTTCCACTTCCGGAGCATTACCACTATGTATACCATGGCACACTAGGCTTTTACTTCTGGAGCATTACCCGTGTGTACACCATAGCACACTACGCTTCCACTTCCGGAGCATTAACCTTGTGTATACCATGGCACACTACGCTTCTACTTTTGGAGCATTACCGATGTGTTTACCATAACACACTACGCTTCCACTTCCCATTACTAAAAAGGCCTCACTTCCGGAGTATTACCGGTGTGTTTACCATAGCACACTACGCTTCCACTTCTGGAGCATTACCGGTGTGTATACCATGGCACACTACACTTCTACTTTTGAAGCATTACCGATGTGTTTACCATAGCACACTACGCTTCCACTTCCGATTACTAAAAATGCCTCACTTCTGGAGCATTACCGGTGTGTTTACCATGGCACACTACGCTTCCAGTTCCGGAGCATTACCGGTGTGTATACCATGGACACTATGCTTCCAATTCCGGAGCATTACCGGTGTATACCATGGTACAATAGGCTTTTACTTCCTGAGTATAATCGGTGTGTATACCATGGCACACTATGCTTTCACTTCCGGAGCATTACTGGTGTGTATACCATGGACACTACGCTTCCACTTCTGGAGCATTACCGGTGTGTATACCATGGCACACTAGGCATTTACTTCCGGAGCATTACCTGTGTGTATACCATGGTACATTATGCTTCCACTTCCGGAGTATTACCGTGTGTATACCATGGCACACTATGCTTCCACTTCCGGAGCATTACCAGTGTGTATACCATGGCCGGCGAGGTACGTGGAAGTTGGTAAAAAGCAGCAATCCGTACACTCCATGGGGCTGTTCATGTAATTAATCAAACAGGAGCTCTAGCCACTGTCTCCGGTCTCTCCAGCAGCCTTAAGCAGCATCTTTCACTTTCACCGTCAAAGTGCAAGATGCTGCTTAACGCTGCTGGAGAGAGCGGAGTCGGACAGTTTGACCACATACATATTCCACTCTAGTCTATATGCTGTCGCTAGCATTGCAGCAGTCTGCTATGAACTGCTTTTCTCTGTGGCCAGTATTGAAAAGACTAATTGCATAGCAAAAGCTGAATTATTGAATATGCATGTGATTGCACTTCTGCAGTACAGCCTGATTTAAAAAAAAACAGACCGCCGTGAAAAGGTTCCTACTGTGTGAGAGGGTAATAATCGGGGCCACCGGAATTATGTGGCAGGGGAGGGCAAAATATGCAGCAGGGTTGAGTAAATTATGTGGCAAGAAACGGCAAATTACGAGGCACAATGCCGCACATTTTGTGACGGTATTACTTCATTATTTTGCCATTTTGTAAACATGCTAACACGGTCTGAGCTTTGGATTCACCTAATTAGTACCAGTGTAACACCCAAATATAGCAATAAGCAGCAGATAGATGATCAGTCAGGTTTTGTAAAGGGCTTTCAGCAGCGCTGCAAGGAAATGCATGGGTTCTCGGATTTCCACTTCCGGCAGTGTCACATACTTCAGTCCATGAAAAACTAGGATAGGCCCACGTGATGTGACATACATTAAACAAATCTGTGCCTGGGCCACGGGGTGAACCAACAAGGAGGAAAGATTGCGGGCTTTCTCCCCTGGTCTGTTTCCTGTTGTGAATAGATTCCATTTTGTGTGGGGCATCTGCTTTTGGTGAATACCATTCCTGTGGACGAGTGCCTTCTCTGGGTTCTTAGGTCTTCACGATCTGGCTAGGGAGCAGGCTTATGCGTGGCCTGTGGGACATTTTAAGTCATGACTATGGCCACTGCAAAATATTCTAAAGGAAAACATCACAAAGTTATTGAAACATATCTGTTAAGGAGCTTAAATAATCGTAGCACAATAAAAAATAACTCCGCTCTTCAATAAATATGCATTGAATGGAATCATGTAATGTGTTCTGGAGTATTAATGTTCTTTCCAAATTAATTATGAGATTTAATTAAAAAAACGTAATTTATGAATTTCAATTTTTTGTTATATAATGTTATAGCCTGCTTGCAGAGCGAACACATTCATATGAGTTACCATGCTACAAAATCACTACAGATAACAGAAATATTTGCAGTGCGCAACACAAATGCTCAAATAATAATACAACATTTGGGGGGAAAGATGGGGCCCTGAGATGTACAGTACCTTATAGGGTGTCCTACTGCCTTTTAATGTTTATTCCTTGCTATCTCGTGTCCAGCCTGACAAATCACAATAATTTTTATTTTTTCAGCAGATTTCATTTCTAAAGGTATATCATTTAATAAAGAAATATGTGAGGTACTCAGCATTGTAATCTCAAAGTCTGTTGTGATATATACACACATACATCCCACCAACACACATCATATCACAACTCACCACTACATTCCACACCATGCCAGTGCCCTTATGTCACTACACTAAGCACAACTTGCACACAAACATTACAGTACTAAACACAGCAGCTACATTGCTCTACAACATACCTTAAAAACATTGCCAATATCTCTGGCTAAACACTTATAAGGTCCGAAAGGCGAGACCTATTGGCTATGCTAATGCTTGTTCTGATTGGCGTTGACCTGTATGGATACAAGAAAAGAATGAAAAAAGAATTGTTTTGTGACTTGTTGTTTGTCTGTATTGAAGTAACACAATTTTACTACATCAATCACGTGTTAGTTCAGAGTTTCTACATAATATAGTTCTATCTTTTATTTTGCCAAAATATGACAACAAACAATACATTTGTTGTAACCTGTTGTTTATCCTTATCCCTTGTCATTCTCTAAATTCAATAATCCAGGCCAGTGACATCATCTAGGCCAGGGGGCTCCAACATTTTCTGTAATGAGAGCTACTTCTCATCAGTGAATATCATTGTGAAATACTGAAGGCTAAATACTTGTGCATTGTAACCAGAGACCCCCATGCCCAGCTACATTGACTTGAAGCATAATGTCCATAGAGCCAGATACTATGGTTTGAATTAAATACCGTGACTAAGGGCGCTATGAAGGAGCTGCCATGTGTTTCAGTGAGAGCGTGCCCTTTTCTGAGATGTATAAGCGTGTGTGTATATGAAGGGGATATATTTGCATGGGTGACTGAGAGCCTGTGAAATTTAAACTGTTTGTGAAATTAATAACTCTCCATTACCTTTTTCTTCCATTTACAAGCATTCAGAAGCATCATTTTGTTCATAACTCCCATTTAGAGTTGACAAGAACTGCTCATCGTCAGGCCTGCTATCTGCAGCCTGATGATCATGATGATCATGATGTCACATGAACACAGCCTTCCCTTAACTTTAAAAAGTCAATATGAGACTTGTGGTCATTTGAAAAATAACTCACAGTTGTGAGCTACTCTGAAGGAGTCTGGGAGCTACTAGTAGCTCCCAAAAGACTGGTTGAAGACACCTGATCTAGGATGAGTGATACGTGGAATAATACACATTGCAAATATCATTTTAATTTGGTATGTAATTTCTTTTTATATATGGGTAGTTGTAAATGAGATATAACTAGTTTTATATTTTTACACAATGTGAAATTTCTACATTTCACATGAAATACATGCATATACATACATATATATCTCAAGATACACACCAAATAAAATGTAGGCCTTAAAACACACCACATGCTAATGTTGTTGTTTTCTCTAATCATAAAGTGCATAAAAAAATCACAATAATGTATTTATGTAATGTGAAAAATAAATGACACTTCACTTCAATCAACACACTGTGAAGTCCTCCTGAGGCTTGAGCCGGGAGTGACCACCGTAATTTTGCCAAACTGTTTACTGAATCTGGCTTTTTGCACATGTTTTTAAGTTCTGATAAATTGATTTTAACTGCCTGATTTGCACAAGTTAACTATAGTTCTTTTACTCCCGGGGTTCGCATTCTGTTTAGCGGGACCGCCATCTTGGGAGAAAGTTTGGTCAGCGGGCTAGTCTTTTCGCCCCTGACTCGATAAGAGGAGAGGCTGGCGCGAGCGCGCAGCGGACGCGCCACTGGCGCGCCAAAGGCAAGCCCGTCTGCGCCCGTCCGCATACGGCCCGCGCACAGCACCCCTGCCCGTTTTGGAGCAGGTAAGCCTAATGTCATACAATATTCACGTAATGCTCTGCACAGTTTGAACGTTATTAGCAGAGACTCCAGGTGTTTATGTATTTCTCCCTGCACTAGGCCTCCACATGCCCAAATGACATGCCCATTCTGTAACACGATGCTACCAGAACTAGTATTCAGGTCAATTGAAGTATGCAAAAAACTCGATAAGGACAGTGAAGGTCGCCTAGAAAAAAACGGGTTTAAATGTATTCTGCTAAACGCAAGATCATTGGTGAAGCACAGTATTGAGTGTGCTTCTCTAATTGAGGACGAACAAATAAATGTAGCATTTATCACCGAAACATGGACAGACGAAGCTTCGGGTCCGGATTTGGTTAAAGCCACGCCTCCGATTATTCCTGCTACACTTTGAATAGGCCAAATAGGAAAGGAGGGGGTTTAGCGGTTATCCATCACAATTCAATAACGGTGTCTTTTAACACAGCGTCTAATGTAGAATGCGAAGCACTGGATTTTTGCTTATATATCTCCCACCATCACACCTTTAGGGGTACCCTCCTTTACAAGCCACCCGGCCCGAGAAGCCTTTTTCTAACATTATTGGGAAGCTTGTTGGAAAATGGGCTTTGTGCCAGCTCATATACGATATTGGGAGATTTTAACTTCCACTTGGAAGCAGACTCAGATCTGGATACGGTAACTCTGATAGAGTTAATGAATAATGCTGATCTAAAGCAGCAGGTCATCGGTGCCACTCATTTGGCAGGGCATAAGTTGGATGGTATTTTTTCCAACAACTCACAGGTGCTGTTTACGGGTCTATTTCCCTTAGTTTGGTCAGACCATAAGGCAGTTCTATTTGAGCTAACCATGTCTGATCGCCACGTTGCTAGGAAACCAGCCAAAAAACAGAGGGAGTGTAGAGCGTGGAATAAGGTGGAAGCCAAGGAATTAAATGAATTGTTATCCTCTATGTCGTATAAACTACCTACTGACCTAGATGAGGCCACTACTTTATACACCAGCTGGCTGGAGACAGCTGGCAATAAGCTAGCACCAAAGAAAGTCCTCTTTAGCAATAGGGCACGACCCTCTGCTCCTTGGTTCTCCCAGGAACTTAAAGACCAAAAACTGATCTGTAAACGTCTAGAAAGGAACTGGAGAAAGGAGTATAACGAAGGGGAAAAGAATGAGTATAAACAAAGTCTAGTGCGTTACAAACAGCTACTCTCAAAGACAAAACAAAAGTTTTTTGCCAAGCGAATAAATTCTGCTAAAAACTCGGCTAAAGAACTGTTTAAAATTGTAGCTAACCTGGCGCACCCATGCTCTCCTACTATTCTGGCTAGCCAGGAACTTTGTGAGGAAATAGCTAAGTTCTTCATTGATAAAGTTGAGGCTATCTATTCCACATTTACAGATCTAACGACTGACATGAAAACGGACCAATTAGCAGGTCTTAAATCAGTAAAAAGCCCTGGTCTACTTTTGATGAATTTGCACCAATGACCACCACGTATACACTTAAGCTCCTAATGACGGCCAAATCTGGCTCCCCTTATGATCCGTGCCCAGTGTCGATATTAAAATTGGCCCCGGAGCCTATTACCCTAGCACTAACCTCCCTCATAAATGCAATGTTTGCCGAAGGATACTTTCCTAAAGCTTGGAACAGGGCTTCAATATTGCCCCTGCTTAAAAAGCCGAGTTTGGATCCTAAGGATCCAAACAGCTTTAGACCTATTTCACGACTCCCTCTTCCTGCTAAACTTGTAGAGAAAAACATGAATGTACAACTTAGTTCGTTCCTACAAGAAGCTCAAGTGCTGGACCCCACTCAATATGGGTTTAGAGAGGGGCACAGCACGGAGTCTGCCCTCCTAAAATCCACGGAAGAGATTAGGGCAGTCTTACACCAGGGAGGCAAAGCTGCGATGATTATGCTTGATCTCTCCGTGACCTTTGATACGGTCCATCACGATTTGTTGATGGACTGGCTGCGAGAGAGCGGAGTTCAAGGTACAGCCTGGAAATTGCTCAAATCCTTTGTCTCTAATAGAGTACAAACCGTTTCACTCGGCAAATTCTCTGCCAAACCGTTTTCACTGCCATGTGGAGTCCCACAGGGGTCATCCATGAGCCCTACGCTCTTTAATATCTATGTATCGTCCCTGGCTCCTCTGATTGACTCTTTTGGCTTCGGCCTGACGGCATATGCGGACAACACCCAAATTGTGGTGTCGCTGCTGTCAGGGAAGGAACTGGAAACAGCAACCCGGCTCCATGACTGCATGGCAGCTGTGGGAAACTGGATGGCCCAAAACTGTCTCAAACTCAACGCCGGTAAAACGGAGGTTGTCCTGTTTGGGAATGACCCCAACTTTTGGGCCCCAGGCTGGTGGTCTGATACGCTGGGTCCTCTTCCCATCCCTATTAGGAAGGTGAAAAATCTGGGAGTCTGGATAGATGATAAACTTAACTTTGGAGACCAAGTGAATGCAGTTGCTTCAACCACATCGTTTGCTCTCAGATCTTGTAAGAAAATTATGCCATTTTTGCCTAAAGACAGTCAGCAAACGGTTATCACTGCATTAACCATGTCCAGGCTGGACTACTGTAACAGCCTATATCTCAACATTCAGGAAAGGTTTATGTATAGACTACAGCTCCTACAGAATGCAGCTGCCAGACTGCTCACTGGCATACCTAAATATGCCTCAGTTCCTGGGGAGATTAGAAAGCTTCATTGGCTACCGGTTAAGAAGCGAGTACAGTTTAAATCTTTATGCATTGTATACAAAGCCCTTCAAGGAGTTGGTCCTGACCACCTGAAACAGCAATTTCAGTGGTACGTACCTAAAAGATCACTTCGCTCCTCAGAAGCAAAACTGGTGACAGTGCCCTCTGTAAAAAAAGCTAGTTGGGGTGGCAGAAGCTTTGTGGTCTGTGCAGCTAAGACATGGAACGGTTTGCCTTTCCATCTTAGAAGCATGGCAAATCTACTGGCATTCAGGAAAGCCTTAAAAACCTGGGGGCCCATTACGATGGCGGGCGGAAGCACAACCGCCGTGCTGGCGGATGCAAAAAGCACCAGTTACCGCCGGCACGCAGCAGTCCACACGCCCGCCCAATTACGATGCGAAAAGCAGGCCAAACACCGCCGGCAAGCCAGCAACACCGTCCGCCATCAAAGTGCGCCCGTACATGTAGCGGCGCAGCTCAACTGACACACACCGTCCGACGAAACACGTCCCGCCCGGCGCATAAATTACGATGCCGCAAACAAACGGCTCCCACGGCCAAGAGATACCGTACGACAAACCGAAGCGGTAACACGGACGCCGAGCACGGACAGCGAAAGCGGCTCCCCGAGCATGAATCCAGCACTGCAGGCCGTCCCCATGCTCCTGCTGATGCACCACCAAGGACGCAACGTACCGCAGAGACGCAGGTAGGCACACACACAACAAGTGCACGCAAACAGCGCACACAGTGCAAGGGCGGAAAAAGCGGACAACCCCCCACCAGCGCGTGTACACAACACATCCACCATCGCATCCACATATGACACACAGGCCAAATCGTAACATCGCAGAACACATGTGTACACACCACCTGGGACTAGGAACCAACCACCCCGTCACGGCCCCAAAGCGCCGATGACGCCGCCACACATGCGCACAACGCAGAGGCCAACCGCAGCGCCATGCATGCGTCGCACACAGACACAGGGACACAACCAAGCAGCACACATATCAGCCCCACCCCGAACGCACATGACACGTGACAGGCCGGCCACAGACATGTCCCCAACGCCCAATTCACGGACAACACCCAACGCCACACAACCGACGCACACATGTCAGTGAAGACACGCAACAGCAGGACACACCCCAGTGTAACAAACATGGCGTAGCACACAGCGGCGGCAACACCAACTAGGAGAAGCAGGGCCCCTTCGGGAAGAGGAACGCCAGTACCACACAGAAACACCCATACCACCCTGCACATATGAACAAGACATATAAAACGGAACACCAAAGAGCCCGGGCACCGACAACAGGTGGCCCAAGAATAACATTCACACACAAGGCCCAACGCAGAGCGGAAAGGCAGCCTGCCGCCCACACAAGGGAGAGCAGACAGCACTGAATGACCTTCCATTCCAACTCCGAAACCACAGCCCTACGACAGAAGCTGGTGAATACAGCCATTGTCCAAGAATAGACCAACACAGGCATGCCGAGGAGACCGACCACAGGGCAGATAGCGCATATCACAGAAGCACACAACGGACGGGGAAGAAAGAAGAAAACACTCCCCCATGTCGGCCACATGCAAGTTAATTGGAAGGAGTCACACAGCACTGACCTTGAACTGTCTGAGAAGCATGTGGGAAGAGGGCCCGTGTCCTCCAAACAAGCCAACAGAACACAAGTCCTGTCTCCCTACGACTACACAGAGCTCACAGCAACCCCGGAGCGTGCACATTGCAGACTGCACACACAGCCGGAGCACGCCACCTCAACGAACCGCTGCGAAATGGCAACCGCAACACACCTACCCAACTACGCCGAACAGCTCAAGCTGTACAAAACCAACCTGTGCCATACATTGGGATGCGATCTCCTGTCCCTGCTGAACGTAAGTTACCGACTGACTTACCGCATCACATTGTTCAGCTGCGTCATGCCCGTCTTCTACTGTCGGAGGTGTCCCTACCAGCATCCCGTCGAGATATGCCTCTCCAACCCGGCATGTCTGAAGGCGGACCTGCTACCACTACTCCTCCCTCTGGACGCACACGACAGGGCCTGCTCTGCCTATGGGGGCATGGCGTATGTGGCCAACATCGCACCCGCACTGAAATGGGACCACTGTGCCTCCACACGACGGATCATCGATAACAGCTACATCGAATGTCACCCAGCATGCCCCATCATGGTCCTCCAAGGGACAACCTACGAACAACACCTTGACAGCCACCATCCGCTTCATTGGCTGGCAAACATGTACACCACCAATGACATGGAAGCCCTGCTGGGACGGCATCGCATACCTGACAACCTGTAAATATGTCGGACCACAACGCAGGTTCCCCGAGTGACCTATGATGTCCAACCCCGCACCCATGCTTAGCTTCCGCACGGACTGGCCAGTCACCACCACAACAGCCATACCAAACGACCGGCAACTGTAACCACACCATCAACGACATCGCCATGACATCGGATATGACCGGGACATGCACACTGTTCCCCATCACATCCAGGAACACCGCATGCATCGTGGGAGGCAGTGGCATGGGCTCTGTGTATCGCACCCACATGGACGGAACTGCACGAACAACCAGGACACGACATGGATCCAGCGCACATGGACACACACACCGCTCAGTGGACATGAATAGGTCGCCTGGAGTCTGTGGGTGCTGCACCCCTCCCACCCCCGCCCCGGGAATCCCATACCAGGACCTTTGCATGGACGACAAGTGCATACAACAACACGACCCCAGTGACTGTGACATGTCCAGTAACCACCACAGTGCAACAACAAGTGGCACGCCGCTGCATGCACGCAAGCACATGCCCTGATGTCATCTCACATGCACGCGTGCATGAGGAACAACCGCAGCAAACCTGTCACATGGAACTGAGATGGACTGTGCCCATGATGCCAAGCGGTCTGGTAGGCTACATGTATACCGTCTGTGTCAAAGTCCGCAGCTCCGCAGCTATACGTAAATGTACATTAGCACAGCCTTGGCCAAGCAGATGTCACTCTGAAGCCCACATCCCACATGCAACAGCCAATCACATGTAACCCCACTCCCTATCCCATTTGCAATCATGCTCAGTATATCCTCAACATGTATTCCGCTGCCAGTAGTGTCCACTATACTGCATCACAGAGGACAGAAGACTCAATATAATGTTTGAAACCAAAACTGTCTCCGCTGACTCATTTCACAAGTACGAATGAGAGAGGATGAGTGTATGTGAAGTACACGGCAGTCGTGACATGACCATGTAGTCCACTGGTATTGGATGTCAACGCAAATGAGTAGCACTACTGTGGAAGACACACATGTGTCGTGTGTAGTCGTATGGACGCAGTGCTCAGGTGGGTGGGTGCGACGGGTAGATGCGCACATGCCAAGTTGGAGCACGCCGTGTTGGGAGGGGTCATGAACAGTACACCACCGCTTCCCTGGGCATTGTGAGAGGACACCTGTCGGGGGAGTGAACACGTGTGTGCATAGCAGCCGGGCACACGTACAAAGCGGTACCAGGCGCACCTCAGCCCACCCTCTGTGGACAAGCTGGATCCTGTTGTGCGCCCGCCATGCCCCTGACAAGGCACACACAGCCCCAGTCGACCAGGTGTAACCCCAACATAGTCCAATCCGCACAGGCGATACAGGGCACGGGATGGCAGTGGAGCATGGTGTGTGAGAGGTCTCCTCGCGCTCCTCCTGGTCATATCACGCAGGCAATAGAACCTCAACGTATAGCATGGCACAAGTCAGATGGAAGTGTAGGGGGACGCACCACAGCACGAGCAGCACTGACGTCACGGGAGGTGGCTCGCACCATCCCATCCATTGCCCATCATACCAACCACGCCACATGCCATTGCGACTAAGTGCAAGCGCGTGCGCCACCACCCCGAGCCCTCCCCAGAGAGGCCAAAGAGTGAATGTGTGGGCCATCAGCCACAGACGGACGCGGCATGGCCGCAAGGGCAGCCACAGCCACTGGGTGTCGCAGGTGGCGGATCCGGAAGGCGAAGACTGTGATGCATAGTCCATGCAGGCCGGGTCTCCATTTGGGGCACCACGCAGGTGGACGGCGTCCCGCCACACATCATACCCTGAGACAGCCCACTCGTGCAACTGGACCCACACATACACTCCTTGCCCTCTCTGGTGCGAGCTTGGGGCTGCCTGTGCAAGCGCTAGCCTCGCAGGTGAGCATGCATATTGGGGGAGCGAGGGGAGGACATGAGGGCTGGGGCGAAGATGACTGTATCACTGTCAGTCAGTACAAGGGATGACCCAGATGTGGAAAGGAAGAGACGTGTCCCGTGTGTACTGCAACTAGTCGCCAATCCAACTACCCCCATGTCCGGAATGTAAGCCCGCACCTAGGCCCGCCCATCCGCCACATCGAACATACCACCAGCACGACAACCTTCCCATTCGAAACACTGACTGGGGGTGGCGACCAGTGTACAATCATGTGTAGCCTACCCACGCGTACATGTGGGCCCTCCATGATCCATGTCACCTGCGGCAAAGTCATGACATGCGCAATGAGGGAAGTGAGGAGAGCTGTCCGCCCCACGCGCAGAAGGTGCATCAGCTCCACAGACCCAGCAGCGAGTCCAGCAGGGGTCACATGTGCAGGGGCAGCTGTGCCTGGTGTGAAGGCACATGCATATAGACAGCACATCGACCAATGTGTAGTCTGCCCACATCTACAGTCCATCATCATGCGGACATAGGAATTGAACACAGGGCAACACATCTGAGTGGGTGCACCCACCGTGACCAACAATGCGCAATCATCGACGTACCCGCCCTGTGCATGGCCCCCCACCCAACGGAGGCACATCCAGTGCCACCATCCCACACACACAAGCCTTCCACGGAACATGCTGTGTCCAATGGTCAGTACAGAGTCAGCGCCCATCTGGTGGATCCTGAACAGGAGACACATGCACACACATGCCAGCTCCCACTGTGTACGTCTGCCACCTGGCACGTGCAATGTAACCTCCCACCTGTGACGTGTGACTGCAAGCACACAGCCGTCTTGGCATGGGGCTGTCAATGTGGACACCTGTCAATGTTTCGGGAGGTGTGATCCGTACAGTGCTGTACATAGGGTGCAGTGCTGACACCTACTACTGTCTCATATCCCCTCGTGCCACAGGTCCCACTTGTTTTGGCCGCTCAGCCTGTGCCCACATCGTCGTCAGTCGTGTGCCATACTCATCCAGCCGCGGAAGCAGTTCCATGCTCAGCAGACATTCATGTTGCCGTGGCGTTGCCGCTTGACGGATATGCAGTCAGTCCCCATCAGCACGCCCCGCAAGTCATTGGGGCCTAGATCCCCATGTGCATGCACATGGCAGTGGTTTGTATCACTAGCCATTGCCATTGGTGGGAGACCTGTGTAAGTGTATTGTGGCCGTGCCGTCCCAGCTTGACAGCTGGGCTGTGGCTCATGTGCTTGCTCAGTCATGTCAGTGATGTGTATGCGAAATTGCTATGTGTCGTGTTGCTTTGACATGTGTCCTCTGCCATTGTCCCTAGGCGGAGACCGAACATTGACCGCCCATACCAATTGCTGGCAGACATGGAGGATACGGAGGTTATTAGGAAGTTTCGGCTGGACAGGCCAACCCTGCATCGACTGTGTGCCATGTTAGAACCCCATCTCCGTCCCCGCAGGGTGTATCCGACTGCTGTCACCCCCCACGGCTAAGGTGATGGCCGCCATGCATTTCTTCGCCACTGGGTCATTCCAGCACACAGTGGGCATTGGAGGAGGGATGTCCCAGCCCATGTTCAGCAAGGTGCTGAGGGATGTACTGGCAGCCATGATGCTGTACCGGAACAGGTACATCCGCTTCCCCAGGGCTCGTGAATTGGCGGCAGTGAAGGGTGCATTCTATGCCCTTGGCAGAATCCCACACGTCGTTGGAGCCATTGACTGCACACATGTCGGCCTTGTTCCACCACAGGCCACTGAGCACCTGTACCGCAACAGGAAGCACACGCACTCCCTGAATGTGCAAGTGGTGTGCCTTGCGGACATGGTGATCACCCACGTTTGTGCAAAGTTCCCAGGCTCGGCCCATGACGCACACATAATGCGCAACAGCATCTTGCCACGACTGATGTCCAATATGCAACAGGATCGTGCCTGTATTGTCGGTGAGTATGTGGAGTGGTGTAGCGTGCTGGCTGTGCGATGCTGTCCCCTGTCCAGTTGGATTAGCAACGGTTCTCTGTGTCCCTCACACCCAGGTGACTCTGCGTATCCGAATGGGGCATGGCTGCTCAGTCCATTGAGGAATCCTCGCACCCCAGCAGACGATCGCTACAATGAGGCACATGGGAGGACCAGACGTGTGGTCGAGCGTACCTTTGGCCTCCTCAAGTCCAGGTTCAGGTGCCTGGACCGCACCGAGGGTGCGCTGGCGTACTCCCCACAGAAGGTGTGCCGGATAGTGGTGGCGTGCTGCATGCTGCACAATCTGGCCATTCGGAAGCAGATCCCCCTCATCGTGGATGACGGAGATCAACCAGGGCC
The DNA here is from genome assembly GCA_963921515.1 of Calotriton arnoldi. Taxonomy (NCBI): domain Eukaryota; kingdom Metazoa; phylum Chordata; class Amphibia; order Caudata; family Salamandridae; genus Calotriton; species Calotriton arnoldi. The sequence goes on from CAWUFW010016324.1 coordinate 310,822, forward strand.
CCAGCCCGCAGACCAGGACAGCTCGAGTGAGGAGGACAGCGGAGAGGAGGAAGCTGGTAATGTGCGGCAGCAGCTCATCGCCCGCTACTTCACTTGACGGTGAGTGTCCATGTACGACGGCTGATGTGGCTGTATCTGTGCAGGTGTGTGTGTGCTGTGTCAGGGTGGCCGTTTGTTCACTGCGTGCTGTGTGTCAACGCTCCATGGCCAGGGTAGTATGCCACTGTTGGTGGCTGTGGCATTGTGCCCTATTGCTCTGTGCGATGTGTGTACATTGCTTGTAGTTGTTGACATGTACTGTGTGATGGGTGTGTGACACACTCATTGAATGTGCTCCTGTTCTGTCTCCCACCCCTAGGTCCCTACAGGTCCTCCAGATTCAAATGCCATGCCACGCATCAGGTGCCTTTCCGCCCAAGGTGGCCGTTGTATTCCGTACAAATAAGACACAGGGCACAAACAGCAGTTAGTGAAAAAGGTGCATTTATTACAAACTGTGACATGTGATTGTGTGAAAGGTGATGACAAAAGTGGTGCGTGCAGTGACAATGAGCTGTCGGTCATGGCTGCGTGATGATCAGGGTGTACCCACTGGTTCTATGTCCATAGTCCAACACACACATGCCATCCAGATGGCTGTGTGGAGTGGGATCGTAGTCCAAGTCAATGCAGTGGCTGGTCAAGGAAGGCTGGCGGAAGGCTGGCTGGCTGCCTCACTTGCGACTGGAGCGTGCGAAGTCCTCCCGGGAGATCTGTTTCCTCTTCGGACGGCCCCTTCCACGTTTGCGAGGGGGTGCCTGCTTGCGACATGCTGGTGGTTGAGGTGTGATCACTGGCTGTGGACGCAGGGGAACTGGACACTGCTGCTCCACCCTGCGCCCCGGCAGGTGGTGGCGGAGGGAGCTGCTGTCCCTGGCTGTGACCTCACCGCCACCACCAGCTGTCCCATGAGGTCCACGATTTGGCCCATACGGGCGTCCATGGACCTCAACACCCCCAGCACCTCACGCGTGTCTGAGGCAGACCGGACCCATTGTCCTTGGGCCTCTTCATAGGCCCCAAGGACTCTGGCCATGTGAGGCAGGGCATGGCTCCCAGGGAGGCTGGCGTTTCCCTGACCCTGCTCCTCCTACCAGTCCTGCTGCCACCGGCCTGCCCACTAGCCACATTGCTCACCACGGTCCTCGCTGTGGCTCCCAGGGTGGATCCAGTCGTCCGGGCCACCACCTGCGCTGGGGCTGGTGCCAGCGGAGACGTGGCGGTGGTGGCGGCGGTGGTGGTCGGTGCGGCGATGGTGGCGGTTGCGGCAGTGGTAGTGGCCACAATGACCGTGGGTGTGGCCGCAACGACAGTGGCAGCAGGGGGCTGTGAATGTTCAGCAGCCCTGGATGATGGGTTGGTGGGTAGGAGGGGTCCTGGGGAGCGGCTGGGCCCTGCCACACCAGATGGGCCTGCTTGGTTGTCCGTGTCCGAAGAGGAGGACAGATCCTCCAGATCCGTGTGTCCTCGTTGGGGGCTTGTAGGCTGGCTAGTGCTGGCTGCTGGCTCCATCCCCAGCATCCAGCAGTTCGTCACCTGTGGAGAGAATGAGATTAGTTATTGTGTTGCACCTGGCGAAGTATGTATTTGTCGTCTGACATTGACAGTTCGTGCAATCTCGTACATGGGTTTCCCGGAGGCGTGTGTGTGGCTGTAGCATCTGTAGTTGTGTGTGCTTGGCAATGGGACTGTGTGCTGTGCACATGTGGCATGGGACGGATTGGCCATGCCGATGGGTGTGTTGCTGTGCCCCTACTTATTGTGACTCTGGTGTATGCGGGCTCCTGGCCCATCCTGGGTCTGGTTTGTACTTTGCTTTTGGGGTTCAAATGGAACGCTTAGGAACGCATATGGCAACATGGGGGCCATGCCCCAGATTCGCATTTGGGAGGGAATATGCTTTTGGGGTTCACATGGAACGCTTAGGACGCATATGGCAACATGGGGGCCATGCCCCAGATTCGCATTTGGGAGGGAATATGCTTTTGGGGTTCAAATGGAACGCTTAGGAACGCATATGGCAACATGGGGGCCATGCCCCGGATTCGCATTTGGGTGGGAATATGCTTTTGGGGTACATGCTGTGAGCCATGGGTGCCGAACGTGACATGTGTTGTGGCAGCATGACAGTGCATGGTTTGAGGTGTGTGCATGCTTGACATGGCCTGCATATTTGCTGTCTGTTGTGATTACTGGACATGGCATTGGACGCATCGTTATGAGTGTGTGATGGTTGTGTGCCACCCGACGTATTGCAGTTGTCCCATCTCCTTGGTGTGCGTGCTGCCCTGTGCCATGTGCATCACTGCAGTGCTCGGGGGGTGGTGTGGCCCATGTTGTGTGTTGTTGCTCACAGTGTGTCGTGCACTTCATTGACTTCTGGCACATGGTTGGTAATGGGCATGTATCTTAGCGTGACTGCTGTATGTGTGGCAGCTGTGCGGATGACATGCCTTTCATGAGACTGGGGCTGGCGGATGGGATGGATGGTATGTTGTTTGTGCATGGTGTGTCTGTGTGTTTGATGGGTTCAGTGGTGTTCGTGTGCATTTATGTTGTTCCGCTCTGTTGCGTCTAGTGTTGTTTGTCTTACATAGGCGTAGTTGTGGGGTGTGTGGTTGACAGGCAGTTGGGGCTACATGGACAGGACTCCAATGGTGTTTCGGTTGTGTGTGATGAGTTGCACAGTGGCTGCCGTGTGGTACTATATTCAGTGTGGCTTGTGCATGCAGACGTGGCTCCTTGGGTGTTGCTATGTCTGTGATGGGTCATGTGGGGTGTGAGTCTGTTGTTCATGTCCGTGTGCACATTGTTCACTTGTTCGTGACGGTGGGCGGTGCTGCGTGTTCGTCTGCTACGTGACATGTCCCATGTGTTGGTCGGTGTTCACGGTCCTCATGCCTCCAGTAATCCGGCCCTGTCCAGTTTCCCACTTGCAAGTTGTTCGTGCGTGCACTGTACTGGATGCCACATGGCTCTAAGCGGGGGTGCTCCATGTTGCAGGTCTGTGGGGGTGGGAGGGTGTTGTGGGTCGTGGGGGTGGCTGGATACCCACTGACACCGATTGCTGTGGACTGTGATGTCTGCCTTTCGGCTGTCGTTGTGCACTGCGGTGGCTGACACGTGGGTGTGGGGTGTGGGGGATGCTCCTCCTTGCTGTGCTGTGGGACTGGGGCCTGGTGTGTGTTGTACTTGGGCTGTCCACCGTCCCACCCACTGCACTTTGTGTTCCTGCCACTTACCTGTTACTTGTCGGTTGGTGCAGCTGTGGCGGACACATGGGTGTGGTGGGTGCTCGTTGTGGCGCTTCTGGCATATTTGGGGACCTGTTGGTGGTTACGTGGCTGGCTTAGTGTACACATGTCCCCACGCATCTTGCAGTTGTTCGGTTTGGGCTGTGTGTGGTGGTGTCTGTTGCATGTGTGTGTGATGTGTTGTGTATTGTGGGCTGGACATGGGGGTGTTTGTCCCTGGGAGCTGTGGCATGGTGGTAGTGCATGTGAGTACATAGCGGTGTGCTGGTATACATTAGTTTGTACTTACCAGCCTCCACTCCCCCTGCTAATCCGGCGAGGATCTCCGGATGTATTACGACTCGCACCTTCTCCTCCCACGCTTTGAAGGTCTTAAAGAGCGCGGGATTCCCTCCGCCAGTGACGGCAGCCAGCTCTCTGTTTTTGCCCTCCTTCTTCTTGACCAGGCTCTTGACGTCATTCCAACGTTTGTTAATCTCGACTCTGTTCCTGGGCAGGGTCCCGACTGCATTGACCTGGTCTACGATCCGGTTCCACATTCTGTTTCTGGTGGCTAGTGGTGTGTGCTGGACCATGTTCCCATAGATTTGTGGGTACACCTTGATGATCTCGTCGACCATGACCGTCAGCTCCATGGGCGTGAACTTGGGCATCCTTTGTGGTGCCATGGTGTTTGTGGTGCTGGTGCGGTGTGTGTTGTGTAATGTGCAGGGGGTTTGTGGTGCCGGTGTTTGGTGGTGGTGGTGGTGTTTGGTGGTGGTGGTGGTAGTGATGTGTGCGTTTCTGTGGTGTGCTGCTGTCCTTGCTGTGTCACTGTGTCCTCTCCTCTCCTCTCTGGTTTGCAATGTAGCAAGGGGTTGTGGTCTGTGGGAGTGCTGCTTTTGTACTCACCTATGTGGGTGTGTCCTCATGGTCTGTTGTTTTCAGGTGTGTTGTGTCTGGGGTTCTGGCCTTTGTATTTTTTGTTTGTCCGGGGGGTGTTTTCGGGATATGTACTGTGCTTGTGTATTTGTGCGTGCCTTGCTATGTGTAGACTTGTTGGCCATGTTGTGTGCTATTGGTTTTGTGTGCGGATGGTTTCTGTGCAGGTACGTGGGCGCCATGGCTTCTGCCGGGTCGATTCTCATCGGCGTTGTTTGCGCTGGCGGGCGGTATATTTGTGGTTTTCCGCGCTCATGTCGGTGCGATCGTAATTTCACGTGCGGTGTGTCGGGCGTGAGGGCGGGCGGTTTTGTGTTGTCGTGCGTGTTTCCGTCCGTGGCGGGCGGTTTGTCTCCGACTCGGACGTTGGCGGGCGGTATTTTGTGTGCTTTTTCCGCCGATGGCGGTATTCGGTTTGTGTAATCGTAATGGCGTGGTCGGTGTTCAGGTGGTGTGTGCGGGCGGATTTTTGCCGCTTCCATGCCTGGCGGAATTATTTACGCCGGGTATCGTAATGTGCCCCCTGGCTTTTTAATGTATAACTTTGGCCCTATTCCTTTTCTTTACGCTTCAGTAGGAGGACTTTACACAGCGCCAGGACACCTTCGGGTAGGGTGAACAGACATAATATCGAATTTTTAATATCGAATTGCCAAAATATCGAGTTTTTTATATAGAATGGACAGAATATCGAATTGCCAAAATATAGTGGTGCAGAATATCGAAATTCAGGTAAGAAATATCGATTGTCATAATATCGACAGTCATAATATAGGGGCTCATTACGATGGCGGGCGGAAGCACAACCGCCGTGCTGGCGGATGCAAAAACCACCAGTTACCGCCGGC
>CAWUFW010016325.1:0-30000 GCA_963921515.1 Calotriton arnoldi
ACTGCAGTTGTGCCAGCACCCACGACATCTGAGTCATGCCCCCAGTTGTGCCGGCACACACCATGTCAGACACCTCCACTGCAGTTGTCAGTGTCTCTCAAGCACCCACCACCCCTTCCCTGACTCCCCTGGTGAGCCCTGATCCTGTCCCTGCGGAGCCTGGCCTGCCCCCGGTTGCCCCTCCCAGTGGATTGTCCCTGGTTTTGTGCAGGCATGCGTAGGGTGACATCTGCCAGTGTCACCCTGTTTGAACTTTGACAATGGACTGGCCATTGGCCTTTGCTCTTTTTTTCTGGACGTCGTTTTCATTCAACACATATGCTGAATAAAGCAACTTTCTTTTCTCTAGTGCTCATGCTTCAGATGTACATGTTGTTGGTGCTGCTAACCATGCCCTTGCTGCAGTGATGGTGATATCTGGTCTCATGATTATGAAGTGTTACTGTGCAGGAACACATGTGGTCCAGGGGAATGTGTCCTATCATGTGGTGTATCCATGTCATCCATAGCAGCATCTGAGGGTGTCATGTGTTCAGTATTTGGCAATGGGATTTCCTACTTACATTAGCAATTTCATATCTGTGGCTTCCACCCCTGCACATCTGTTGTGCCTGCCATTGTTGGATTTGTCTACTTCCCTGACCGTGTTGCCATCTCCACTGGACATGCAGGTTTGGGCATCAATGGGGAAGGACTCATCCGTGTAGTCAGTGCAACATTGCTATACAAGTGTGTTGGATCTGTGCTGATGATTCCGTTGGCACATCCATGACCAGGCTGATGTGACGGGAGCCCTCATTTGGTGCTAATTGTTGATTGTGTGACCAAGTGCTCAGCTGACATGATGGGGCCCTACTGAGGCAACATATGGCACAGCTTTCCTCACACAGGAGTGGAGTCCCCTCATGGCAGTGTGTACACGTGTGACATTGCCTGCGCCCAAGGTGTGTGTTGTATGTGCATGTCTGTGTGTTCACTTCCATTTATCTGCGCATGCTGTGATCCCTAGTGTTGTACCTGTTTGTGATGCTTGCTGACTTGAGCTATGTTCCCCCAAAGTCTTCTCCCTGTGTTCTCTGTGATGTGGGTGCATGGCACATTACTGGTCATCAGGGTGTCACCCATAGGTGTGTTTGCTGTCAGGGCTGAGTTTGTGTGCAGACGCAGATGGGTCACAGTCAGGTTTCCCCTTGGCACTTGTTGTTTGCCCCTGTCATGTGATTTTCAGTTCGTGTTATCTTTAAGTTATTGTGACACGTTGTGTGTGTGACTGCTGGCACTCCTCAGGGTCCGGGCTGCGATGTTGGTTGTTGTCTATGTGTGTTCTTTGTGGGTGACCTTGGCTTCTTCATTGGTGTGTGACTGTGGCTGGGATCCCATTGGTTGGTTTGGTATCGCCGTCATGTCCATGTACAGCGTAGTGTGCAGTGTGTCAGACATTCAGGAGTCTTGTTGAGTGGCCATGTGTGATGTGTTTCTGCACCTTGGTTCCCACCCACCACCCTGGAATAGTCATGGGTGCATGTGCAATGTCACCAGTGCATGTGTACTTCACTGCTGCACATTGTTGGAGGTCGAGGAGTGTGGTCTTGAGTGTGTGCAGATGGGAGTTGTTGCCCAGCTAGACCCCTGCCTCCATGTTGGCCTTGGCTTACTGGCCATGCTGATTGATTTGTGCTTGTGTCGGTGTGATGGTAGTTTGTTGCTCAGGACACATGACTGTGGTTCACAGTGTGAACCACATTCAGCTTTGTCATCAGAGTGGGATTTTTATGCAGCCAAGGGTCACCACATTGTGGGGGCCCTGGGGGTGGTGCTGTGGTGTGTCTGTGTCTTGCTGTGTCAGTTGTTGTTCCTACGTTCCTGTGTGACATGTGTGTTTTGTGCTCCCTCTCATCTGACAATGCCTGCTTGCCCACATAGGGGATTTGGATCCATGAGTTACCTTAGTGTGGCAGTGTATGCACATCTGTATGATTGGTATTCAGCTCTCCTCATGTGTTGTGTGGTTACCTGGGGACACTGCCCCCCCCTCACCTGCTGTGTATGATGACAGTGTTGGTCTGCCTGTTTGTGTTTGTGCATCTGCACCACTGCATTGGCATATCTTGGGTGTGCCATTGGCTGTATGTTGTTTGGTGTGTTTCCCCTGGTGTCCCTGGGACTCCTAGGTCATCGGTCAGCACAGTGATCATGGTTTGTGTGTCCCATTGCTGCCATGGTATGGTATCTGTTCACCTCACATCTGCTGTCTCCACAGGATATCTGCATTTGTGTGCCCATTGGTGCAAATATGTGGTTCTGCATTCTGATGGTCACTTCTGTCATTGTGTCATTGATGAATGTTGACGGTGTCAGCCCCCATGGGTGTTGTTTGTCTGCACATGGCCAAAGGAATGTCTCATTTGCACTGCAGTATTTGGCTCACCCAATTTATGTTGCAATGGGACACATACACTACTTTGCCACAGATGAGTTTTTGGTTCTGTGACCAGGAATGATCCATGCAGTTTGGCAGTTGCAGCTCTTTCTTTGTCAACACTTACCTTTTGGTCACTGTGATGATGGGGGTTTAGACCCCATTGCCACAATGGTCAAAATGTGCTTCAGCTATGGACCCCACACTTGCCTTTTGGTCACTGTGATGATGGGGGTTTAGACCCCATTGCCACAATGGTCAAAATGTGCTTCAGCTATGGACCCCACACTTGCCTTTTGGTCACTGTGATGATGGGGGTTTAGACCCCATTGCCACAATGGTCAAAATGTGCTTCAGCTATGGACCCCACACTTGCCTTTTGGTCACTGTGATGATGGGGGTTTAGACCCCATTGCCACAATGGTCAAAATGTGCTTCAGCTATGGACCCCACACTTGCCTTTTGGTCACTGTGATGATGGGGGTTTAGACCCCATTGCCACAATGGTCAAAATGTGCTTCAGCTATGGACCCCACACTTACCTTTTGGTCACTGTGATGATGGGGGTTTAGGCCCCATTGCCACAATGGTCATGGGCTGCTTGCATTGTGGGTGCCACACACATATATGTGTGGCACATGTGCTAGGGGGTCACATTGTATGTTCAAAGTCATGTTCGGTGTTGTAGGCATTTGACACAGCCTACACACGCTTGTCATGGTGGTGGGGGATGTCTTTATCTTGCATTCCCTAGGTTGTGGTGTGCTGGTTGTGTCATGCATTGTCCATCCTATGAGTGGGGTGGTAGTAGTGGTAGGCATCCTGCCCCCTGGGTGAGGGTGGTAGTAGTGGTAGGCATCCAGCCCCCCTGGCTAAGGGTGGTAGTAGTGGTAGGCATCCAGCCCCCCTGGCTGAGGGTGGTAGTAGTGGTAGGCATCCAGCCCCCTGGCTGAGGGTGGTAGTAGTGGTAGGCATCCAGCCCCCCTGGGTGAGGGTGCTAGTAGTGGTAGGCATCCAGCCCCCCTGGCTAAGGGTGGTAGTAGTGGTAGGCATCCAGCCCCCCTGGCTAAGGGTGGTAGTAGTGGTAGGCATCCAGCCCCCCCTGGCTAAGGGTGGTAGTAGTGGTAGGCATCCAGCCCCCCCTGGCTGAGGGTGGTAGTAGTGGTAGGCATCCAGCCCCCCTTGGGTGAGGGTGGTAGTAGTGGTAGGCATCCAGCCACCCCTGGCTAAGGGTGGTAGTAGTGGTAGGCATCCAGCCCCCCCTGGGTGAGGGTGGTAGCAGTGGTAGGCATCCCGCCCCCCTGGGTGAGGGTGGTAGTGGTGGTAGGCATCCAGCCCCCCTGGGTGAGGGTGGTAGTAGTGGTAGGCATCCAGCCCCCTGGCTAAGGGTGGTAGTAGTGGTAGGCATCCAGCCCCCCTGGGTGAGGGTGGGAGTAGTGGTAGGCATCCAGCCCCCTGGGTGAGGGTGGTAGTAGTGGTAGGCATCCTGCCCCTCCTGGGTGAGGGTGGTAGTAGTGGTAGGCATCCAGCCCCCCTGGGTGAGGGTGGTAGTAGTGGTAGGCATCCAGCCCCCATGGGTGAGGGTGGTAGTAGTGGTAGGCATCCAGCCCCCTGGCTAAGGGTGGTAGTAGTGGTAGGCATCCAGCCCCCCTGGGTGAGGGTGGTAGTAGTGGTAGGCATCCAGCCCCCCTGGCTAAGGGTGGTAGTAGTGGTAGGCATCCAGCCCCCCTGGGTGAGGGTGCTAGTAGTGGTAGGCATCCAGCCCCCTGGCTAAGGGTGGTAGTAGTGGTAGGCATCCAGCCCACCCTGGCTAAGGGTGGTAGTAGTGGTAGGCATCCAGCCCCCCCGGGCTAAGGGTGGTAGTAGTGGTAGGCATCCAGCCCCCCCTGGCTGAGGGTGGTAGTAGTGGTAGGCATCCAGCCCCCCCTGGGTGAGGGTGGTAGTAGTGGTAGGCATCCTGCCCCCCCTGGGTGAGGGTGGTAGTGGTGGTAGGCATCCAGCCCCCCTGGGTGAGGGTGGTAGTAGTGGTAGGCATCCAGCCCCCTGGGTGAGGGTGGTAGTAGTGGTAGGCATCCTGCCCCCTGGGTGAGGGTGGTAGTGGTGGTAGGCATCCAGCCCCCCTGGGTGAGGGTGGTAGTAGTGGTAGGCATCCAGCCCCCTGGCTAAGGGTGGTAGTAGTGGTATGCATCGAGCCCCCTGGCTAAGGGTGGTAGTAGTGGTAGGCATCCAGCCCCCTGGCTAAGGGTGGTAGTAGTGGTAGGCATCCAGCCCCCCTGGCTAAGGGTGGTAGTAGTGGTAGGCATCCAGCCCCCTGGGTGAGGGTGGTAGTAGTGGTAGGCATCCTGCCCCCTGGGTGAGGGTGGTAGTGGTGGTAGGCATCCAGCCCCCTGGGTGAGGGTGGTAGTAGTGGTAGGCATCCAGCCCCCTGGGTGAGGGTGGTAGTAGTGGTAGGCATCCTGCCCCCTGGGTGAGGGTGGTAGTGGTGGTAGGCATCCAGCCCCCCTGGGTGAGGGTGGTAGTAGTGGTAGGCATCCAGCCCCCCTGGGTAGGGGTGGTGGTGCGCATTCAGGCCCCTGTGTGCATATGTGGCATTGGTGATGGGCATCCCGCCCCTATGGTGCTGCTGTTGCTGGTGTAAGTATATTCAGCATCCCCGTGTGTGTGTGTGATGTGTCGTGTACGTGTTGTATGTGTTTTGTGGTTGGTGTCTGACTTACCTTCTGCGCCGTACGCGTCCGTGCCTGTTCCGGTAGTAAATGTAGAATATTGGTATGATCGGGACGAAGGGATTCATGGTTGGTTCGTGTCGTTCGTCCTTCTCGTTGCTTCGCGTCGTCCTCGTCGCTTCGCGTCGTCCTCGTCGGTGCCGTGTTCGTCTCGGAGCCGTGGATCGTGTTGTGGCGCGAATCGGAGCTTATGTGCGCCTCTCCCGGATGCTTTGACGTGCCGTGCGTAGCGACGGGTTCGGAGCGTACGGAAAGCGCATCGTACTTGTCCGGCCGGACGGGGCTGCATTTTCCCTTCCGTGCGACTCGATTCGGCGTTTCCGGATTCACCTCGGTCGGAGAACAGGACCTGGTTTGGGTGAGTACGGCTCGGCCGGATTTTTTGCTGTTGTGCGCATCGTACTAGCTCGTTCGGTGTACTGTACGGATCGGTCGGGAAACAGGCTTTCGCATGGCTTTTTTCCCGACCGAATGGTATTGGGTGCGCCTCCGACCGAGATCGGAATCGGCCCCTTAGTGGTAATTTCTCAGAGGAGGGCCACAGTCATTATTAGTGAGAAGAGGTTCAAGTTACAACAAGGTACAAAGGGTAGAAATGGGAATGGTCAGATTTCTGTCACTGACTGTAGAAGGACAGAGGCCCTGCGGTGGCCTGGTAAGGGAGGTCATGAAGAGAGATTTAAAGAGAGAGCAATAGAAATTCATTATTCTGATTTATTTTTTCAAATGAAGAAGTACTTTATTTCCAAGAAATATATTCTTATAGAAATATTACACACATTTCTCGTTACTGAAAAGAAAAAAGCTTAAAAAAGCACAAAATTTAGTAATCAAAAACAACAGTACATGGTTGAATAGATCTACACTGCTACTTGTAGATTATGCAATTTCAACTATATAAACATTCAAATTTTCCCTACCCAGACCCAATACAATCTGCAGCCAAGTCTCACATATATTGAAAACCTTTCACTAAAAATAATAGAAAAGTGATCCATATAAGAACAGTTCATTGTGCCCCAATAACATTTTAAAGTGCAATGTGCGTTTAACCAATAGCATACAGAAAATGTTCCCCAATCAGGATTCTAAAGAGCAATTTGCATAGCAGCTTTTACAACCTTCCTATTTGGGGCTCCATTAATTTACTTAACATCACCTTGCTGAGTGTAATTACATCCATACAGACCTAGATCTTAAACGCTATAAGGAAGATAATGCCAGCTGAGTCTTTATGATTTTACACAAATATTGACCAACGGCGATAGCTACAACTCGGAATCTAAGACTATAAATCAGTTGTAGCGCCGCATCCCTAGTTTGAATCCCGTATTTTTTAAACAGAGGCCGAAGTATCTTTTTCCTTGCCTCAGTGAAGAATACACAATCCAACAATAAATGGCTCACTGAATATTTCCTACCTCTCTTACAGGGACACTGGCTGTTGTTCTTAACAACCTCTGTTTTTAATCCTTTAATACACTACCTGGGGTCAATTCCCACCCTCGAGCGAAAAACTTCATTCCACAAGTCTATAATATTATATAGGTATGGGAACAAGTCTGTGCTCTCCTGTGAAACTAAGAGAGGAATGGCTGAGCTCTTTAAGATAATACAAATCCTCTGTCCAACTAGTTTCTATGGCACTTTGCCTGAGTGTACTCCTTATCTGGTTAATCAAAACTACTTCCCCTCCTTCTATACACCTCTCTGGAACATTCAAGCGCTTTTGCATTATTGTCACCGGATTCCATTTCCCAGAGAAGGTTGTCATTATCTCTGTTAAGTTTTGCTCCGACAATTTGTTGCATGGGGGCCCATTTTTAAGAGACACATAAAAGCGCAAGGCTCTGGCATCAGCCAGCACACTCCAGGCCACAGTTCTCAACACCCTCCTTACAGCTTGGATCATAGCATTTTTAGGAAGATCTAGCAGCAATTTTAAGGAATTATCTTCTAGCCCTTCCCAGGGGCCAACACCTCTGCTCCATATAAGGTGTGCTGAATTAGCTTACTCTAAATAACTTTGCTTAGTGGCTCCAAGGTCTGACTGCCAAATTTACGGTCAAACCTTTTCACACCATTCACTACTGCAGACCAGGCAAGCCTACGAGTAGCCATTTGTTTATCCCACCTCAAATCATCTGAAAGGTTAGCCCTAGATATTTATACTCTCTAACCTGCTCTAAACTTACATTACCAAAGAACCACGCAAATTTCCTTTTCCTCCTAGCAAAAAATATTGTTTTTGTCTTATCGACACTCATTGTTAGCCTATTTTCAAGGCAATAAGCATTTAGGGCATGTAGTTTCCATTGCAGCCCTATAGGTGTAAGATCCATCACCACCAAATTACCTGCGTACATGAGGCAACTAATGTGCCTATCTCCAACCTTTGGTGAACAGCTGTGTGTAGCATGCAGCGTCTGGGGAAGGTCTGCGATAAACAGACTGAATAGCAGGGGTGCTAAAATGCACCCCTGCCGCATGCCGTTCTCGACTGGAATTTTCCTAGTCAGATTCCCAAGCCCATCAAGATCAATCTGAACCCACTTACCACTATAGAGCTTCATCACCAGGCCCAACAAGGCCCCAGATATCTTCCAGTGCTGTAATTATCTAGAGCACTTCACCTCCTCCCTGTTGTTGCGCGCTCACCCTCACTCTCCTGCGCACCTTCACACCAATTTATAGGTTCCACATAGAAGGACCCTTCACTGCGCCGTCTGCAAATTGCGTCAAGGGATCTTTCTTTCATTAATAAGCATACTCTCTCTTTTTTTCTTCCTTCCCTTTATCCTTTTATTTATGTAAATTATTTAGCCCTAAATGTTGTTCAGGCATTGCTCATTTTCTGTCCTGATGATGATCCCAGTATCTGTGTAAACGGGATCGAAACGTCGTTGACCTTTTAAAACACCGTGCACACAAACTAATTGTATACCATGTGTCACAGCTGTGTCAACTATCACGCTTGTTCCATTTTTTATATCTATTAACAAGCTCTTTGTTTTTGCCTGAATGTTTCGTTTTTTTATGTTTATGTGTTATTATTATTTTTCACAAACTACCTCACTTTTTATGTCCCTGGATTCAGGATTGTATCCCACTGTATAATGTCGTGTGCTTTGATATCTGAGAATAAGTCTCATTAAATCCGACTATCCGGCTGGATGGTAATCAGATAGAATCGATTCTGTTCTATATTTATTTCGTTAGTTCCATCTACCTTCGACAAGGACCACTGTCCAGATAAAAAAGTAATTAGCACCAAAGCGTATCTCTATCCACCTTGTCAAAAGCCGCTCGGAAGTCAATGAAGCAGCAACAAAGGCCACCTACTTCTTTATTGTTTATGATGGCCCAGGTTAGGGCCTCTGTCAGTGGATAGGTGGACCTCTCCTGTTTTTTTTGTTTAATTAATATCTGTATTTGCATTTCACATGACACAACCGCAATCGACATGCAAGTAACATTACAAGCATGTCTGTTGCTACAGGATCTTCCCTGCTTAACTCTCCATGCTACCTATAACAGAAAACCACACAATAAAGTGAGTTTTAGGTATATGAAACCAATACTTAATTGTAGAAATAAACCCAGGCACCCAATCCACCCACAAAAGACACTCCCCCGCCCTAGACCCTAAACATAACACAATCCTATTCATACCCTTCCCTGACTCACCCCACCTACTCCATCCAGAACATGTCCTCACCCCTCCCTAAACTCTCAACAGAACACTCTTATTTATACGCTTTTCTCAAATCACCCCTTTCACACCTCCCACTAGAGACCCATCCCCTCCCTAAACCATAAACAAAATACACTATCCTAATAATTTCCTACCCCTTCACCTACTTGCCCTGCCCACACCATCTGCAGCAAACCCACCCCCTCCTTAATAAAAATGGCACTATAAACCGTCATGTCTTTCTTTAATTTCATACTCCCCTTAGCCAGGGAGTCAATGATATCCATGACTTTATTGAGGAAGACCCCCTCCGCGAATACAATAAAAAAAATGCCTGCCCCAGGGGAAGTCGCCAGAGTCCCCACCCCCTTTCTCAACCACTCTGCAAAGGGGCCTCCTGGCGTACAACTTGTAGAGGGATGAAGTCCCCTTGGATGCTCGGAGTCCTTGGGGGCCAACAACCCCTCCTGTTACCTCCGGAAAGTCCCACACAGCAGGATTACTGAGAGCTGGTCACAGGTTCCACCCCCTTTCTCCACCACTCTGCAAATGTTACTACTAGTTAAAAAAAACATAAATTCACTCAAAAACCCAAAGGTTACAGGGACATTATAGTTAGGAAATAGATTTTTTTTTAAACCGTAGAAATTCCCTGAAAAACCAAAGGTCACAGGGGATTTTTTAGTTAGGCTCAGATTTCACTTGTACAAAATCATAGAAATTCAGCAGTTCTAGATAACTGAGCTAACTATAACTTATGCCCCCGCAATATGCCCTGCTTATGCCCTCACATAATACATCACTCATAACATGGTCAGTGACATCACTGATGACATCATCTACAGAACCACTCACACACCCACTCATACCCCAATACAACCTCTTGTATGCCCACTCAGACACCCACACAACCAGTCACATACCCATTCACTGACCCAAACAAGTACTCACACATCCACTTACTCATCCATAGAACCACTCACACACCTACTCACTCACTCATATAGCCACTCACTCACCCACCCATACAGCTACTCATAGAACTAGTCACTCACCCATACAGCCACTCACATAGCCACACACTCACCGATACAGCTATTACACACCCACTTATTCACCTATACAGCCTCTCACACACCCACTCACTTACCCATACAACCAATCACACACTCACTCACACACCCACACAACCACTTACATACCCATGCACACATCCATACAATTACTCACATCCATTCACTCACCCATTCAGCCATTCAGACAGACATATACTCTCCAAAACAGCCACTCACACACCAACTCACTTAACCAAACTCCCACTCAAAGAGCCACTCCTTCAACCATACAGCACACTTACACACCCAGTCACTCATTCATACAGCCATTCAGACACCCACTTACTCACCCATACAGTAACTCACACACCAATATTGCCACTCAGACACCCACTCACATATGGATACATACAGTCACTCACATATTATATATTAAAAGTAGTATCACTCATTAGTAGTACACCTACTATGATAATTAAACTTTTGTAATAGCTTAGTATATATGTGTAAAACTCAAATTTTTAGAAAACACTTACACTAACTGGATGATGTCACCAGTGATATCATCAATGATGTCATTTGAGATGTCATGAGTGTTGTCATCAGTGATGTCACTGAACAGGTCATGAGCGATGTAATATGTGAGGTCATAAGCAGTATATTGCGGGGTTGTAAGATATAATTAGCTCAGGTAACTATAATTGCTGAATTTCTACAGTTTTGTATGGGTGAAATATGAGCCTGACTATAACGTCCTTGTAACCTTTGTTTTTTTCAGTGAATTACCAAGGTTTTTTTTTATTCTATTTCCCAACTTTAATGTCCCTGTCACCTTTGATTTTTTCAGTGAGTGTATATATATATATATATATATATATACATACTCACTGAAAAAAAAAAAGGTTGAAGAGACATAGTTAAGAAGAGGAATTTTAAAAACCTTAGAAATTCACTTAAAAAAACTAAAGGTGACAGGGACATCATAGTTAGGAAATAATTAAAATAACCTTACAAATTCACTGAAAAAACCAAAGGTTACAAGGACGTTATAGTTAGGCTCATATTTCACTCGAACAAAACCATAGAAATTCAGCAGTTATAGTTACCTGAGCTAACCATAACTTACACTCCCGCAATGCACTGCCTATGACCTCACATATTACATCACTCATGACATGGTCAGTGACATCACTGATGACATCTCAAATTACATCACTGATGACATCATCCAGTAACTGTAAGTGTTTTGTAAATGTTTGTGAGACTTAAAGATATATATTAAGCTTCACCATAAGTTAGATTACTATTCTTTCTGTACTACTGAGTAATACTATTTCTAACATATGTCATCTGAGTGGCTATCTGATTGTATCAGTTTGTGAGTGGGTGTATGAGTGACTGTATGGATGTGTGAGTGGGTGTGTGAATGGCTGTATTGGTGAATAAGTGGGAGTGTACGTAGCTGCATGGGTGAGTAAATGAGTGTGTGATTAGCCGTGTGAGTGAGTGCTTGGATGTGTGAGTGGCTGCATGGGTGGGTGAGTGGGTATGTGAATGGCTGTATGGGTAACTGAGTGGCTGGGTGAGTAACATGGATGTGTAAGTGGCTGTACGGGTGAGTAAGCGGCTGTTTGAGTGGGTGTTTAAAAAACTGAGTGGGTATGTGAGTGGCTGTATTAGAGAGTGTTTGTGTGAGTGGCTGTATGGGTGAGTGAGTGGTCATCTGAGTGCTTGTAGGGATGAATGAATGGGTATATAAGTGGTTGTGAGAATGTGTGAGTGGGTGTGTGAGTAGTTGTATGGGTGTGTCAATAGGTCAGTTGAGATGCTGTATGGGTGAGTAACTGACTGCCTGAGTGATTGTATGATTGATTTAGTGGATGTGAGTAGCTGTATGGGTGATTGTAAGGCTGTGTAAGTTGTTGTATGGGTGGGTAAGTGGTTATATGAGTAGGTGTGTGAGTGATTGGTTGTGTGAGTGGCTGTATGGGTGTGTGAGTGGGTATGTGAGTGATTGCATGGATGAATGAGTGGGTGTGTGATAAGTTGGATGGATTTGTGAATAGGTATGTGAATGGGTGTGTAGATGTGTGAATGAGTGTATGAGATACTGTATGGGTGAGTTAGTGGATGATATCATCAGTGATGTCATAAGTGATGTCACTGTCCATCTGATGAGTGATGTAATATGTGAGGTCATAAGCAGTGCATTGTGGGGCATAATTTATAGTTAGCTAAGGTATCTATAACTGATGAACTTCTATGGTTTTGTACAAGTGAAATCTGAGCCTAACTATAACGTCCCTGTAACCTTTGGTTTTTTTTCAGTAAATTTCCAAGTTTTTTTATTCTCTATCCTAACTATTATGTCCCTGTAACCTTTATTTTTTTTCAGGGAATTTCGAAGGTTTTTTAAAATTGTATTTCCTAACTGTAACCTGTAACCTTTGAGAGAGTGTGTGAGCAGATGTATGGGTCTGTGACTAGGTGTGTGAGTGTCTAAGTGGGTCTGTGAGATGATATGTGAGAGTTGGAGTGGGTGTGTAGGTATCTGAGTGGGTGTCTGAGAGGGTACATGAGTGAGTATCTGAGTGGGTATGTGAGTGGGTGTGAGGGTGTCTGAGTGGGATTGTGAGTGCCTCCATGAGTGTGAGTCAGTCTGTGAGTGAGTGCATGAGTGTCTGAATGAGTCTGTGAGTGGATGCTTAAGTCTGGGAAACAACCTTAGAACGCATGCATTACATCGCATGCCATTAGATTGCGGTTTTAACAACGCAAGTCGTTACAACGACTTGCACTGGAGGGCGCTATAGGACAAGGAGTAGTTTAATTTACATTCCAACACCTTCCCTACTGTACGTAGGCTGGAGTTGGAATAGTAAATTAAACTACTCCTAAGTCCAGCGCCCTCCAACGCAAGTCGTTGTAACGACTTGCGTTGTTAAAACCGCGATCTAATGGCATGCGATGTAATGCATGCGTGATATCGTCATACATCCCTTAAGTCTCTGAGTCAGTCTGGGAGTTTGTGTGTGAGTCTCTGAGTGGTTCTGTAAGTGGGTGCATGATTGTAGGAGTGGGTCTGTGAGTGGGTGTACATACCTGAATGGGTCTGGTAGTGGGTACATGAGTGCCTGAGTGGGTTTGAGAGTGGCTGTGAGTGTCTGAGTGGGTTTCTGAGTGGTTGTGTGAGTGAGTGAGTGGGTCTGTGAGCGAGCGTATCAGTGTCTCAGTGGATGTGTGAGTGCCTAAGTGTATGTGAGTGTCTAAGTGTCTGTGTAGGTTGTCAGTAGCGGTGTCAGTGACTGGACCATAAGGGAACTACACCTTCCCCTTTATCCAACAAGAGTCCACAGGTTTGCACAAAATATCTACTCAAGTGGAGTACTTTCTTTTGGTTAATTAGTAACTGCTACCTCATTGGGTAAATGTCTGGGTGCGTATTCTACACTACATCTGTGTAATGGACCACAAGGAAATGTCTCCAGTGGCTGTGTGTATTTCAGCAATGTGATTGTTCCTTCTGTGTCTTTATCCAGAAATCTGTGATAACATATATCCTTCTATAGAGAGGAGAATGGACTACAAAGAGGTAAATCTCCACCAAATAAGGGTACTTCCTCTTAGCTACATGAAGTACTTCTTTGTTTGATGGAGATGTCCTCATATTCCTTGCCACCAAAATTACGGGAAACTAGGGCCCTTTTGGTAAGCTGGCCATAATCCTAGCAAAAGGCGGGAAGACCTTGCATCTGCTAAGGTAGGCGGGGAGACCTGCCCAATTATTAGAAGGGGAGAAGACGACCTCCCCAGGCTGATTTTGGCCCCGGGGACCCCATCCCCAGGGTCCGGCCTTAACATAAATATATTCAGAAGGTGGAGGTCGGCCCCCTCCCTGGATCGATTTTGGCCCAGGGGACCTCATCCCCAGGGCTCGGCCATGTGTCTCTAGGTGCCCCGGTACCAGCCAGGGCACCCAGTGTGTATGATGGGTACCGCAGTGGGAGCCTCAAGGTCACCAAGGTACCAGCGGGTTCCCTACCGCCTGCGGGAGCCAGCATTGCATGGAGGAAGTTGCTGGAAATGCAGCTCCCTGTGTGCAGGAGCAATAGTTGTATCTCTTTCCCTGCCTGCATGCCTGGAGCAGGGAAAGAGATAATAACTCTTCTTCCAGCTGGAAAGAGCATTTTTACAGCTCCTGCCCGCTGGAACCAAAGTGTTTGCTTTTGCTTGGCAAGAGCTGTCACCTCTGCCAAGCAAAAGCAAACAGCTATGCCCTGAGGGTGGGTACCCCGGGACATAGCAGGAGTCGGCCCTGGGGGTTGGTGGTCCCCAGGGCCATAATTGGCTCCAGGAGGGGCCCCCTCCTTTTCTGAGCATGGGCCGGCACCAGGAAGGTGGTGGTCCCTGGGGCCGTACATGGTCCAGGAAGTAGGCTGCACATCCCACCTCCCAGTAATATTTAGACTCCAGGGGGGTAGTGGTCCCTGTGGTCCAGGGGGTCCATGCCGCTCCCCCCAATTCAGTTTATTGCCCGTGGAGGTGGCTGTCCTGGGGGCTTGTTAGAAGACCAGGACGGGGTCTGCACGGCCCCCTCCATTTTTAAAACAGGTGCCGGTGGTGGTCCCAGGGACTCAATAAGCCTTATGAGGGGGGCCCCTTGCACCCCCTACTTCTCTTTTAAAATGTCCCCAGGTCCTGGCCCATGCAGGGGCTTTATTCAAAACAATTGTTTTTTTTCTGAATTTTTGCAGTGGATTTGTGGCTCTATTGCGTTTCCACAGAATTATTTTTTTAAAAATGTTTTTTATTCCCTAGCGGGGTCCCTCTGGGACACCATGACCAGAACTAAGGGGCCATGGTTTTCCTAACCTGCCCCCTTTTTTTTTAATAAAGTTTTTTGTGGGACTCAGCTGAAGCCAAATCCCAAGATGGCTGCCAATGCTTCCTGTTTAAAGTGTTGGCAGCCAATCAGATCACAGCACGGGGATTCTCGGATCCTCAGAGGATCCGCATCCCTAGATTTACAAATTTGGATTTCTTTTAATAAGTCAAAAATGTCTGAATGAATTTACACCAAACAACAAAAAGGGTTCTTTTCGGACCAAGAGCTACCTTTCTACCAAATTTGGTGCAATTCAGTTCAGAGGTTTGGACTGTAGGTTTGCTCTATGCAATTAACCTATGAAAAACACCTTTATTGCCCCCTTTTTCTCTGTCCCTGCTTGACGAATCACCACAAAACTTTCCATGCACAATTAGAATCACCGGGGCACTTTTTTGAAGAGTTCAGTGAAGATTCGTCAAACGGCACCCACCAAAGATATATATATATATATATATATTATCTACTGGCGGTCGCCAGTAGATAGTTATAGTTAGGACCTATTTTCCATAGGAAATCCGCAACATTCTATTTGAAATAACTTTGGCGCCGGTTGAAGAATCTTCGCGAAATTTTCAAACTTGTTGGGGCGCTCCGGTCCGCTCCTATCCTGAAAGTCTCGGGGTGATTCGTCAAGCGGGGGCCGAGAAAAAAGGGGGGTCCCAAAACACGTTTTCCCCATGCAATTTTCCATAGGAACCTTTAGTCGCAGCTACAGCCCGAACTGCTGAACGGAATTACACCAAATTTGGCAAATAGGTAGCCCTTGGTTCAGTGTCGTGCCTTTTGCTTAAATGGTGTAAATCCGTTCAGTAGTTCCTGAGAAAATCAAAAGTAAAGTCACATATATATCTATGTACCCTCCCGATCACGAGCTGCATGCTAATTGGCTGTCAAGTGGCTGTCAACACTCCAAATCAGGAAGTGTTGGCAGCCATTTTGTCCCTCGGTAGAACCGAGGCACAAGAAACAAGTGCGCAAAACGCACAAAGGGGGCAGGGTAGAAACACCCTGACCCCTAGGTCTGCTCAGAAGGTCCCACAAGGACCCCCTGGGCAGAAAAAAGCTTTTTTTTTTTTTTAAATCGGCGGGATGCGCTTAGGGTGCGCAGATCCCGCCGATAAAAAAAAAAATCGAAGCGCGGTCTCCCGCGCTTCGATGCTAATTTGCTCCCGGGTGGCCCAAGTCACGGAGGCATGCGGGGGGTGGGTTTAGATTTTATGGGGGGCCTCTTAGGCCCCCCAAGCCCTGGGGACCGCCACCCCCCGGGGCTTTAAATAAAAAATGGTGCGGGAGGGCTCTCCGCCCTCCCGCAGCCCCAAGGACCGCCACCCCCAGGGCTTCTTTAAAAAAAAAAAAATTAACCTGTGTGGGGGGGCTCGTGCCCCCCCACACGCCCCAGGGACCGCCACCTCCCCGGGGCTTTGCCAATGGAGGGAGGGGGGCCGCGTGGCCCCCCTCCTGGAGCCCTTGATGGCCCTGGGGACCACCACCCCCCAGGGCCGGCTCCTGCAGTGTCCCGGGGTGCTCACCCCCAAGACACTGTAGTTTGCTATGGCAGGGCGGGAGCCTCGCGGCTCCCGTCCTGTCATAGCAAACTGCTTTGGTTTTTGGAAGAGAGAGCAGGAAACCTGCTCTCTCTTCCAAAAACCAAAGCTGATTGCTTTTCCACACGAGGAGCTGCATCTTAGCAGCTCCCGATGTGGAAAAGCAATGCCGGCTCCCGCAGGACGCAGGAGGCCAATAGAGGCCTAGGGAAGGGGGGCCACGCGGCCCCCTTCCCGTTTTTTTTTATTTTTTTTAAAAAACACCAAAATCCTGAGGCCCCGGGGGATGGGGTCCCCGGGGCCAAAAGTGGCCGAGGGAAGGGGGGCCACACAGCCCCCCTCCCATACAAAAAAAACACAAAAAAAAGACCGGCATCGTGCCGGAGGCCCCGCCCCCTCCCTGCAGCAGTCTGCAAACGCGCCCCCTGGCGCGTTTTAAGAAGGGGAAGTAATTCCCCTTGAATACTGGGGGTCCCTGGGGGCCAACTAGCCCAGCAGGAACCTCCAGTATGCGCCAGGGGGCTGCGTTGCAGAGAGGTGTACAGAGGCCATGCCCCTTTTTACACCTCTCTGCAACGCAGCTCTGTGGCGCTTTTGGAGGTACATGGTGGGCTAGTTGGACTCCAGGGACCCTCAGTATTCAAGGGGACTTAATCCCCCAACTTAAAACGCGCCACGGGGCGCGTTTGCACAGTGGTGAAGGGAGGGGCGTGGCTTCAGGTGACATGTGTGCAAACAGGCCCCGTGGCGCATTTTAAGATGGGGAATTAAATCCTCTTCAATCCTGAGGGTCCCTGGGGGCCAACTAGCCCACCAGGTACGTCCAGAAAGCCACAGAGCTGCGTTGCAGAGAGGTGTAAAAAGGGCGTGGCCTCTGAACACCTCTCTGCAACGCAGCTCCCTGGCACATACTGGAGGTACAGGGTGGGCTAGTTGGACCCCAGGGACCCTCATGATTCAAGGGAACTTAATCCCCCAACTTAAAACGCGCCACGGGGCGCGTTTGCACAGTGGTGAAGGGAGGGGCGGGGCATGTTATTGTTAGAAATTAGCATTTAAAAAACCTTTGAAATTCACTTAAAAAACCATAGGTTTCAGGCACGTTATAGTTAGAAATTAGCATTTAAAAAACCTTTGAAATTCACTGAAAAAACCATAGGTTTCAGACACGTTATAGTTAGAAATTAGCATTTAAAAAACCTTTGAAGTTCACTGAAAAAACCATAGGTTTTCATGCTGTATGAAGAAATCAAGTACGTAGTTGAACCCATGAGGGGTTTTTAAACCAATCAGCATGCAGTATAAAGAGCGCTCCAGTGCGTACAGGAGAAATGCCTCTGATGAAGTGGTACGTTGGCCACAGAAACCCGTCAGGCAGCACAACGAACTTGGATGGCTGGGGCGGGCTGAACCGTGATGCCGAATGGCAGACGCACTGTTGAGTGCATCTTGAGAAGCTTCGGCGTTTGTTCAATAAAAAAATATATATATATATATATATATATATATATATATATATATATATATATATATTCAAAAACAGAGAGTTGCCCCCAGACGAAGTGCACACTTCTAACAGGACATTTATTGGCACAGAGCTGCTCCGGTAAGTAGCACACAAACAGCAGTACATTGCCGACACGTTTTGGATTACATATCCTTCTTCATGGGCAGCACGCATTCAGAATGTCAAACATTGGCTACCAATACATTCCCTTTATAAAGAGATCATTGTCCTCAGGTGAGTAAAGACAAGTGCAATGCATCATGGGATCGATAGTTCCATCACACCCATGTGGGTTTCCATACTTGTGAAGGCCAGATATAATTTCACCTGCCAGTGTCCATTTAACCAAAGTCGCCCTCAGTTCAAAGGCAGCCTGTTTGATCCGTGACTTGCTGCCCAAATAAGCATGCTGCAGTCCGCTTCAATCTTGCGTCGGTGCACTTCACGGCTGGGCTGGCCGTAATATTAAAAAACAGAGAGTTACCCCCAGACAAAGTGCACTCTTCTAACAGGGCATTTATTGGGACAGAGCTGCTCCGGTAAGTAGCACACAAACAGCAGTACATTGCCGAAGCGTTTCAGATTACATATCCTTCTTCATGGGCAGCACGCATTCAGAATGGCAAACATTGGGCAGCAAGTCACGGATCAAACAGGCTGCCTTTGAACTGAGGGCGACTTTGGTGAAATGGACACTGGCAGGTGAAATTATATCTGGCACGCACAATTATATATATATATATACACACATATATATATATACATACATACATACATACATACACATACATACATACATACATACATATATATATTCATACATACATACATATATATATATATTTCTTGCTCCACTATAATTCCACCAGGATTACGCCGAACTCTTTGGGCGGGTGCCACAGCTGTGAGGGTGGAACTCACATAACATATGCAGTTCAGTTCCAAAAGGAAATTGCGGGCACTCACGGGTTCATAATTCTAAATTTTATTCCATAGAGCAGACGCGTTTCGGCTGATGCCTTTCTCAATGTTCATACTTATAAAAAAGCAGCCCCATTCGATAGACATTTTAAAGGGTATGAAGCGATGCTCATTGGCAGAAGCATTCTGTGGAAAACAGACAAAGGACTATCATTATGATGTAAATACTCATTCCAACTTGACCGCCATATTGCAGAAAATTTGTACATCAAAAGCAAATGCAGTACTGGGTTAAACCAAAACATTTCAAAGTTCGTACAGATAATTAGCCCGAAATCAGGACCAAAAAAAAAAATGGCACAGTACTCGTTATTTCCGTTCTGCAAAGATCTATTTCTGTCCTTCATCAATTTTTCCGCCCTACACGGGCTACCTTTTAATGTTTATAATCGATGTACATTCAGCATTCAACACAGTTCCATATGCCCTTGGGGACTGTCAATTCATAAACCGTAGGAAGCAATTTGAATGCGTCCCTCGCCCTTGCCGCAAGACAGCTTCTATATATATATATATATATATATATATATATATATATATATATATATATATATATATATATATATATATATATATATATTCCAAATCAAGGTTTGCTCCTGCCGGAAAACCTGCAACCCTAGGGAAGTGGCGCACTCCCCGGCAGAGCCAGCCGGCAACTCAATACTTCCACAAAACAGTAATGCGCGCTCTCAGGCGGGAATAGTAGATGCAAAAAAAGATTTATTACTTCATAAATCTGTCTACTCTTCCCGCCTGAGAGCACGCTTTACTGTTATATATATATACATACATATACACACGCATATCCATATTAACATATATTTATATATAAAATATATTTAGAATAAAAAAGGATTAACCTCCAAAATAAAGACATATAAAATACATAAAAATTTATGTAGTTATACAAATATATATGAATTTATATTATCTCATTTAAGTACACAAAAACATGATTTGCATATATACAAAATTATTCAGAATTTGAATAAGGTTTAGCACTGTATATCACTCAAGCACATTTATTCCTCGGCATAAAATTAGAGACGGTGAGATCTGCAGTTTCAATTGCAAAATGGCCGTGGGAATACCTAGCACTTAGCACTTTTGCCCAACTCTTTTGCACCTTATGTAAAATTGAAATTTTAAATTTTAACATGAGTTTTATAATTATTTTTAGATTTGAGCACATCGTCACTTTATCAGCTATGGAAATGCGATAATAGCAGATGGTGATGACTATCACTTTTTTCTAGGGGGATTTGCACTATTTTTTAAGCGATCAACTCGATAAATGTTAGGGATGGGCCATTTAGGCATTTATGCCGGTACATCCATTTATTTATTTGTGAAGATATATATGGCCCACTCAGTCTATGACAACATGCTATAACTGTAGATAGGAGATTTATATTTATATATTTTATATATGACTGTTACTACGTGCAACTTATATACATTGAGTATTTATACCTTTTCAATTCCAATGCTATTTTGCGTAAAGTTTTATAGATGCTATAGTATGCTGTCTATGTCTATGGATCTATTTGTAAGCACTAGCACTTTAAAAATGAGGGTCACTGTCTTAGCTTTGTCATGTGATCAAGGCCGTAAACCGGCCGAAATGAGTCATGGCGGACTGAATTGGTGGCAATAAACATCTTGCACACATGCTGGATCTACGCTCGTTTCTTTGTGATTTTGGATCAGTTAACAAGGCTGTTGGATATTTTGCCGGATTGACTTCATCCGGCCCGTGGACCCCCTCCCTGCAAGCAGGCTCCAGAATAGCAAGTCAAGTTTCCCAACGATCTTCGTCAGCGGCGTCACGGGCTCGTGAGGCTACTCTGGCGGGGACCCCGGGGGCACTATAGCAATTCTCCGGAATCGGAAACACGGAGCCCCCTGCAAAGCAAAGGATACGGAACCAGGAAGGTGGAAGATCGCGTGGAGTGGCACCCTGACTCGAGGGTATTGCTCGGAGGAGCGGACATCGGGAAGAGGAGCCCCCAGCCGTTTATCCACCGTACCAGGTATGAAGTAAGTCTAAACAAGCAGGTGGGGAGGTGTGCTAACTTGGAACCCCTATTGGTATTAACCAGTTAAGGAGCATCTGAAGGATTTTCATATTGCAATACAGCCACCATGTCTGCCGACACGCTAAGAAACTGCGAATCTGCAGCAGAGGAAATGTTCTCTGATTCTCCATCACAATCGCAAGGTGCAGAAAATAGTACGAATGAGGATATCAATGGCAAAGGATTGAAGGACAATTATCGCAAACTAGAAAAATTCATCCGCCAGGAGCAATCTAAATGGTGGGAGGCGCGGTCACTTCAGAGGTACCTGGATGTAGGGAGAATCCCTAGGGGCCTCAGAATAATGCTCGCCCCCAGCTATGAAGCCCCTAACCCACTCATGATGGCCGAGTGGGCCGAATGTAATCTTGAATCGTCCCGTAAACTAGTACAGATACTAGTCAAATATGCGCGGATAGATGGGGCGGATTTACAAACTAAAATAGAAGCCCTGGAAAATGAGATCAAGCAGCAAGGAGATCCACAAATGAGACAAAAACTACATGAGGAAATGACAGGAAGATTACATAAGGAAGAAGAGAAAATTAAGATAAGGAAACCGTACAAGTTCAAACGAGATAGGGATGATTATACTAATGGGCAAATCTTCACATTTGCACGCAGATATGATTCCTTAAGAACAGCAACCGCCAACAAACGGATGCAGGCTTCTGATGAAACGGCTAAAAGTCAGCAACAAATTGAATCTTCATCGGCATCAGAAGCAAGTTCTGTGTTAGACAGTGAATCTGAAACAGAAACAAGAAGGGGACTAGATCAGAGCACTTTAAGATTCACGTTGGGGGAAGAATTGGATATTTTAAAAAGGAGCAGGAGGGAAACACTACGACCGCGCAACAAGGGACCTGCCAAAACAGGAACACCAGGAGGAGAAGGGGGAGAAGGCAAGCCCACAGGAGCAGGAGAATTCAGAAAGCGGGGTCGAGGGCAGGGCAAGCGCAAATAGAAGGCATGCCCTATAATTCCCCATGCACTACTAACCCTGACAATGCAAACTCTATTATTGATTTGGCCAATTTTAATCTTACCATAGCGGAGCAGCAGCTGTTATTAGGATTATCCTATTGCCCAGAGTCAAATTTCAACTATACGCAAACTAGGGCTGACATTTACAAATTTATTAGAAAGCTAAAGCTCAAAAAATACCATCAACAGCAGACCACTCCTAGTCCAATGGAAACCATTGAGCAATCCAATATTACTGCAGATCCCACAAATTTAACTGCTTCGGATTATGGCCTGCTGAAGGATTTACAAGAATTAGAGATGGGAACTGACACTATGGCAAGCACCAGTGGGACCCAAAGGTCTCAAAGAGACATCAGAGAAAGGGACCAAGGCTTACCAGAAACTTGCGCCAAACCAGTTACTCCCTTCAAAATGAAATCCAAGTTTACACCTATCATGCCTCGGGATGCGCTTGATATATTTAATGAACAAATTGTTGCGCAAGTTAAAAAACTGAACAGGATTGTCAATACATCTAAAATTAAATTTACTAACCAGGAAAGGAAATACCACCAACTTATTTCCAAATTAAAACAAGAAAACAATGTGGTGATAAGAAATGCAGACAAGGGCGGCAACATAGTTTTAAGGTCCTTGGAGGAGTACTTAAAGGAAGCATACAGGCAACTAAATGACCAGGAATGTTACAAAAAAAGTTCTACACAAAAGTTCAAAGATACACAAGATCTTTTCTTTTCACAATTACTTGCATGGAAGAGTATGGGTCTACTAAGCTGGGAAGAATACAAATATCTAAAAAAAGAACATCCGACCATCCCAGTTATATATTTTGTACCAAAAATACATAAAAATATACAAAGACCAGCAGGTAGACCCATCATTGCGGCATGCGATGGGCCCCTTGAACACATGTCCAGATATATTGACTTCTTTCTGCAAGAGCATGTAAAGAACTTAAAATCGTACATACAGGACACTTGTGATTTTATAAGAAAAATCAGGAACATTCAATGGAAACCAGAATATTTGCTGATAGCTCTAGATGTTTCATCACTATACACATGCATTAGGAACAAAGATGGCATCAGGGCTGTTGAGTATTTCTTATCCAATAGACCAATCAAATATACCCAGCACAACAAAATGTTGCTAAATATGTTACTTTTTTGTTTGGAAAATAATCTTTTCATGTTCAACAACCAAATGTACCAACAGACTCAAGGGGTGGCCATGGGGGCCAGCTTCTCTCCCAGCCATGCCTGTTTATTCATGGGCTGGCGGGAGGAGCTGGTCCTCATGAGAAAGTTTGAACAAATGTATACATCCAATATTATTTCCTGGCTTAGATTTATAGACGACCTGTTTATAATATGGTGTGGCACTGAACAAAGCGCAATTGATTTTATAGGAAAATTAATACCAATGACATTAATCTGAATTTTACATCGACTATAAGTAAAGAAGAAGTGACATTTTTAGATGTGCAGGTCAAAGTTGTAGGAAATAGCTTGTCTACATCCTTGTTTAGAAAGCCGACAGCAGGCAATACTTTATTGCATGCGACGAGCGCACATCCCCCCCATCTCAAAAACAGTATCCCCTATGGGGAAATTCTGCACATCAGGCCCATTTGCAGTGATAAGGAGGACTCTGATAACAAACAAGCTGAATGTTGCGCTCGATTTTTAACTAGAGGCTACACAACTAATATTGTAGATACAGCAATAGTTAAATACAAAAAAAGAACGAGAGGATCTATTGCAATACACTACTAAAACTAGGGATAAGACAGGCTTCAAAGGGGAGACCCAGGAACCGACTAGGCTTATTCTTGCCTTTTCTAAACCAGAAAAACAATTGAGGGCAATATTCAGACGCAACTGGCCCATAGTCCGGCATGATCCTGTTATTGGCAAGCTTTTGCCTCCTAATCCAGCCATAACTTTTAAGAAAACAGCCAGTATGGGTAATGCGCTGGTCAAAAGCAATATGGAAGATTCAGGCAAAGGGACATGGCTCACAACTAGAAAAGGATTATTCAAATGCCCTACCTGTAAAGCTTGTCAATACGGTAAAAATACAGCTTCATTTCAAACTGCATACTATACTAGAGCTCAAAAGATAAAACAGCACTTAACATGTAAATCTGAATATGCTATTTATGTTTTAGAATGCAGCTGCAAATTGAAATATATTGGCAGCACAAAGCTAGCTGTACATAAAAGAATATTGCAGCACACAAGGGCCGTAACGAACAACGATCCCAGTTATCCAGTGGCAAGGCACTTCAAAGAACACCATAATAGTGACCTGAGACAGCTTAAATACTATGTTATTGAAACAATACCACCACAAAAAAGAGGGGGGGGGATCGGGAAGCCATGTTAAGACGTCTAGAGACCAGATATATCCTAGAATTCGATTCAAAACAACCAGGGGGCCTGAATACTACCGAAGACCTGCACACATTTTTATAATATCTAAATAACAGCTTATAGCACTTTCACAGCACAGCAGTAATATACAGAATCCAGAATAGCTTTATTAGATTTTGCTCATGTCACCACACCTAATATCAAATTTAGAGGCAACTATGAAAGTTCATTAACTCATATATATTTAAGCATCTAATATATATAGACACTTGTTAAGGATTTTTAATTATGTATGTATTTATTCCCTTTAGCTAGATGATTATTTATGCCATATTTATATGTATGTATATTTATTTATGACATGTATTTATATATATGGATGGGAATCACCTGCTATTAGAAGCAATGTATTCATGAATTAATCCTTTGCATTTGTCATTCAATCCCTTTGAAAACTTTTTGTGCACATATCACTCAGGCACTTTTATTCCTCGGCATAAAATTAGAGACGGTGAGATTTGCAGTTTCAATTGCAAAATGGCCGTGGGAATACCTAGCACTTAGCACTTTTGCCCAACTCTTTTGCACCCTATGTAAAATTGAAATTTTTAATTTTAACATGAGTTTTATTATTATTTTTAGATTTGAGCACATCGTCACTTTATCAGCTATGGAAATGCGATAATAGCAGATGGTGATGACTATCACTTTTTTCTATGGGGATTTGCACTATTTTTTAAGCGATCAACTCGATAAATGTTAGGGATGGGCCATTTAGGCATTTATGCCGGTACATCCATTCATTTATTTGTGAAGATATATATGGCCCACTCAGTCTATGACAACATGCTATAACTGTAGATAGGAGATTTATATTTATATATTTTATATATGACTGTTACTATGTGCATCTTATATACATTGGGTATTTATACCTTTTCAATTCCAATGCTATTTTGCGTAAAGTTTTATAGATGCTATAGTATGCTGTCTATGTCTATGGATCTAGTTGTAAGCACTAGCACTTTAAAAATGAGGGTTTCGCTGTCTTAGCTTTGTCATGTGATTAAGGCCGTAAACCGGCCGAAACGCGTCATGGCGGACTGAATTGGTGGCAATAAACATCTTGCACATATGCTGGGTCTACGCTTGTTTCTTTGTGATTTTGGAACAGTTAACGAGGCTGTTGGGGATATATATATATATATACACATATACACACACATATCATTATTAACATATATTTATATCTAAAATATATTTAGAATAAAAAAGGATTAACCTCCAAAATAAAAACATATAAAATAATACATAAAAATGTATGTAGTTATACAAATATATATGAATTTATATTATCTCATTTATGTACACAAAAACATGATTTGCATATATACAAAATTATTCAGAATTTGAATAAGGTTTAGCACTGTAGTAAAAGCACAATATATATACGTTTATAATTTATGTGTATTTATTTGCACACACACACACATATATATGTATATGCTGTGCCTTATAGACAGATTTAGATACAGGCATAAATATAGACGTAGCAAAACCAAAGGGGATGATGGACGGAGTGTTGAACATTGCAAGCACTCACCCCCAGTCAACTGATCTGGGTTTAATCCATCATCATTCTTTAGCTCACTCCGCCACCCCAGTTCAGACATGGCCATATGCAAATCAGTCTGACCCTGTGCCTCATGGGAACAGTCCAGCCCGAACTGCCAAGCCATGTCTTGCTATGTTCACCCTAAGTTGGCAGGGTATGCCCAGACGTGGGTCCCTTGCTCACTTTGCCACTGGATTCAAGATAGCCTGGCTGATGACGGCTGTAAGCCAGAAACCGGTCCCAGGATGCTTGTTTCCGGTCCAGGGAAGACATGGCTTGGCAGTTCGGTCTGGACTGTTCCCATGAGGCACAGGGTCAGACTGATTTGCATATGGCCATGTCTGAACTCGGGTGGCGGAGTGAGCTAAAGAATGATGATGGATTAAACCCAGATCAGTTGACTGGGGGTGAGTGCTTGCAATGTTCAACACTCCGTCCATCATCCCCTTTGGTTTTGCTATGTTCGCCCTAAGTTGTCAGGGTATGCCCAGACGTGGGTCCCTTGCTCACTTTGCCACTGGATTCAAGATAGCCTGGCTGATGAGGGCTGTAAGCCAGAAACCGGTCCCAGGATGCTTGTTTCCGGTCCAGGGAAGACATGGCTTGGCAGTTTGGGCTGGACTGTTCCCATGAGGTTGGGAAATGAATTCCCCTTCAATACTGGGGATCCCTGGGGCCAACTAGCCCACCAGGTACCTCCAGTAAGCGCCACAGGCCTGCGTTGCAGAGAGGTGGTCCAGGCCACGCCCCTTTTTACACCTCTCTGCAACGCAGCTCTGTGGCGCTTACTGGAGGTACCTGGTGGGCTAGTTGGACCCCAGGGACCCTCAGGATTCAAGGGGACTTATTCCCCCAACTTAAAACGCGCCACGGGGTGCGTTTGCACAGTGGTGAAGGGAGGGGGCGGGGCCTGAGGTGACATGTGTGCAAACGCGCCCTGTGGCGCGTTTTAAGTTGGGGAATTAATTCCTCTTTAATCCTGAGGGTCCCTGGGGCCAACTAGCCCACCAGGTACCTCCAGTAAGCGCCACAGAGCTGCGTTGCAGAGAGGTGTAAAAAGGGGCGTGGCCTCTGAACACCTCTCTGCAACGCAGCTCCCTGGCGCATAATAGAGGTACCTGGTGGGCTAGTTGGCCCCCAGGGACCCTTAGTATTCAAGGGGAATTAATCCCTCAACTTAAAATGCGCCATGGGGCGCGTTTGCACAGTGGTGAAGGGAGGGGGCGGGGCCTGAGGTGACATGTGTGCAAACACGCCCTGTGGCGCGTTTTAAGTTGGGGAATTAATTCCTCTTCAATCCTGAGGGTCAATGGGGGCCAACTAGCCCACCAGGTACCTCCAGTAAGCGCCACAGAGCTGCGTTGCAGAGAGGTCGCCCAGGCCACGCCCCTTTTTACACCTCTCTGCAATGGAGCTCTGTGGCGCTTCCTGGAGGTACCTGGTGGGCTAGTTGGACCCCAGGGACCCTGAAGATTTAAGGGGACTTAATCCCCCAACTTAAAACGCGCCACGGGGTGCTTTTGCACAGTGGTGAAGGAAGGGGTGGGGCCTGAAGTGACATGTGTGCAAACACGCCCTGTGGCGTGTTTTAAGTTGGGGAATTAACTCCCCTTCAATCCTGAGGGCCCCTGGGGCCAACTAGCCCACCAGGTACCTCCAGTAAGCGCCAGAGGCCTGCATTGCAGAGAGGTGGTTCAGGCCATGCCCCTTTTTACACCTCTCTGCAACGCAGGCCTGTGGCGCTTACTGGAAGTACCTGGTGGGCTAGTTGGGCCCCAGGGACCCTCAGGATTCAAGGTGACCTAATACCCCAACTTGAAAACGCGCCACAGGGCGCGTTTGCACAGTGGTGAAGGGAGGGCGGGGCCTCAGGTGACATGTGTGCAAACACGCCCTGTGGCGCGTTTTAAGTTGGGGAATTAATTCCCCTTGAATCCTGAGGGACCCTGGGGGCCAACTAGCCCACCAGGTACCTCCAGTGCGTGCCACAGGGCTGCGTTGCAGAGAGGTGGTCCAGGCCACGCCCCTTTTTACACCTCTGTGCAACGCAGCTCTGTTGCGCTTACTGGAGGTACTTAGTGGGCTAGTTGGACCCCAGGGACCCTCAGGATTCAAGGGGACTTAATCTCCCAACTTAAAACGGCCACAGGGCTTGTTTGCACACATGTCACCTCAGGCCCCCCTCCCTTCACCACTGTGCAAACGCGCCCGGGGCGCGTTTTAAGAGGAAGTTTTAATCCCCCTGCCCTATTATGTACTAGGGCCTTACAGAGGAGGTCATGCTAATCACAGGGGTACCCCAACGCATAGTGTTCCCTAGTGTATGTAGGTGTTTTCACTGTATTCTAAGTGTCTTTTAGCATAGCACTGGCTCTAGGCCTGGTTAGTCCGAGTCAGTTACCACCAGTACCCGTCTGAAAAAGTTGTGGGCACAGGATGATTTTGCAACAAGGCCTCTTTCTGCTCCTCTGTTGGTTCTTTCTGCACATGTCTTGCTTCTTCCTGCTCTTTTCTTCGTCTTTGTGGATTTCTGTTGCTTCTTTCTGCATTTCTTTTGCTTCTTTCTGTGCGTTTTTTCTTCTTTCTTCACATGTCCTACCTCTGTAGGCATAGTTAGAAACTAGCATTTAAAAACCTTTGAAATTCACTTAAAAAACCATAGGTTTCAGGCACGTTATAGTTAGAAATTAGCATTTAAAAACCTTTGAAATTCACTGAAAAAACCATAGGTTTCAGACACGTTATAGTTAGAAATTAGCATTTAAAAAACCTTTGAAATTCACTGAAAAAACCATAGGTTTCAGACACGTTATAGTTAGAAATTAGCATTTAAAAACCTTTGAAATTCACTGAAAAAACCATAGGTTTCAGGCACGTTATAGTTAGAAATTAGCATTTAAAAAACCTTAGAAATTCACTGAAAAAACCATAGGTTTTAGGGACAGTTATAGTTAGTTGGACATTTCATTCGTACAAAACCAGTGAAATTCCCCGTTATAGTTAGTTCAGCTAACTATAACTCGCGCCCGCAATGCACTGCTGATGACGTCACATATTACATCACTCATGACATGGTCAGTGACATCACTGATGACATCACTGATGACATCTCAAATGACATCACTGATGACATCACTGATGACATCATCCATGTGATAATTTCATGCATCTTCTCACACCCTAATATAACTTTTTATACACCCACTCTAAATTACAGACTGCCATTCTCATAACCATAGACACTCCAACACCAATAACTACATACACACTCACTGATTCTTAGGTCTACACACACATCCACTCACTCACCCGTACAGTCACTCATACTTACGGTCACTCAGTACAGGACTATCATATGCACTCATACACCTATATAGACACTCACACACCGCCACTCATCCATATAGGTACTCACACATCTAGTCAGTCATGCAAATAATTAATCACACTGCCATTTACTCACCTATACAGTTATACACACACCAGCTCACTTACTCATACAAATACTAGCACATTCTTACGCTCTTATACAATCACTGATACAAGTACACACTCATCCATACAGCCACTCTCACAATCACACACTCTCACTTATAGCCATTTATATACTCAAACACACATATATACTGCCTTTCACATATGTAGTTACTCACACATGTACCACTGAGATATACATTCACTCACTAACACACCCATACACACACTCACCCACCCATACAGTCCATCACAGATGCACTCTTGAAACCATGCACCCAGTGAATCACCCACTCACACATCTATGCACAGAGTCACACACACCCCACCCACACAAACACTCAGGCACCCATACAGATACTCAGACAACCAATCAATAACCCATGTAGACACTCATGTAGCTATTCGCAAAACCATGCAGCCACTTACACACCAACAGACAGACGGATACAGACATTCACACAGTTTAGTCACTAACCCATGCATTCAGTAAGATACGTTTAATCACTCACTTATAGAGTCAGTCACGCACCTTCTAAATCATCCATTCAGACACTTATACACCCACTCATTCTTCAATACGCCTTTCCCTATATATATTAAACATACTTAAACTTTACAGAAACACACAGTCACTGGATGATGTCATCA